>VDFB02047230.1:347355823-347458572 GCA_007258455.2 Sequoia sempervirens | reverse complement strand
CTTTATCTTTTGAATTATTATTTCACCCTAACCCTAACATGTGCTTGATCTTTTTAGACTAACATATTTGTGTAGTTGTGGTATATGTTGGGAGAAGACAAAAAATAAATAAATTGTACTAACAAGTCTTATTGTGGGTTTTTCTTTCTGCTTTCAATTTCTCTAAAGAGAACCACACATTTCAATTTAGGTTTTAATAAAGAACCACATATTTTAATTTGGGTTTTAAAAAGATGTTTTTTGTCCTGTTTGGTAGGCTAGTAGTGTGTATTCTCTCTCCTTGCGCTACATGTGATCTTAGAGATAAAAAAAATCATTAGTTTGCAATCTATTTCTTTACCTGAGTGATTGCCTATGTATGCTCTTACCTCATCACTCTTAAGAATGATTTTGGGTACTAGGAACAAGATCATTTCTATTTAATCATGTTAGAGGCATGCTTGGGGATTCCATCACCTCAAGGTTGACCTCAACCACATTTTTGTGTGGAGTATATAAAGGGGGGAGAACAAAATTTGTACTCCAAGGTGTGACTAGTGTCCTATAAGCCAACCCTCAAGACCATTGGTCTACTATGACTTGTATAGGTGAGGAGGAGAGGGAAGACTGCCATCAACTAAGGCATCATCGAAGAAGTCCAATGTTCATTGATCCCCCACTAAAAACCTTATTTATTAGTATCAATTAAGACCATCGACCAATAGCTTGGGATAATGCAACACACAATATCATGTGTGAAGTAACTCATCATGTTTTTCCCCTTATTTAGGTGATTGATATTTTATAATTAGGACCGTATCCTTTCGAGGTGAGAGGTGTAGAGGTGGTACATGACTTGTGTATACTCTAGTCACCCATTCATTTTGGATGTATTTTCTTTAGTAGATGGGATTATCCTAAGTTGAAACACCCTTTTTCTACTACATAGGTTATGTATTATTTGTGTGCATTCATTGTTCAATACTAGTGACACCAAATTAGTCTTCAAAATGATCAGATTAGTTCAAAACCCTAAGAAAATTTTATGTTTAGTTACAAAATTTCCCCTTTGTGTCACATTGATGCTTCATATTGGTCACAATGAATATTTTGTATCCCGCACCACTTTTGATTTGCATATCAATTATTTTTCCATAGTATATCAATGCTTCTATGCAACTTGATGCTTTTTCTTAGAAAACCTACCTTTGTTAGTATAAAACCTTAAATCCTGCATAGTGATGATTTTAACTGTCATATAGTAGTGCTTTTAAAAAATCTCTACACTTTTGTAGAATCTTTTCGCTTTTGATAGGGGTAGTGAGACACGTTTGATAGGTTAAAATGATGCTTCTGTAAAGTGATGATTTGACTGTCAATTTAAATTTTAATAGAATACTCAAAGTTCTATCTATTCCAAATTTTAATAGTCAATCATTATATAGGATCAAAGACTTGTATCAGATAGACCTGTAGTCATAATGAATCATCCAAAATAGAGAACAAATATTTTCATCTTTATCCCATATCATCCTTTCATCTTGGGATTTTAGAAACACATTCTTTTAGTTTTGGACTAAGCGAAAACCTCATCCAACAATAGGAAAAAATTCATCCACCAACAACCAACATTAGACATAAGTCTTCTTAGATCTCTTATCACATCTTCTAGTTTAAAATTTTCTTGGAAAATAACCATTTCCAAGAGAATTGTTGAATTAGCATCAACCTTTGTGAGCAATCTTGCTTAATAGTTATTGTCTACTCCTAATTTTTTAAACTTATTATCATTTTCCTTTTCATGGACTCATTATTCTAGGATAATAAAGGATCATCCTCAACACCAATCAAAAATAAGATCTAGTCAAATTTTATCTTTTAGAGGCTTCACATCCTCCATCCATCTAATCAACATCAAAAATAAAACTTTGGTCCAAAATCTACTCAGAGTGTCTTTTGAAATAAAACATACATCCAAAACACATCATCCAAACTTATGTCTTGCAAGGTCGTCAAATCTTTTTATGCAGGACTATAATAGGATCCCAACACAAAATAAACATGGAATCCAACCCAAGTAGTTTGATCACTATGACACCCATGAGTACGGTTGAAACATCCCTTGGAATACCTAACAAACCATTCAACCCTAGAGAGTATAACACTCAATAAAAACAACACGAACCGATGATTACTATGGAAGATATCACAAATGAATAAGAGGGATTTAGAGAATATACCAATGAACAACTCGTAAAGATGCACCAAGATCCAACTATAGCTAGAGCACTTGATTCCTTGTTAGCTATATACCCTAACTTTTATTTTCTCAAAATTGCACAAGGTGATGCTAAATTACCCTCAAACTATGATGTTACCACACTTAGGGAACAAGCCCTTATAAAAACCATAAAATATAGTGCACCTCTATGTAATGGGCCTATAGTGCATACCATCATTGAAAAAATAGCACCACCTCCCACATAAAACATGTCAACTCAACCTACCATCGCGCTATATGACATATATTTGTTACCCTTTTCAAAATAATATGTCAAACCACTATACTACAACAAAATCATGGGAAATCAAACAAACCCAAATATCCCAAACATAAACATCCCACTATTCTCAAACAAAAACCCAAACATACAAAACCCCCCAAATACATACATGATGAACTATATAAAAAATCCATTCACAACACAAACTCGTCCACCTCATGTACATCATAATGTCCCAAATGTTATGACAACATCAAACACAAAAAACCCATTAACAACCCCAACATCTCTAATTACATTCCCAACTCACAAAATTACTTGCTTAATGCATAACAAGATCCTACTAGATATAGCAATAAATTATAACATCTCACATATCTCACAATAGAAAATTCAACAACAACAATAACCTCACCGATAGTAAGTATTTTAACAAAAAAAACCTCAACAACACATCTCTCAAGAATAAAATCAATTCAACAAAAATAATTCCAACATCAAAAAAAAATTCATGAACAACAATACATCCAACACCAACAAAAAATTCCTCAACAACAATAAAAAATTCCACAAAAAAAAACTCCACAACAAGAAATCCCACCACAATGTCAATATAACCCACAATAAAACCCATCCTACAATATATTTGGAAACCTCCACAATATCTTGTCAATTAAAAATCCATTTTATAACTCATCACCATACCCCAAAAAACCAAACAACCCTCCTAAGGAATTGACTTCACAAATCAAAATTTTAAATAAAAATCAATGGTATACAATTGGGAAACACAAACAAATCATATGCTCTTGAACACCTATGTCCTTATCCATTCAACAAAAACATAACACTAACACCTTTTCCTCAAAATTTTGAGATTCCAATGTTCGATAAACAGAAAGGATGTGGTGACCCACATGAGCATATACGAGAATTCTATGTAGCTTGCATAGATGTTTCATATAATGATACATATCTAATGCAATTCTTTCCATGAAGCTTAGGTGGACAAGCAATTGAATTGTTCTCTCACTTACCCCTAGGTATGAGGAAATTTAAAGAACATATAGATAAATTTGTAGATAACTTCTCATACAATATGGAACATGAGGTTACTATGATTGATTTGTACATCACAAAAAAAGGATAAAAATTCAAATCCTTTTTACAAAGATGGAGACATAAAGCTAGTAAGTGTAAGTGGCCCATTTTGGAAAAACAACTTGTCCAAAATCTCAACACGGAAATTGATTTTCATCTATGCATACAATGTGCTAACACATTTGAGAAAGTAATAGATGTGTATATTGATTATGTTAATCTAAATGAAAACAAAAACACACATTAACAGAACTAAAGAGAATTTGAAATAAAGTTGAATCTAAAAGAGAATTTCTTCAGAAGCGTTCTGTCTTTCTCTATCTCCAGAGATTTGTTCAAAGCTGCTGCTCTCAGATTGTGTAAGCTCAGCTTCTCCAAATGGCTATCTGTAGAATGAGTATGCAAAAGAAGGAGCTTCTATATGT
Organism: Sequoia sempervirens; assembly: GCA_007258455.2. Classification (NCBI taxonomy): domain Eukaryota; kingdom Viridiplantae; phylum Streptophyta; class Pinopsida; order Cupressales; family Cupressaceae; genus Sequoia; species Sequoia sempervirens. Next base: position 347,454,563 of record VDFB02047230.1, on the reverse strand, counting down.
TATATGCTAATGAAGGTGAGAATGCTGACGGATATGGACAGGGGCTGTGAATGAAGTATGCTATGATATGAAATAGATACACCATAATTCTATACTATGCTATGCTATGCTATGCTGCTTAAAAAGGCTTAATGCAAATTGACTATAATTTTCTTACTGAAAGCTCCTATATCATTTTGAAATTACGTGATCCTTGTTTGCAGCACTGCAGGGCATAAAATCTGGTGGCAGGATCAACAGTTGTAGATTAATAGGTAGGTGAAGGTGAGAGATGGGAGGTTGAGAAGATGGGAAGAGGTTTGGAGGAGGGTTGGAGAAGGATGGGGTTGTATGCTTTATTACGAGGAATTAAGCATGCAGAGGCAGAGGTGTTATTGTTTAGGGTTTCCACAGGGGTGTGGAGTGTCCCCAAATTAAATAAATAACTTCAATTTATTTGATTTTATTTGTGAATTTGATTTTTGATTTTTTTTTTCAGGCTTCAAGATATTTATTAAGTATTTTGAATGTTTAAATTTATTGATATATGACTTAACCAGAAGAATGATATTAGAAAATTAATTAAATATTTTTAAGATATTTAATTATGGAATGAATGTTGAAGAAATTTTGAGAATGGTTTTAATCTTTATTTGAATAAAATATTCAAACAAATTTATTGATAATTAATATGATAAATCATAATGTTTATTTAATTAATTAAAGGAATTGGATGAAAAGATGATTAAATGTTTGTTTGTTTATTCAAAATGAAGAATGAACAATATAAAATAAATTATTTAGTTGTTATGCATGAATCAATTCAGAATTTTGGTAAAATATTAAGAAATGTTTAATTAGAATTACCATACAATGATGGTGTTTTAGGGTGCCGAACATCTTTGGAAGTGATGTGTTTTATGCATTGCTTCAAAAGAGATTTGCACAATTTTCCCCGGATGTTGGTGATAGATGTTGATGATTGTAATAGCCTCAGGCGTGAATGGTAGATTTTTGAATTTTTATGATTTTTTGAATTTTTTTGAAATTTTTATGATTTTGAAGATGTTGATTCATCGTTTGAAAATAATGATGCGAAGAAATTGACCCGGAGAGATCTGAAATGAAAATTAATGTCAAAAATTGCCCCTGTTCTGTTAAAATGTGTTAAAATGCCCCAATTTTACCATTATATAGGTTAAAAATGTCATTTTCCATATCATTTTCCATTTTAACCTAGTAAAATTTGCAAATTTTGAGATCTGGTTTGATAATTATGGCACTTCTGATTCACCAACACTGTTTCGAGCGTATCCGACGACATCAGCGACCAGCACATTACGGACCCCCGGTATGTACCCCGTGAAATTCTTGTGTTTTGAAAATTTTTCGTTTGAAGCACGCTTTTCAATGTTTGAGTTAGGAAATATTGTGTTTTAGCACCCTTGAAAGTTTCCATAGCGCTTTTGACTATTTCTGTAGCGCATTTGATTTTGTAGCGCATATGATAGATTTTGTAGCGCTCTTGATATTTTCTGTAGCGCATATGATCCTGTAGCGCCCTTGATAAATTCTGTAGCGCTCGTGATTAGTTTTGTAGCGCCCTTGATATTGTAGCGCATATAAGGATTTTTGTAGTGCCCGTGATTAGTTTTGTTGTGAGTGATAAATTTGTTCCCAAAGTTGTTGGAAAACAAATAAGAACTGATAGATTTGTTTTTAAAGTTGTTAAAAACAAACGTGAGTATGATTAGCTGCCTTCCATGATGATGGAAAACAAATAGTTTTGATTGATGTGTTTATTTCTAAAGTTGTTAAAAATAAACATGATGTTGAGTATCTGCGTTCCATGAAAATGAAAAACAAATATTTTGATATTTAGATTTGATTGATAAATCATGATGATTTGATACTGATTTTGCATTGATGATGTGTCAACAGGAGAGATTGGGCGTATTGCAGTCACGAGAGGCATTTCCGAGTACATGGACATTGATTCCACAGTTGTTACAGTCAGACCGAGATGTGATTGAGGCCTGTGGACTGAGGTCATTGCTTGATATGCCTGAGGTTCGCCTCAACAGGGCTTTATTGATAGCACTCGCTAAGCGGTGGCATAGTGACACCAGCACATTTCATTTACCAACCGGAGAGATTACAGTGACCCCTGAGGACGTATATTGCATCCTGAGGATCCCAGTGATGGGAGAGATAGTGGTATTTGATAGCCGAGAGGTTGGAGGCACTAACGCTTTGAGACAGATTTTCAGAGATGATCAGATTGTCGGATATTTCATCCCATGGGGTGAGATGACAGATACATATCCTCCTTTACCGTTTGTACTTGCAGGATTCATTGGAGGTGTGTTGTGCCCCGACCATAGGTCGAAGGGGTTCGCGATCGGATGGGGTCGTGTGCTAGAGAGTATGGTGATGCAGGGGACGCAGTATGCGTGGGGTACATGCATGCTTGCTCACTTGTATGATGAGTTACATCATATTATGTATGGTAGAGGCCGTAGTTTTGCTGTTGGTTGCTCATTATTACAGATATGGGCATGGGAGCACTTTGTTGTTTTACGACCATTGACTTGAAGACAGCGACCAGCTGGTCGATCGTATAGATGGAGATATGCCGACATTATTGCTCAGCCGAGACTGGGCAAATTAGATCATTGGCAGCGTCTCTTGGATGGTCTGGATATAGTATGCTGGTGGCCATATTTAGATTGTGAGGCATGCCCAGAGGATGCAAGGGAGATGCCTTTTGTGTGTACATCTAGATTTTTGATTGGGCATACTCCATGGATCATTGAGAGATTTCTTGCTGGACGAGTATGTCACCAGTTTGGACGGATTCAGGGTATGCCTGTAGGTTCTTCCATTTATGCACGGCAATAGCCAGAGCTTGCAGTATGGGGTCCACGGATTTCCTATGAGACAGCAGTGGCAGAGTTCACCAGTTTAGGAGCGATGATGTGGGATTACCGAGTGGATGTTCTTGATGCAGGGACGACACCAGAGTATAGCCAGTATATCATAGAGCATCTGACACCACGTATGTTTGATCCTGACAAGCTTATTGCTCCTGGTGCTACACAGAGACGACGACAGAGAGATTCGGCTTTAAAGGTTGACGATTCAGAGGGCAGTGATGAGAGTGGAGGAGATGATGATTCAGAGGGAGATGATGGTGGTGATGGGAGGGGTGGTGATAGGGGTGGCAGGAGAGGTGGTAGGAGAGGTGGCAGAGGTGGTAGAGGTGGACCACGGATGAGACACATAGATCCATCTCCTTTAGTAGATCCAGCAGTATCAGGTCAGATATCCTCTCTACAGTCTGATCGAGTTCTGAGACTCGGCTAACGCGACACGAGGCGCGTTACATGATTACTGGGGCTGATTGACTTGATTATTCTACTGGCGAGAGGATCACATTAAGCAGCCCAGGGTGAAGCGGGCTGGCTGCCTTAGCGGATGAATCTCGGGAAGTAGCCCAGCTAGCACCTACACGATGCGGTAAAGAGAGAGGTTACCGAGCCACGGGAGGCGAGTTTCTGCGGGCAGACGCCATGATATTGTTCCACAGGTGGGAGGTTATACCCGGTCACGGTCACCGCGATGCGCCGTGGAGGTATGCATAGACACAACTCGGGAATTAGCCATTAGGAACCCGGTGAACCGAAGATTCCATCAGGGCGGAAGCCCGGTATATGGAGTCCCTGGAACAGCTCCATCAGAGGATAGGACTACCTAGTGCATTGTAGATGATGTTTTTGTGATATTCTGTTGAAACATTTGTATACACCCTGAGATGATCTCATTTTTGATGATGTTATATCATATGTGATTGACATCTTTGTACATTTTGACATTCATTTTTGAGATATATGAAATGCAGTGATGATTTATGATGAGATAAATGAGTCTATTTTCTTATATTTATGATATAATGATTTCCCTATGTATATATGTTTATGATGTATATATATGCAGGATATATGAGATGAGATGAACTCTATTTGATGCATGATTGTATGAATACGATGAATAATACATTTTATACATGTGAATGAATGTTTATGTATGAATGCTATATTTTTATGATTTTTTGATGCAAATATGTATGAAATGATGTATGAAATGTTGTTTTTGTGAATGTCAAAATATACTCAATCATGTATACGAAAAGATGTGAACCATTTGATTCTTTGCCAGCTTTTTGAGAAATCTATGAATGCAAAATGCAAATTCTAACATGAATGCAATCTATACTAACCATGCAGGACATCAATACAATATTGCCATTTGGAGAGCTTATTTTTGCTTTTTATATCATAGAGCATTGAAATGTTGAAAGTTAATACAAGCATCAAAGGGTATGTTAGCACCAGTGATGACCTGAGTATTGCTTTCATGAGTTTTGATATAGCAAGTTAATACAAACATCTAGGTATAATTAAACCGAGATGATCTGAGTATTGCTTGCATAAACAGACAAGAGTTAACTCGTTTCCCATGCAAATTCTGAAATGTCATCAATGATCTGTGATAGAGCATGTCTCACGACCAATTTGCATAGTACTAATGATTTCCTCGCAAACAATAGACAAATAAAAATCATACTCCTTCCTTGCTTTTCTAGTTCAGTACATCATTGAATTGCTCCAGAGATATGATAGAAAAATCAAACAACCATTCAAATTTTGCTTAAAGTATTTCAAACATTTATTCAGATTAAGATCATCCAATTTGGTTATCATCATTGATGTTCTACTTTGACATTTGTGTGGAATATGTTGTTTTGATGTCCATTGGCATTTGAATAAGCATGTTGTGGTTGTTTTGATATAACAATGTTTGTTGTATTTTGACAAATCGTTTTGTGTCTGTTTGCGATATTCTAAAAGCTTGTTGTCTCTTCTCTTGTTCAGTCTATGTTTCTGCATTTTTCCCCCAGTGTAAACATAACCTAAAGATGAAAGATATGTACAAATTCCATCAAGCCATGATGAAACATAAGGATCCCTGTTCATATGATATGGATATAAAAGATATATACAGAGAATAGATATGGATGGATAATGCCAAAAGTGAAAACAAAACATAAGATAATGGATGAAGGAGCCTATTTTAATCACAAGTAGCGCTTGTTTGCCAGGTTTCCACCACTTGCTTTTATTGCACTTTTTCATGATTTTTCTGATTTCTTTGGATTTTTTCAGGACTTTATGATTTTTTTTATTTTATTTTATTTTTCAGGACTTTTTATGATTTTTTTTTTTTTTTCAGGACTTTGACGATTCAGACATAGAATTTCTTCAAATGAATGCTATTGATCGGCTCTTCAAACAGGTCCCCTTCTGACGTAGATAACTGATATGCACCAAAACCGTATGCTGCAATGATGACAAATGGACCAAGCCAGTTTGGTTCAAAATTTCCTTTCTTTTCTCTGTCTTGCTGATTACGTGGATTCTCTCTCAAGACTAAGTCACCCACTTGAAATTTATGTGGTTTAACTCTGTGATTGTAACTACGAGACATAATCTGTTGATAACCCTTCAAGTGATCAGCTGCATGTTGACATCTTTCATCTAACAATTCTAGCTCTTGGAGGCAAGAAACTCTGTAGTCTTCATCACTTATCAATCCCTTAAGTGAGGCCCTAAGCGAAGGTATTTCAACTTCCAGTGGTAAGATTGCTTCTGCTCCATAGACCAAGGCATATGGTGTAGCTCCTGTTGGTGTGCGAATACTGGTTCTGTATGCCCACAAAGCTGGATTTAATTGGACATGCCAATCACAACTGGCATCATTTACTGTCTTCTTCAAGATCTTCAATATGGTTTTGTTGGAAGCTTCTGCTTGACCATTACCTTGTGGATAATAAGGTGTAGAGAACCTGTGTTGGATGTGAAATCTTTCACAAAGTTCATCCACATCTTGATTCTTAAAAGGCCTTCCATTATCAGTGATGATAGAATTAGGAATTCCATATCGACAAATAATGTAATTTAGGATAAATGAAGATATTTGTTTACCAGTCACTATTGTCAAAGGAATAGCTTCAATCCATTTTGTAAAATACTCCATAGCTGTAATGATGAATTTATGACCATTTGACGATGAAGGATGTATTTTTCCAACAAGATCTAGTCCCCACTGAGAAAAAGGCCATGTCGGAGTGAAAGGTTGCAGTTCTTGTGTAGGTGCATGAATAAGATTCCCATGAATCTGACATTTAGAACACTTCTTGAAAAAAGTAAAAGAATCTTTCTCCATGGTAGGCCAATAGTATCCCATTCTGACAAGTTTCTTGGCTAAGGTCAAACCACTTGAATGAGTTCCACAAATACTGCCATGAACCTCTTATAAGGAATTTTCAGATTTGTCACGTTCAAGACATCTAAGGAGTGTACCATCAAGACCACGTCGATAAAGGATATCAGCAATTAATGTATAACGGGATGATTGGCAGATGAAATTCCTTTTTTGGTTGCGGGATAAATTCGAAGGTAAGATATTATCTTTCAAATAGGTATAAATCTTTCCATATAAAGGTGAATCAGAACTAGTTAAATGATATATGACTTGAGTCTCAGGATTATGATAGGCGGGGAAAAATAATTGTTCCACCAAGAATTCATACTTAGTTTGATCTTCTGATAATTGTAATAAAGAAACAATGGTAGCCATTGCATCCGCAGCTTTATTATCAATCCTTGATATTTGTGAAAACTTGATTAACACAAAATACTTCTTATAATCATCCACCATGTTCTTATAAGGTAGCAACTTATCATCTTTAGTTTGATAGTCATCATTAATTTGATTAATGACAAGTTGTGAATCACCATAGACCTGGAGCTCTGTAATTCGCCATTCCAATGCTATTTTTAATCCTATGAGCAATGCCTCATATTCAGCTATGTTATTTGTGCAAGGAAACATCAACCGATATGATCGTGAAATGGTATGTCCTTCAGGTGTAACACAGAGAATCCTTGCCCCCGAGCCATATTGTGTATAAGATCCATCAAAATACAATGTCCATGATTTTTGAATTGTTGTTGTGAAAACATCTGCATCAGGAAACTCAATGTGCATTGGATTTTCTTATTGTAAACGTGCTTCAGCCAACTAATCTGCAATGACCTGTCCTTTAATAGCTTTTCGATCTACATAGTGAATGTCAAACTCACTTAAGATCATTACCCATTTTGCAAGTCTCCCTGTTAAAGTAGCTCTGCTTAATAAGTATTTTAGTGGATCAATCTTGGTTATCAGCTTAACTGTATGAGCCAACATATAGTGTCACAACTTTTGAGAAGCAAACACCACTACAAGGCAAGCTTTTTCTATGAAAGTGTAGTTTAATTCATGAGTTGTTAGAGTTCTGTTGATATAGTATATAGCCCTTTCTTTTCCTATAGAATCTTCTTGTGCTAGCAATGCTCCCAAGGATACGTCTGTTGCTAAAATATAGAGTATGACTGACTCTTCTGGAATAGGTGGAATTAAAATGGGTGGATGCATAAGATATTGCTTGATCTGATTGAATGCTGCTTCACATTTGTCTTCCCATTTGAATGGGACATTTTTATGCAATAAATGTGTAAATGGAAAGCTTTTGTCTTCCAGTTGAGCTATAAACCGCCTGATGGACTATAGTCATCCTTGCAATGATCGAAGCTGACTGATATTTCGTGGTGGCGGCATGTCCATTATAGCTTGTACTTTTTCTGGATCAACCTCTATGCCCTTTTCTGAAACAATATATCCTAGGAGTTTTCCAGATGTAATGCCGAAGACACATTTCTTTGGATTAAGACGAACATTGAACTTCTCCATTCTAGTAAAGATTTTTGATAAGATTTCTAGATGTCCTCGTGTGTGAGATTTTGCAAGTAAATCATCAACATAATCTTCCATGAATGTGTTCATCATATCATGAAAAATTGTTGTCATTGCTCTTTGATAAGTGGCTCTTGCATTCTTTAACCCAAATGGCATTACATTCCAGCAATAGGTACCCCAAGGGCATGTGAATGTTGTTTTATCTTGATCCTTAGGTGCAATCTTTATTTGGTTGTAACCTGAAAATCCATCCATTAATGAATACATTGCATGGCTAGCAGTTAAATCAACAATCATATCTATGTTGGGCAAAGGAAAGTCATCTTTAGGACAAGCCTTATTCAAATCTCTGAAATATGTACAAACTCTGATCCTTCCATCTGGCTTTGAAACAGGTACAATATTGGAAATCCATTCTGCATAGTCAATAGTTCAAATGAATCCAACATCCAAAAGCTTCTTTAATTCTTCTTTGACCAATAACGCAACATGTGGATGCATTTTTCTGAGCTTTTGCTTCACAGGTTTTTCCCCTACCTTGATAGATAAATGATGCATTATCAAATTAGGATCTAACCTTGGCATATCAGCATATGACCAAGCAAAGTTAATTTGATTCTCCTTCAAGAATTCCATGAATTTCAGGACTTCTTCAACTGTTAATGATGCTGCAATTTGCAAAATTTTTGGTTGCTCTGGTGTACTTATATTGATTGATTCCGTTGGTTCAATCAAAATAGAAGATCTTTCATGATAATACTTGGGAAGAGTGTCAAGTTTCTCATCCTTCAGAGCCTCATAAAGGTTTTCACTGTCGGATTCACTCTTTATTTTTCTCTTGTTGTGATCTATCACTGCCATTTTTCGGTTTTCACCAATAGATCCATCTTTTATTTCATTTTATTTACAGCTAAGAGACTTGACACCCTCCTTATCAAAATCATGAGTATGAAATTCTTGAATGAAACAATTGTTTTCTTCATTAGAGGAACAAAGAAAATTTATAATGTCCTTATCATCATGGAATGTAGGGATATGGATAGGTGCGTCAATGTCCCAATCAATAAGTTCCGGATAAACTAAAGGCATGGGATCATTAGGTTGGGTAAGGTCTTGAATTGTCAAAGTCATGATGTGGTTATCATCTTCATGGTAGACAAGGTCTATGATGGTATTCTCCTGTTGATCGTCAATCGCGTTAGAATCTGAATCGTCCTCACTTGAGTCATGATCGCTTTGTAAAACATAATCAAGTGGAGGCCTTGAACCTTCTCCTTGTATAAGAACAGGCGCATATTTGTGTATGGTACCAACTTGTTTGTCTCTCCAAAATTCATCATTATAAATGGTGTCCCATTCATATTCATTGGAATCAGTATCTGAACTATTCTACAATTGGAAAACTAATTCATGAGGTTTATCTGAGATTGATCCTTCTTCATGAGTTGATTGTGCTTGCTGTGAAGTATAGTCTTCTTTATCTTTACCATATCCGAGTCTTGTTTTATCACTTGAATGCTTTAAAATAGGTTGAATTGGTTCTACGATTCCTTCTCTTCTTTTTCCTATAAGACCATTTCCTTCATAGCCCATTTTCTGCATGATAGCGTACCCCTTACCATATTGTTCTGTAGGTAACTTAATGTGTAAAAGAGATTCATCTTCATCTTTGTATAACCAATTTAGGATGTCCCTATCTTCACCTTCTTCTTCAGTGGTATTGGCTCTAATGAATTTTCTGTCAAACTTTGTGACTGGCACAGAAGCTTGGGATGTAGAGGCTGTTGCAATCTTTTGATTTGATAAGGTAGGCTGGCCATGTGACCTCGGAGGAGGTAAAGTAGAAAGAGACAGTGAATATTCACCAACTCCTTTGTCTTTAAAATTTAGCTTATTGTCAAGATTCTTGGTCAATTCTTGCAGTTGTCCTTGTAGATTGGAAGAAGAAAGAGCAAGAGCCTCCCTATTGTGTGGCACAAAGGCATCTTGAGTTGCTCAAAGATTTGAACAAGTTTGGGTACTATTGTAATTAGCTTGTATAGTTATTTCCTGTCCATCATATGGAAACTTGATGCATTGATGATACGTTGATGGTACTGCTTGCATATCATGAATCCATTGACGACCCAAAAGCATGTTATATGAAAGATCCCGATCTAGAACCTGACAAAATGTGTTCTTCACAACAGGTCCCACTCTGATAGGCAGCAATATTATTCCCTTAGAAGCTCTTTCTTCATCATCATATGCCTTGATAGTTATTTTCCTTCGTGGATCAATAGCATTTTCTAAAATTCCCAAGGCATTTATTAACTTTAAAGTATAAATGTTTAGACCAGCTCCTCCATCTATTAAGACACGTCTAATTCGGTGTTTATGGATCATGACTTCAAGATAAAGTGATGAATTATGTGGATGTGTCATGGAGGCATCATCTTTGTCAGAAAATGAAAGACAAGTGGGGGAAGACAAATGTCCCACCATGGCTTTAAATTTGTTTACATCCAAATCAGTATCGACAATTGTGTTTACGAGAGCTTCTTCTAAAATATTCTTGTGTATAGGAGATATTTTGAGAAGTTCAAGGATGGAAATTTGAGCTGATGTTTTCCTCAATTGATCAACCAAATTATATTGACTTGGAGAAGGAATAGTTGTTTTAGATGAACTTCCTTTTAGAACAACCTTTGCTTGTCCTCTCGTAGTCACATTAACCTGTTGATATTCTTGTTTTCCCTTGATTTTGATAACATTAACTCGTTGATCATCAACATAGATGTGGCAGATTATATTGTCTTCAACATTATGTATGCTTTTGGCCTTGGTATATGATGTTTCCCCCTTTTGATAGTTTGGTAAAGGATCTTTGAATGCTTGATGATCGTCATTGGTATGATGTCCTTCGATTGTAATAGTGCCATTGTCAATTAGATCTTGTACAAGATTTTTCAAAGCTTGACAATTATTCATTCTATGACCTTTACATTGATGATAATTGCAATAATACGAGTCATTCCATGATGGTGGTTTGACTCGTGGCTCATAATCTCTTTGTGGTGGTAAGCTGATAACCTTATTATCAAGAAGCTCCTTAAGAGCAGACTCAAGAGATTGACCCAAAGTGGTAGAATTCAGTCGATTTGAAAAGAATGGAGGTTTGGACGGATTTGATGTTTGGGTATTGCCAAGATTACCATGATTTTGATTGGTATTTTGATTGGAGGTTTGTCCTTGCTGATTGTTGTTTCCTTGTTGATTGGTTCATGGAGCACTTGATAGATTGAAGACAGATGGTCTTGTTCATAGATTATTTGCATCCACTATACCATCATTAACAACATTTTTGTTTCTATTCCAAAACCTTGTTTTATCATTGTTGTTTTGGTTTGATGTACTTGAATTATCAAGTTTTATCACTCCCCGTTTAACCAAGGCCCCTTCAATAGTGATTGTGTTTTCAATCAACTTTTCAAAGTTATGAGGACAATGAAGATTAAGCCTATAACTTAATTTTGGATCTAGGCTATTGATGAAGATATCCATCTTTTCCTTATCAGGAATAGGACGGGAATATCGTGCAAATAACCTTCTCCACCTTTGCAAGAATGTAGTGAAGGGTTCTCCTACTTTTTGTTTCACTTTACAAAGATCAAGCATTGTTATCTGGTGTTGAATGTTGTAGGAGTATTGTGATATAAACTGATTTATCAACTCCTCAAAATTTTTGATGGGTGGAGTGATCTTAGAAAGCCACTCCATGGATTGTACACCTATACTTCATGGAAATAATCGCATTAAGTAGGTATCGTCAAAGGCGAATTCTAGACTCATATTTCAGAAATCCCTCACATGGTCAATGGGATCAGTTTTTCCATTGTATCTATCATACTTAGGAATCTCGCAATGTTTTGGAAAGGGTATCATTTGAAGACTCCTATCGAATGGATAAGGAGATATGTCTTCCAAAACATACTTCTTTGTTGTACCCCCTTGCATCTCTTTGATTTGCCCTTGTAATTCTTTTATCTGTTGAGTAAGAGCACTAAAGTCAGTAGGAGTTTCAGGATTCTGCTTAATCCCTTCTATGTCAAAATTGTGAGGTAACTTAGCTCCTTGATTAGCTAATGAGAGAAAATATCTTTCTTTGTTTCATTCTAAAATCCTTTCCATAAGAGTATGGAATTGGGGATCTTGTTCTGCTTCTTGAAGCTTTTCTTTTGTTAATTTGTCAACACTAAATGTATCCTCCTCTTTTTCAGTATGGTCGCCCATTTTGCTTGTGGTGGTTTCTCCCTCGTCTTTTTCCATGTGTTTTTGAGATCTTGTGGAGACAGGCATAAGTTTTATTCAAAATTCTACTCACTTTTGATCAAAAGAGTAAAATAGTGCAATTTGTGATGGATATAAAAGTTAGGATAGAATGAAGATTCTATGACTTGAAAAGTTTCTAACCTTTAGCTTGTGTTATTCCCGAAGTGAAAGGATGAAAATCCTGTTGGAGGGAATTTAAGCAAAAGATCAAGAAAAAGATATTTTTGCACTTTATAAAGTTTGATCCTAGTTTGTAAAAGGATGGATTTTGTGATGGATGCCTAATGTAATCTAAGTTCTCTATTGAAAAATTTTATTTGGACAAGTTGAATATTCAATTGCAAGTTGGGGAATATAATTGAAACGAATACGTTGACTATGGTTATGCCTTTGAGAAAGGGCTCTTCTCTGAAAGTAAGCTTGTGAGTACAAGGGTTCTATAGCATAATCATCAGAAAGACCTCTAACACAATCATGATACCTATGAAGAAAGGTTCTATATTTAAGTCAAAAATTTCGGCTTTGATACAAAAATCATTGCTTCTTCAATAGTTTCTTGTGGTTAAGGGGTTTCTTTAGCTTTTTAATGCTTTTGAAAATGGATTTCTTTACAAAAGTTATGGATTTCCAATCTCGTAACATGAGAGTAAGCAATGTGATAGTGAGTGTTGGATGACCTTATCTGAATTAGTGTATTGAAAACACGTCAAACAAGTTGTAGAATAGTTGTCTTAAATCCTATGCTAAACATCAAGTGTATGACCAAAATGTTATTCAAAAATTGTTTTAACAAGTTTTACACATGATAAGAATTTCAAACAGACTCACACTTAGTTCTCAAGTAGGTCATCATAGTAATCAACAACCCACATCTTAAAACTATTTCGACTCACATAGTCGTGTCACCCTCGAAAGGGCAGACGTGTTTTTGTCTTTTCCAGGTGCGTACTCAGAGTGACGAAAGTGGATACCGGATCCCCTGAGCAAACAATCCTTGGTAGTTATATGGTGAGTATCTTGGGGGTAGATTCTTCCCTCCCCTGCACTGTGATTAATATAATGTTCGGAAACTGACTCGGTAAGATACTACACTAGGTTCTTAGTAAGGGTTTCCGTTCGGTGCGGCAAATGATAGACTCCCTCGAGAGACCTCCCTACCTTTAGAACAAAGGCTTTGGGGATGATTATCAATGCACACTACCATCGAATGGGATTTTCATCAACCATCCGCATTTGATTAAAGTGGGTTGGAAAAATTGGCTTTAGTTATTCCCACTTAGGTCATTCCCGTAGGGTGAGTACTTTTTCCCACTACAATAGGCCTTCTAAAAGGTGTTAATAAAACTGTAAAATGCATAAAGTAAAATAGGTGAGTTTGGCATTTTGATCACCCAGTTAAGGGGAGAGCATAGGCCTATCACCAAAAACAAAGCAAACAAGGATTTATTTTAAGCCCAAAATACAAATTTTCTATGCTAAGTGAAGATATTGCTTCACACAAACACGAAATTTCTTTTTAGCCCAAAATGAAATGTGAAATGTCTACCCTAGGATTGCTTCATTTTACTTTTTGTGTCTACCCTAGGATTGCTTCATTTTACTTTTTGTGTCTACCCTAGGATTGGTTCATTCCACTTATATGTCTATCCTAGGATTGCTTCTTTTCACTTTATGTGTCTACCCTAGGATTGGTTCATTTTACTTTAAAATTACTAACTGTCCGCGGTTGCGTCAAATTCAGTTAAACTGTTTTAAAATTACAAATTACAAGTTGCAAGTTTTTAAAACATGCGCTATAACAGTCCTCAAAAGCGCTGCAAGATTTATCATAGGCGCTGCAGGAAGTCTCACGGGCGCCGCAAAAACTATCATGGGTGCTGCAAGAACTGTCACGAGCGCTACAGGAATTGTCAAATGCGCTGAAAGAATTGTCAAGAGCGCTGCAAGAACTGTCAAATGCGCTGCAGGAACTATCAAGGGCGCTGCAAGAACTCTCACGGGCACTGCAAGAACTGTCAAATGCGTTGAACTAGGTATGATCTTTCTGATACGTGTTTCTTGCGCTAATCCACTGTTTTGTCTGTAACCTGTCAAAGAAACCTGCAAAAAGATGTTAAATTTAGGGGCAAGAGCCCCACGGTGGGCACCAAAAATGTGTATATGTTAATTTGTTAATCTAATTGAAAACAAAAACACAATTAACAGAACTTTATACTAACGAAAGCTGAAATAAAATTAAATATAAAAGAGAATTCTTTAGAAGCATTCTGTCTTTCTCTATCTCCAGAGATTGGTTCGAAGTTGCTGCTCTCAGATTGTGTAAGCTCAGCTTCTCCAAATGGCTGTCTGCAGAATGAGTATTCAAAAGAAGGAGCTTCTATATGCTATATGAAAATGGAGGTGAGAATGCTGACAGATATGGACAGGGGCTGTAAAATTATGCACAAGGGCTATAAATGAAGTATGTTGTGATATGAAATAAATACACCATGATTCTATACTATGTTATGCTATGCTATGATGCTTGAATACTATGCTAGGCTTAATGCAAATTGACTATAATTTTCTTACTGAAAGCTCCTATATGATTTGAAGTACCCGGTAGTCATATTTATAGCTTTTTTCAGGCAAAATCCTGGCTGGCAAGGATCAACGGCCATGAAGTTGTTTGGTAGAATTGAAAGGTGAGAGATGGAGAGGTTGAGAAGAAGATGGAAGAGGTTGAGAGGTTGGAGAAAAGGATGGATTCCTGTCTTCAACCCACAGGAACAAGCCTGCACAGAAATAGAGAAAATTAATTTTTCTATTTTGGCAGTTTGTTTCATGGGTGTTGAAGATAATCCCCAAATTAATTAAATAAATAAATTTATTTAATTTCATTTATTGAATTTTGATTTTTGATTTTAAAAACTATGGAAGATTTAATTAAATATTTTGAAATATTTAATTGTAATGTGACTTTAGAAGAATTAATTAAATATTTAGAAATATTTAATTAGAAATGGATATTAGAATCGAATTAGAGAAATTAATTAAATATTTAGAAATATTTAATTATGAATGATATTTAGAGGATTTAATTTAGAAAAGAAGAATATTTAATCTTTATTTGAATAAAATATTCAAGCCAAGATTAAATGATAATTAATATAAATAAACCATAATGTTTATTTAATTAATTAAGAAATGAATAAGAAAAGATGATTAAATAAACTTTATTTATTTAATCAAAATGAAAGAATAAACAATATAAATAAATTATTTAAATTTATTTATACGTAGATGGAGATGGAGAGATTTAATTAAATATTTAAAATATTTAATTAATTACCAGAAATAATGTAATGTGACCATTTTTAGGTGTATACAATTTTAAATAAATTTTATTTTATTATTATATATATTTTCTTATTTCTTGTGAATGTAGGTTTTTCACTGAAAATCAAGCTCTTTGTTCTACACATGTGGAAAAATAGAAAATTATCAAAAAAAAATTGAAAAATATGAGTGCACTAGATATTAAATTCCTTGTTCCAAAAAATAAAATAAAATTGAATTTTGATACATACAAAAAAAGTTGTGTTATACAGTCGCACTATGTCTAAATTGTAATTGGTTTGACTTTGAAACTTGATTAAAGAAGAAATATTCAATAAGAAACTATCTAACCAAGTGGAAGCACTAGATATCAGAGTTACAAATCTAAATTCGAAAGAATTAGAATTTTATCCTTGATGGAAAAAAAGTTATGTGTTATATGGTGAGACTCACTTTTTAAAAATGTTGTTTTTTGAAAAAAATATTTTTCGAGGGAGATGAAAAAAGAAGTGCAATATGATTCCAAATTTTTTGAAAAAAATATATTTATAATCTACAAACAAAATTTCATGAAGCTCTAGTTTTCACCATCTTCAAATTCCTTACGGTTTAGCCACTATAGTTTCCTAAAAGTGAAGATTTAGTTAAAAATAATAATTTTAGTGTCCAGTTTGGCCAAAAATTGTAAACCACTATTGTGGGATCATGTGGATGCAATCACATTGCTTAGTCAAAAAAAGGATCAGCCTAATGTTGTATGGCCCTACTAAATGTTTGTTGTAGACACCTCATATCTGAGCATGATTGAGGCAATGAATGTGGGAAGATGCCAGTGCTAATGAGGTAGACACCCTAATCAACATCATATCTTTCCAATGCTTCCTCAAGCTGAACGTGATTGACCACATGTCTCCAAACATATTTTACACACAAAATTTGAAGTAGAATATGATTTGTCAGCAGGTCCATGGAGTTTGATAGGAAACCACATGCTACATCAACCTCAGAATATGGGAGTACAGGTTCGGTGGGCTTGGGAAATTTGTTGACCTTGCGAATGGCATCCTCCATTGTATGAAAAATAAATTTGAAGGCACGATGCAACCTCTCTATACTGAAGGGACTACCATTGTCTTCCTCATTGACACAGGGAAGTTTCCCAATGTGAATTCTTGAGTTCAACATTTTTGGTTGTGCTGTCAAAAAATAAGGGAAAAAAAGTCAGTAAAAAATAGCGTTGCAAGCATCTACAAAAAAAATGATATTTAATCCCAATTACTCATTAATCGACTACATGAGAACATAAATAAACATTGCAAAAAAATTATGAAAACAAAATCTCTTAGTTAGATGAATATTATTTGTAAAACTACATATTGGAAAACATAGGGTGTTATAAAAAACTGCAACCCACTAACTCTTGAAATTTATTCCTTTCTGGACTCTGATATACTTTTGAAACTCATCCATAAACATGAAAACTTCATTAACACATGTTGGTCCCTTTATCATTTGAAAGTATTCAGTACATTCAAAAATCTATCCCTCAGCATGCAAGAAATCAAACAGAATCTTAAAAATATTTGTTATGAGAATTGTCTGGCATGGTAGTAATAAAACACATATGAGGACATACTAGAAAGTGTGTAATGAAAAAAAGGAATCTGATCTAAAAACAATTGGAAAACAAATCAAAATGCACTGAATCTTTTCAGGTTGGAAAAAATAGTGTGGGATGTCAGTACATGCTTTTATGAATCTCCCACTTGAAATAGGACATATACATACATGAGTAACGAGAGGACTGATTATCCATTTAAAAAAAAATCCAATTCCATATCATTTCCTCCTATGCCATTTGTATTTCCTAGCGCATGAGTTTGCAGCAATTCAAATGCTACAAAGGGGACATTTTTTAGTGAAGTGCTCTTCCTATTGGCCAAAGTGAATGGAAAGGAGGTGAATGGTATGTGCTTGGATTTTGTTTAAAGGGATAATCGTTACTCATGTATGTACATTTCTTATTTCAAGTGGGAGATTCATAAAAGCATGTACTGATATCCCGCACTGTGTTTTTGAACTTGCAAATATTTAGTGCATTTTGATTTACCATCATATCACAATTTTAAAACCAAAATTTTTAGGTGAGTTTCATGAAATTCTTAATGTCTAAAAAACACAAGAGTTTCATTGCAACCATACTATCTACATATAATTGCAAGTTAGAAAACACCGCGTGATATACAACCTACAACCCATTGTGTTTTCAATAGGGTTAAAATGTATAAAATCTATTATTGCCTTCGAACCCTACATACAATAGTGGGTATGGAGTCAAACCTAAGTTATCTTCATTTTGTTTGGGTTAAGTTTTTATTATCTCAAATCCATAACTTAATCCATGTTGGCATTGTGGTTAGTTATTGTCAAGCTTTGTTCATATGATTACAATTTTTGGTTTGCATTGTGTCAAGTGTTAGTTTTTCCTATCATGGTTCATTTTTCTTTATCATTTGGGAACACAAGTTATACTTTCAAATATCTTTATGATATACTGTTATGTCAGGACAACAGGCATTTTTTCAAGGAAGCATTGATTAAAATTTGTTAAAAACATTTCAGTTTTGTAACTGTTACCTGTTAAGGGACATTTAGAGAAGAAAGTTACTTTTCAGTTTGAAATGATACTCCAGTTTAGTAATCCATAACATTATATATATATATATATATCCTTCCATGTATTCTTTCAAAAATATGGTGAGTAGGAAAGAAGTATTATTCTCAGTTTAGAAATGACATTTCATTAATTCATATTTGAAAGTTATTTGAATACCACATTTAGTGCTTTGTGAAATTAATCAATTATGTTGTACAATTTAAACATCTACATCTGAATCTTGAGTGATGCAAGATTAGAAGATGTTTTAAAAGAAATATAAGTGATACTTTGTGTATCATTAAAATAGTGATTAAAAATATTGATATATAGCCAACAAGGCATTGTAAACAAGTTTTGAGATTAAGCTAGTGAGGCAATTTTTGAGTGGTTTTTCTACCCCAAGAGGGTTTTCCACACAAGACAAATAGGGTGTTATAGTCTCATTCATGTTTTATGGTTGTGAAGGTTTTTGAATTTCTTTAATATTACTTATCTCAGTCTAATGATTGCATTCAATTCATGAATATGTTAATCATTGGAATATAAAGAGCATATATTGTTTAGATTCATTAAAGATGAAAATTTATCTAAGACACTGACTAAAATACTACTTTCATATTAATGAGTTTTGTTAAGTTGGTTTTAAATGAATTTCCTCCTGTTATCATATTTGTTTCGTTATTTTTGTCTAATTTATTAATTTTATTGATATTTTAATGAGTAGGTGTTACAATCACAATCCATATTTTAGCAGCTGCAATATTGATTGTCATGGCATTCCATCACCACAAGGCCATATTTCTTTGAGGCATTTTATGAAACAGTTCACTATGCTACCACAATTTTCATTCATGTCTAAGAAGGAAATCTAGCAAATAGTTCACTGCCTTGCTTCTATGGCTAAAAGGCTAAAATAGGTTCTTTTGAACAAGCTACACATGCTTGCAAAAAATCTATCAAAGCATAAAATTAAATATGGATTCTCATGGCTTCAAACACCATGGCTAAATAGTAAATATGGATTGTTGAAAAACTGTATCCAAGCATAATTGAAAATATGGATTGTCATTTCATTCCACCATCATCTTTGAATGCCATGACAAGCCATAGAAAAACAATAGAAATAGTTCATTGCCTACTCTATGGCTTGTCATGGAATTCCAATCACCATGGTGTTGCAATGTCATGAAAATCCATATTTACTATTATGCTTTCGTACTAGACACCCGATGTTTTCCAACCAGCATATACATGCACAATAGGATTCCAAGTTGGAAAACATAGTGTGAGGTAAGTATATGTCTGTGAAAACACGTGGGAACCCATAGATAAGCAATAAAACACATAAATAGTTCATTGCCTTGTCTATGGCTTTTCATGATATTCCAATCACCATGGTGTTGCAATGCCATAACAATCCATATTTACTATCATGCTTTGATAGTAACACTCGATGTTTTCCAACAAGAATATGCATGCACAATACGATTGGAAGTTGGAAAACACAATGTGAGGTGAGTTTATGTCTGCCAAAACACAATGGCAACCCATAGATAACCAATCATACACAAAAATAATTCATTGCCTTGTCTACATAAATCAACCTTTATATAGTATTGTCCACCTTATGTTGAAGAGTATGCAATCAACCAATCAAGTTGAATAAGATCTGTTCATGGCATCTATCATTGTCCTAATGCAATGCAGATCCATTGTAGATTCAAAAATTTATAGTGTACAAAGTAGCAAATTTGACCTACTAGGACCTAAAATAATAACCTTATGATACTAGTCACAAAAAAATCCATTAACTTTGTATTGGGTGTTGCCACAATAGTGGTTTACACTTTCTGGGAGATCTTGATTTTTTCTGAAGTCACATATTTCTAGAAAATATAATGATTTAAGCCTTGAAAAGTTCCATTTAAAGGATTCCAATTGAAGAGGGTTTGATCAAACAACCTTAGACCAATCCCCCTTGGATAGAACCCCGCTATTTTTAAACCATACCTATAACAAAGCCTCCTTTACACCTATCAAAATGTTGATAAAAACCACTTTAGATTTACCGTTTGGGGGATCAAATGAATTCGCTTAAATTTTTTTTTGTAAGTATGTAGTCCTTATTATAAGCTTCCAAAAAAGTATAATTTTAATTAAATTTAATTTGATTATTATATTTATTTTTTATTTCTTGTGAATGTAGGTTTTTCCTTGAAAATTGAAAACCTCTATTTTCTACACATGTGGAAAAATAGAAGATTATCAAAAAGAAAATTTGAAAAATATGAGTGCACCAGATATTGAAGTACTTGATCCAACAAAAAACAAATTAATTTCGATACATACAAAAAAATTTATGTGTTATATGGTCCGCCTATGTCTGGATTGTAATTGGTTTGACTTTGAAACTTGATTAAGGAAAAAAAAATCAATAAAACACTATCTAACCAAGTGGAAGCACTATATATCAGAGTTACAAATCTAAAGATAAATGTGTTATACAGTGAGTGTCACTTTTTAAAAATATTGTTTTCTAAAAAAACTAGCTTTTGAGGGAGATGGAAAAATAAGTACAATTTGATTCCAAAAAAATTGAAAAAAAATATTTAGAATCTACAGATAAAATTTCATGAAACTCTAGTTTGCATCATCTTCAAATTCCTCACAGATTAGTTGCTATAGGTTCCTGAAAATGAATATTTAGTTAAAATATATATTTTAGTGTCTAGTTTGGCCAAAAATTGTAAACTAGTCACTATTGTGGGATCACCCTGCTATGCCTTAGGTTGGAGATGTCAAACACTAATCCTCCATGATTCTTGTTCAAAACTGCAAGTCAATTTAGACTAAACCTGATTCAAGGATAAATCTTCATTGTATTGAGGGATGTTTGAACAAATCCTATTATCAATGCTTCAAGGACATACATCATACTATGAACTACATGGTTGATCAATTGGATATCAAAGCCAATACGAGAACCTACACAACTGAACACTTCAATTGGTTACTATTCAATTGGGATTGTTTCAGTTTACAATTTTCTCTTGCTTCAGTCTCATTTGGTATGTGACAGATTTACCATTCTTTCTATTTTCATTTTTACCTTCTTTGGAGGGCTAATATGTATCTTAATTAGGTGGTTGCTATCTAGTTGTACTAGTTATGACTATTATTTGAGAATAGCCATGGTTCTCTATATTTTTCTCAATAGCTTTAATTCAATAAAAAAAGGAAAAACTATGCTATGCACTTATTCAAATAGACAACTCTTTCCAACGAAAATTATGTAACTTTAGAATCAAACATATAGAATTAAAAAATGCAGTAATATGTATTATGACAATTCTACAACATCAATCCATTAAGTCAATACTGCAGTAGCCCAAACCTAATATCAAGTTGAACTTCCATCAGAGAATTTTGTAAGAAGTTATGTCCTCAATCATAACCACAATTATACTCTACATCACTGTTGCACCATCCATATCACAAGAAACTCATTTCTATGCCAAAAGATAAAACAAGGTTATCATATATGACAGACAAACAAAACCTATATTTTAGGGATTTCTTCTATCAGGTTGTGGAAAGCTACTTTTCCTGGCATGTAAAATAGGGCCATAATTGGGAATTAGTAACATGTAGCAGTATAAAATTGTCACTATTTATTCTAGTGTATACCCTCACACATCACAGACATATTGGATGTGTATTAAGTTGAAGATTAGAAATACCTATAGATTAACCTAGTTTGAGCTTAGCATTCATTTAAAATCAAACTCATATCAATACAGAAAAGCAAGTATATTATAAGCTCTAACATCAAACTTTCATATTTGTATTCCTAATTTACAAATTTCTTCTGGCAGTTGAAACATGAAATATGCAAAAAGTGGTGAATTGTTTGGAAAAGAGAGGGAAGAAAATTATTTAAATTATTTTATAAATGCACCTAAGACTACTTCCTGCGATCATTTTGCATACATGGCATAGAGAGGAAATAAAAATATCAAGAAAAAACAATGTAAACTAACCCCATAAAATGACAGATTTATTTCAAAAGAATAATCGTTTCATTCAAATGCAAAAAATGAGTCAAAATACTAAATACAATATTTGAATGTTTATCTAGGAGGATATGGGTTGCTTCCCAATCCTCATCCCATAAAGTTCTAGAGTTATCACAAAAAACTAATACTAAGACTAATCTTGTCATTCTAATGCAAGCAATAAAACAAACAATGAAAATGGTCTTTTGATCTTACTTGATCACTATGGGTTACTTTGTAGTTTGTAGCCCCCACAAAAGAATAAAAATGCAATAGAACAAAAACATTCAACTGCACAACAAATAATACACTTCTAACAATGATTATGGTATGATGCATGAAATCTTACACAACACAAAGTGCAATGGATTCTCGTTGTTAACTTTAATGAAACCATAGACCATAAAATATCTACAACACTCTAAAGTAAATGGTAAAATACATATAAGATAATGGATAGTGTGATTGCAAGTTGGAAAACACAATGTGAGGTGAGTATATGTCTACCAAAACACAATGGCATGCCCAATATAAGCAATCATACATAGAAAAAGTTCACAAGCCATCTCATTACAATCACCATGGTGTTCGAATGCCATGATAATCTAGATCTACTAATATGCTTTGATAGAAAACACACAATTTTTTCCAACAACCATTTACATGCATAGTGATTGGATGTTGGAAAACACAGTGTGAGGTGAGTATATGTCTCCCAAAACACAATGGCATGTCATAGATAAGCAATCATACATACAAATAGCTCATTTCCTTGTCTATGCCTTTTCATGTCATCCCAATCACCATAGTGTTGGAATGCCATGACAATCCAAATCTACTATTATTCTTTCATAGTAAACACATGATGTTTTCCAACAACCATATACATGCATAATGTGATTGCAAGTTGGAATACATAGTGTGAGGTGAGTATATGTCTTCCAAAACACAATGGAAAGCCATACACAAGAACTCATACTTACAAACAGTTCATTGCCTTGTCTATGGCTTGTCACTACATTCCAATCACCATGAAACCACATTTGTTTGAGGCAATTTTCAAAATTTTCACTACCTTGTCTTTGTTATTGCTTACTATTATGCTTACTAATATGGTTTCATAGACAAGGTAGTGAACTGTTTGAAAAAATGCCTCAAACAAATGTGGCCTCTTAGAATGCCATGACAAACAAATACAATTTTTAGTTACAATTATCACTTCAATGTGAACGTAATGGAAAACATAGGGTGTTTATAAAAATGCTTTCCCACATCACAGCATACCCAAACCCTTGTGGGTGTTTATAAAAAAGTGCCTTTCATTACATTCCTAATTTCTAAATAACAAAATCTTGTAAAGGCATTCATTTTGTTTTCTTAAATTCTAAGATGCAAAACACTAGGTTTTACAAAAACCTAAACCCACTTAAATTTTGAAAAAAATTTACAAACAAAAACCCTCATAACATTTTAAACCCCTTTACAACTAACAACCCAAATGATTAGAAACCCCTCAACTCACTTTTTGCAGTCTCCCCTTGCTCTGCAACCTTTCACTTTGAACCCATAGAATGAAATAGCAGAATAGATAGTGTCAAAGGTTGTTGGAAACAATGGGTGTTTCTAAATCCACGTTTCATTACATTCCAACAGTTTTAATAAATAAAATTTTAACAACAACGCAACTATAAATCTGCATTTCATTACATTCCTAAGGTTTTAACAACACATGAAACAATACATAAAAACCTTCAATATTGCATACAGTCAATTAGAAACACCTCACCTCAAATCGCTTGGTCCTCTCCCCTGCCTACGATGTGCCCTTGCTCTCCAACATTTTGATTTCAACCTAAAAAATGAAAAAACCCAAAGCACGGCAGGTTTTCCAAGTGAACAATACCCATTACAGTTTAAACTGAAGCACCACCCTTCCTACGCTAATGGTTACCTTCTCACACAAGGAAAAACAATGTCGACGTATTATCAGCGATGAGACACCTCCTCGCTTCCCTTGACATTTCCTTCTATTTCCAGTTCCATCACCTCTATCATCCATCTAGAGGGCCCCACATAGTGTCATCTCCTCATGTTATGTATGGTACCATGTATGCCGTTATGTATGTTTTCAAACATTTTTGTATGTACATAAGTTATTTTTGACTAGGAGTTAGCCGGCTCCCCTTTAGACTAAATCTATTTCAATAATCAACCAATCAATCAAATTAGACCTAAATTATTAGATATATTATACTAATAACTTCAAAATAGGATAAATAATACCTAGCTCTTGTTGGTTTGATGTGCCAATTTATGATGATTATATTATTTTTTAAATCAATTTTTAGATTTAGAAATTTAATTAATATGAGATATGGAACATATGTAAAAAATGTGATTTGATTAACTTGTGACTACATCACATTAAATAATTTTTCCTAAGATATTTTCCTTATTCATGTAATAAAAACCTTTTCTTGTAGATTTATCTATTGTTGGTGTTGTTGGAATTGTAAATTTCTGAGCATTTTCACAAGTTTTCCATAACCTTAAGTTTCCATATGGTCCTCATCCTAAAGCACTAGGATTTGTTTTTGTATCATTTTGCTCACTTCTTGTCCATTTTTGTCTCATTGTTTCCATCGGGTCTTGCATAATTCACGTCATGTTATATGTCCCCCCAGCCCATGTTGTGTTTTCTACTAGCAAACATCTATGTTTCCTATCAGCAAGACGTTTTTGTTATCATGGCGATTGGATTTCATTTGCTAGTGGTTATCGGCATGACAATTTCATTGTTTCGGTGATAGGATGGATTCATATTAGCAAGAGTTAAGGGATTTGATGAAAGGTCATAGCAAAAATATTTATGTCTCACCAATTGTATGCATGTGGAGGTTATCGATAAGACTAATTTCTATCAATGTAATGTCTGGGAAAAGTGTTATATGTCTCCCCAACCAGCCACAAGGGGTGCTCATTAGCGAAGGAAATAATCTTTAGGGTTATGTCATAGTGAGACCTTATTGTCTCACTGACCAACAATGGGGGATAGGCTTATCGGTGAGAGATTTTATTTGATACAATATCTTGGCGAAATTACTTTGTCTTGCCGATCGATAACATAAAGATTTACCTTTCGGTAAGACTCATGTGCTTCAATGTGGAGTCTTGGCGAGCCTGTCGGGTCTTGTCAACAAGGTGTAATGAATGGTTTTTGGTGTGAGAACAATAAATTCACAACGACACACAAGAAGTAAAGGGAGCCTTTAGTGAAACATTTTTTAATCTACGTAAGGTCTCCCCGACAGATAGAAGTTACAGCAACATACATAGACAGATGCAATCATCAGTGAGAAAAACCTAATGTCACGGCAACCAGAATGTGTGATGAAGACTTTCAGAAAGACATAGTGTGCTATATAGGAGGTCACCCCCATATTATAATGTTATAGCGAAGCAAATAGGACAAAGGGTTTTTGTCGGTGTGAGAACATTAATGTCTTGGCGATCTATTGTGACCTCGGGGCTTTCAGCAGAACAAAGTGAATTCTCTATAGGGTCTCCCCAACAACAATATGTCATGACAACTGTGAATAGAACAAAAAGAATGTTGCTCGGTAAGAAATTCCTCGTGTCTCAGTGAATGGAAAGCACATAAATAAATACATTTCAATATAGCATTTTGTTACCTGTGAGATGTCTCACCGACATCATAGGGTTAGGGCGATATACAAGGAGCGCAGGATGATAACGATATTATTGCCTTCGGCATACTCACATGAATATTGTAGCGAATGGTCAACAAAAACTCATACACTCTGGGTCGACATTTGAGGATTTTTTAAATGTTGTTGAAGGCTAACATGATTTTGAGCCCATATTTTTGTGGAGGTCCGACATGGAGTTTTGAGTTGATATGTTTTTCTCACGTTGGTGTATAAATAGGCACTCTCAAATGTAAAATAAAAATCATATTTTAGATCATATACAGTAGATTAGGAATGACTACATTAGAATAAATTCCTCAGAACAGAGGCTATGTTGCATGTTTTCAAATGGTGATTTCAATGAAAGTCAGTTGATGTGGCAAGTTATTTTTGGTGTCAATTGTCTGTTGATTTTATTGAAAGTATTGCTAAGCTGTCTCCAAATTGATTCTTTCTAGTTATTTAAATTGATGTAACAAGTTTACTTTCAGTTTATTAGTGCACATTTGTTGTTTCTATGTGATTCATTAACTGGTTCTCTCAAGGAGAGATTAAACCCTTTTGGTTGATCATAGTAATCAGGAAGATTCATCTAGATTATTAAACTAGAGCTTAGTAGTCATAATCTTGCATGTTTATACAAGTTATAAATAGATCATATGCCAACAATTTGAGTTTTTGCGAGAATAAGTTGCTCACTTATGTTTCATTTGACTCTGCATACACAATAAGGCACTGGTCTCTACACTTCATCATTTTGAATTCATTCGATTTATTTATATCTGTTAATTGAACATTTTAGAATTTAGATCAGAAGATTATTTTTTCTATTACTATCAAGCTTAGTTTCATTTGTTCACTTCCATCTACCCTTGTGGAAAAATCATTTTGCAAGAAAGAAAATCATAAGTCAAGTCTGCTTCATTCAGATAGGTACACTTGCCTAGGTTTGGCAGCACCTAAAGAGTAGAAGGTTTAATGTTTTTTTACCTTGTTTTCTACCCTAAAGCATATCAAGAGATTGGCAGCCTTGTGAGGAATTCTGCCTGCATTTTTTAGAGCTAACAAATTTGCGAGTCTGCTGGGGATTACATTAGAAAATTCGGTTGAAGACCATCATATAGAGTCAGTGAAGAAAAGGTTATAAACTGAGAAGATTCAGAAAGAGTGATTCCACTGGGGATAAGATCAGAAATAATCATTTTCCTACTTTTCGAAAAGTAGGTGGTGACTCTGGAAAAAGCTTAATGAAGAATGGAATTTGTATATGGCGGCAATGCACATCATGCACAACAAAATACGTACTCACCATAGCTACCTCATGGTTAGCAGTATACGCCACATCTTCATACATAATACAATGGTCCACCATACCAACATCAGTATCCACCTAGTGCCCCCCCTCATCAATACACAACAATGATCAGATAGTTTGATTTGGCGGGGATTCAATTATCCCCTTATCCAATGGATGGTAGTTGGAGGGGTATGGTACGTAGGTTTACATGAAGTAATTTAGTTATTGTTGAAGAGCATTTAAGGAGGTTCAATGCTTTCATCCAAGATTTGGATGTGCCTTATGAAGATTTACATATGAGGTTGTTCATGATATCATTTGTTGAAGATGCTAGGGATTAGTTCAACAGCCTACGGGTTGTTTCTATTGATTCTCTCCAAGGATTTCAGGATCAATTCCTCGAGCAATATGGCAATCCAAGTGCACCAGATGCTGCTCTTCATGAATTAATGCAGATTCAGAAGGATCAAAATGATAGAATTTATGATTTTTATCAGAGGTTTAATAAGTTTCAGAATAAAATACCTCCTAGATCAAAGTTGCCAGATTTTGTAGCACTAAGTGTTTATTTGAATGTGTTTGATCCTGAGACAGGGTATGAACTGAGAAATAGATTCCCAAGAGACTTGGCTGAGGCTCAGAAAATGGCACAGACAATTGAAAATAATAGGAGGGCTGCAGGGATAATTGATAAAAGAGACAATCCTAAGGTTCCTCAGCAAAGCATCAATAATTAGTACGGACAGGAGAATACATACAGGAATGAAAGGTCGAGGTTGCATGACATGCCTTATAATACAGACTGGAAGGACAGAAAACCTATAACAGCTAGGCCTGGAAGAAAAGACACTCCTGATCCATTGAGTAAGAGGGGAAATTATATGGTAAGTAACAATTACTTTTGTGAATTTTGTGATAAGCCACATTCCCCAGATTATTGTGTTGTAGCCCAGAGAATGCAAGAAGAGGGAATGTTGATAGGCAACAATAAAGAAAATCACATAGGATATTTAAATTCAAACACTTTTCACCATGTTGAGGAGAGGAACTCATCTTCAGAGGAAGAAGGTTATCAGTATGATACTTCAAATCAGAAGTACAGTGTCCATATGGCTGAACAACATGTCCTTTTTGACTTTGAAGAAGATTATACAGAGCCACATTCTGTTGAGGTCCCTGCTCAATATAGTATGAAAAAACTTATTGAGGAAGAGATAGAGAGACTAACTATTGTTGATCAAAAGGAAAAGAAGAAAGGAGAAACATTGGAGCAAAAGAAAAGGATTGAGGCGGAAGGCTCCTCTTTTAACTTCATTCAAGCATTATCCTAGGGAATAAGGTATGAGAACACTATCAATGTTGAATCTAATTGTTGTATTTTTGATGAGTATAGAGAAATTGACCAGATGATGCAACCAATAGAAGATGAGATATGTGCAAGTCAAGATCAATCCTGTGATAGTTTGCATGAGGACGTTGGTGATGCAAGAGATTTCTCTTGCATAATAGATTGTGATGGGGAAAGCAGTATATGTTATGAGGAATCTAGTGAATTTTTTAGATTGTGAGGATGGATTCGTGGATTTTGATCTGTAGCAAGTTGAAAGCCATGAAGACACATTTGATGAAGAAGAGGTTTGTATATCTGAAAATGATTTCCAAATTTTTTCAAACCCATTGTACAATGAATAGTTAAATGAAGATCAGATGATATATTGTGGAGGTATTCCCATGAATGAATTTTAGGTACTTTCAAATCCACTTTATGAAAAATAGGAGATAATTTTAGATATACAAAGTGATGACATAAATGACAATGTTGATAATGTTTTTGATTTCTCATTCTCTGATGATCTTGGACTTCTTTTTGATGATGACAAAAATGAAGAATGCAACTATGGTGTTGAAAATGTAGAGAATTGTTCACTCAGCAGTGAACAAATTTCACATTTTTTAACTCTTGAATATCAGAGATGTGTGCACAAAGATGATTTTGAAGTTCTGTGTCCAGCTTATAATTGTTTTGATAGTGAAAGATCTTTGTGTAAAAACTTTTATGATTCCCAGTGCATTTCTTGGAATGATGGTGAAACTCTTGGTGTTGATCGAAGGTCTGTGTTCATTCAGGATGAGGTATGTGATCTTGAAATTCCTAGCTCATGTGGAGATGTTTATTTGCATGCCAAGGATGATGGAATTCCAACTTTGATTGGTTCATAAATGCTTGATACTAGAGATGTGAGCTATAATATGATATTATCCCCAAATGATGATTTGGAAGAGGTGCACAAGGTTTTAGATTTGTGTGTCTCAGACAATATTGATATGACATAATTTTTTTATTTTCAAGAGAAGCACTTTGATGATCAATTTTCAATGCAACTGGGAGAATGTTTTATAATACACAACAATGAGAAATATAATGAGAAGTTTTGCACTGAATATGTGTATATTTTGTATGTTGGAGATAAGAGAGTTTTGTCTGATGATGGAGAATATAAACTATTGAATACTGTAGGGATTTTGGGCCAAGTTGAGCATAGTGATTCTCTAAAAGCTTTCAGTGATAGGAAAGATTGCATGAATTTCTTTAGGAAGAATTTGATGAACTCAAGACAAAATCAGGTATTTGACAGGGCAAAGTGGTTTGAGTTTCAGATTGTAATAGCTCAGAACAGGTGAAATTTAAACATAGAGAATTAAGGGTTTCAAGTGCATGGACAACTCTTGCTTATCCTCTTTAAAATTCTTTTCCATGCACAGTAGTTTAGGGTTTTGGTTCACCTCCGTATTGCATTCATTTTGCATTCATTCCATCTGCTTCTTGTCCATTTCTACTTTGCTCATTGTGTCTGGTCTTGTCACCCAAAGATCTGGATCCTTGCAATGATCTTACTATCATTCATCCCCAGACGGAGCCACTGTTGGAACTATAAATTTCTGGACATTTTCACAAGTTTTCCATAACCTTAAGTTTCCATATGCTCCTCATCCTAAAGCACTAGGGTTTGTTTACATATCATTCTACTCACTTCTTGTCCATTTTTGTCTCATTGTTTCCATCAGTTCTTGCATAATTCACGTCATGTTATATGGCCCCTGGGGCCATGTTGTGTTTTCTGCTAGCAAACGTTTGTGTTGCCTATCGGCAAGACGTTTTTGTTATCATGGTGATTGGATTTCATTTGCTGGCAGTTATTGGCCTGACAGTTTCATTGTTTCGGCGACAGGATGGATTCATATCGGCAAGAGTTAAGGGCTTTGATGAAAGGTCATAGCGAAAATATTTATGTCTCACCGACCGTATGCATGTGGAGGTTATCGATAAGACTAATTGCTATCGATGTAATGTCTGGGTGAACTGCTATATGTCTCCCCGACCAGCCACAAGGGTTGCTCATCGATGAAGGAAATCATCTTCGGGGTTCTATCATAGCGAGACCTTATTGTCTGACCAACCAGCAGTGGGTGATAGGCTTATCAGTGAGATATTTTCTTCGATACAATATCTTGGTGAAATTACTTTGTCTTGCCGATCGATAACATAAAGATTTACCTTTCGGTAAGACTCATGTGCTTCAATGTGGAGTCTTGGTGAGCCTTTCAGGTCTTGCCGACAAGGTGTAATGAACAATTTTTTGTGTGAGAAAAATAAATTCACAACGACATGCAAGAAGTAAAGGGAGCCTTCGGTGAAACATTTTGTAATCTACGTAAGGTCTCCCTGACAGATAGAAGTTATAGCCACATACATAGACAGATGCACTCATTGGTGAGAAAAACCTAATGTCATGGTGACCAGAATGTGTGATGAAGACTTTCAGAAAGACATAGTGTTCTATACAAGAGGTCTCCCCGATATCATAATGTTATAGCAAAGCACATAGTACAAAGGGTTTCTGTCGGTGTGAGAACATTAATGTCTTGGTGATCTATTGTGAGCTCGGGGCTTTCGACAAAACAAAGTGAATTCTCTATAGGGTCTCCCCGACAACAATATGTCACGGTGACTGTGAATAGAACAAAAAGAACGCTGCTCTGTAAGAAATTCCCCGTGCCTCAGCGAACGAAAAGCACATAAAGAAATACATTTCGATATAGAATTTTGTTACCTGTGAGATGTCTCACCAAAATCACAAGGTCAGGGTGATATACAAGGAGTGTGGGATGATAATGATATTCTTGCCTTCGGCATACTCACATGGATATTGCAACGAATAGTCAACAGAAACTCATACAATATTGGCCGAAATTTGAGGATTTTTTAAATGCTATTGAAGGTCAACATGATTTTGAGCCTGAATTCTATGGAGGGTCAACATGGAGTTTCGAGTTGATATTTTTCTCATGTTGGTGTATAAATAGGCACTCCCAAATGTAAAATCAAAATCATGTTTTAGATCATATACAGTAGATTAGGAATGACTACATTAGAATAAATTCCTCATAACAGAGGCTATGCTGCATGTTTTCAAATGGCGATTTCAATGAAAGTTAGTTGATGTGGCAAGTTATTTCTGGTGTCAATTATCTGTTGATTTTATTGAAAGTATTGCTAAGCTGTCTCTAAGTTGATTCTTTCTAGTTATTTAAATTGATGTAACAAGTTTACTTTCAGTTTATTAGTGCACATTTGTTGTTTCTATGTGATTAATTAACTAGTTCTCTCAAGGAGAGATTAAACCCTTT
The DNA here is from genome assembly GCA_007258455.2 of Sequoia sempervirens. Lineage (NCBI taxonomy): Eukaryota > Viridiplantae > Streptophyta > Pinopsida > Cupressales > Cupressaceae > Sequoia > Sequoia sempervirens. The sequence goes on along the minus strand of VDFB02047230.1, from coordinate 347,422,685 downwards.
TGGTTGATCACAGTAATCAAGAAGATTCATCTAGATTATTAATGTAGAGCTTAGTAGTCATAATCTTGCATGTTTATACAAGTTAAACATATCATATGCCGATAATTTGAGTTTCTGCTAGAATAAGTTGCTCACTTCTATTTCATTCGACTCTGCATACCCAATAAGGCATTGGTCTCTACACTTCATCATTTTGAATTCATTCAGTTTCTTTATATCTGTTAATCGGTTATTTTAGGATTTAGATCAAAATATTTTTTTTGCTATTACTATCAAGCTGTGTTTCAATTGTTCACTTCCATCTGCCATTGTGGACAAATCATTATGCAAGAAAGAAAATCATAAGTCAAGTCTACTTCATTTAGATAGGTACACCCGCCTAGGTCTGGCAGCACCTGAAGAGTAGAAGGTTGAATGTTTTTTGACCTTGTCTATTACCCTAAAGTGTATCAAGAGATTGGCAGCCTCTTGAGGCATTCCACCTGCATTTTTGAGAGCTAACAGGTGTGAATTCCAATGTAGCACTCATTCCTTCTATACTTGTTAGGTAAAGGTTTACGTTGAAAATTATAGGGTGTTTGATGTTTGACTAGAGGGAACACTGTGTATTTCCATACTTTTATTCAAACCTCTTAGGAGTATTAAAAAATATCCACAAACATGCTACATACTTGACAAAATGACTCAAATAGGTTGTCATAATGGAGATGCAATTCTCTAGATACTCTTTAAGAAATTTTTTTGGTGATATGATATGATCATTTGATGATAAATAATGACTTATAAGTGTTTATAAATAATGATCTTAGCCTCTCATGTCAAGTTATTCAGCATGCAATTTAATGAGGTAATAATTAAATTATGAGAATGACAATTTTTAGAGAAAAATATCTAAATTTTAAAATTAATTTATATGATAAACAAATTATATTAAATTTACTATAATTATGACAAGTTCCACATAATGGCAAGTACTTGTCTTCATAGTATTGTAATAAAAGTATTTGCTTTGAGGCAATTAAATAATGTGTCATTTAGTTAATAAACGATTTGACATGACATAGCAATTTAGAGGTAGATTATTAATAGTTTGAGATCAATAAGCTCTACAAACTTAATCTATTTTAGAGAGTGAATATTAAAATTAATTTTGTAATTGTACATTTTAGATTTGTAAAGTAATATTATATAAATATATTAATAATTTTATTTTTTATTCAAGGGGTAAACGCTTTTGACCAGAGCTATGAACTAGAATACAACCATTCAACAATACCACCCCAACGGGGTTTGAACCTTGGTGGAAAGAACAACAATGCCACCTATAAACCATCACACCATGCCAATATCCACAATATATTAATAAATATTTAATTAAGAATATTTGTTAAAATTAATTTTATTTTAATATAAAAATATTAACTTTAGGCATTAAATTTGATTAAAATAAATTAATAAACCAATTATTGGAGAAATTACTTATTTTAGTAAATAAAAACAACAAAAATTACATGTGATAATCTAACAATTTCTCCCACCCTGCTTTTCAAATTTCCCCATGCCTATAGGTTCAGGGGAGACCTCTGTCCCTCCCTGGCTTGACCCTCTACTCGTTTCGGACAAGATTCCCTCACATGCATTTTCTGGGGATTCAGCAGTTGATGCTCTTGCAAAATCTCCACCTTGTGGGGACAATGGGGGCCGCCTGGGGGCTGGCGCTCCTGTGACTCGCTGGAAAGATATCCTTTCAGGGTCCAAAAATACTACTCATGTGTCTATTGATCCTGAGGTTTCCCTTACTGATGAAGGCACTAAGCTTTGCCTTCCTGATGATGTGATGGAGAAGGTTGTTGGTTCGCTTCACCTAGCCTTGGTGGGAAGATTCTTGGCTTTTCATCCAATGATTGATATGGTCTATAGATGGGTTAATTTTAAATGGTTGTTGAAGGGCAGTGTGTCTGTCTCGGCAATTCTTGGTGGTCTTTTCCTATTCAAGTTCAATGCCAAGGAGGATTTGGTCTTGGTTCTCTCTACTACTTGGGCCTATTGAAAGCATTTCCTTTCCTTGGCTAAATGGAGACCAGGTTTCGATCCCTCGGTAGATCTTACCTGGTTGGCCCCTATTTGGGTTTGTTTTCCTGGCCTCCCACTGGAGTTTTGGGATGAAAGAATTTTCTGATGGATTGGGAACTCCTTTGGTAGTTTTGTGGCAGTGGATGCAGTTACTTTGGTGAAATCCAGGTTAGTGTTTTCCCGTTTTGTGTTAATGTCTCCATTAATAAAGCTCTTCCCAACTTTTTCATTCTTAAATCTAAATGGGGGAAGTGGACTCAAGCTCATACACCTTCATAAACTGCTGAATGATCTCAAACTCACTAGGTGGGAATTTAATAGGTATTTTCTTGCAAATATCCATCATTCTGTAGAGCAAAGAGTTCCCAGATTCTCCTCTATATCTCCTTATGTCAAGAAAGGCATCCAAAATATTTTTGAAATATTCATCATCTCTAGATCATTGGCTCTGATATGTACCTTGTTGCAGATTCTGACTGATATCTCCAAGTGGACTAGAATTACATTGTACTTTACATTGATCACATTGACATTGCACTTGACATTGATCACATTAGCAGTCTTGATAACTTTCCAATCTTTGTCCAGGAGGGACTGGATAAGAATTTACTTGCTTTGACGGTTGTGGAGAATAAGTATTATGTTGTGCATGATATGCATTGCCTCCATTGTAGAAATTTCTAATTGTATCATGAGGCACTTGAGGGACCCGATACCTTCCTGCATTTGTGTATTCATTCTTTTCCAATTGTAGATTTTTATTTTTCAATTCTTCAATTCCTCTTATCAACTGTTGCTTCTCAAAATGTTCCTTTGTTCCATACACAAATTCCATTCTTCATCAAGATTTATCCAGAGTCGCCACCTACTTTTCCAAAAGTAGGAAAATGATTCTTCTTGATCTTCTCCCTAGCGGAATCACCTTCTCTAAAACTTCTCAAATTACAACTTTTTCTTCAATGACTCTACATGATGGTCTTCAATTGGATATTCTGAAATAATTCCCCAGCAGAGTCACCAATTTCATAGCTCTCAAAAACACAGGCGGAATGCCTCAAGAGGCTTCCAATCTCTTGATATGTTTTAGGGTAACAGACAAGGTCAAATGAATTAAACCTTCTACTCTTTAGGTGTTACTAAACCCAGGTAGGTGTACCTATATGAATGAAGTGGACTTAATGTGCTTATCTTTCTTGAAATGCTTTGTCCACAATGGCAGATGGAAGTGAACAAATGAAATCAAATTTGGTATAAATCATATAGCAATATTTTAATCTAAATCCTAATATGTTCAGTTAATAGATGTAAGGAAAATGAATGAATCCATACAGTGAAATGTAGAGACTAGTGCCTTATTGGGTATGCAGAGTAAAATGAAATAGAAATGAGCAACTTATTTTTGGAGGAAACTCAAATTGTCTGGCATATGTTTTGTTTATAGCTTGCATAAACATGCAAGATTGTGATTACAAAGCTCTTCTTAATGATCTAGATGAATTTTTCTGATTACTGTGATCAACCGAAAGGATTTAATCTTTTCTTGAAAGAACCAATCAATCAACCACACAAATACAACAAATGTGCATTGATAAATTGATTATAAACTTATTACATCAATTTAAATAACCAGAAAGCATCAATCATGGAGGAAACTTTAGTAATACTTTCAATAAATTCAACAGACAATTGACACAAGAAATATGCAGCCACATCAACTGATTTTCATAAATACCTCCATTTTGAAATCATGCAACCATAGTCTTTGTTCTATGGAAATTTTATGCAACTGTATATTATCTACCCTATCTACTATATATCAAATATCTAATATCTCATTTTACAATAGAAAATGGATATTTATACATTTGTATCAGACAAAACACATCACTTCAAAATCCCATGTCAGCTAAATCCCATGTCGGCCAATAGTATTTTGAGCTTTTGTTAATGATTAGCAAACATTCACCATGAAATTTTTGTAGTCATACTGAAGGAAAATGTATCGCTGACAGTCATCCATTCATCCCATGTGTGTTGCCATAACACTCTGTTGTCGAGGAGACGTCCCACAAAATACATTATGTGTTAACGATATGTATTTTCTTAATGTATTTTCTAGTCACTGAGACACAAGCATTTTCTCACCGAGATGTGTCCTTTTGTCTCATTTGCTTTGTTGTGACCTTATGATATCGGGGAAATGTCCCATAGACAACCTTGTCTTACCGAAAGTCACCTTAAGTTCACATTTTGTCACCGATCGGAAAGACACCACGAACTCGCGGAGACCCTATATCGAATACCATTAGTCTGGTCGAAATAAATCCATGAGCATCGGTCGGTGAGACAATACAATTTTGTTAATATGACTTCATACCGAATACTATTTGTTTGGCCAAAGTGTGTTATCGAGCTCCAGTTGGTAAGACAAGGCAAGTTCGCCAAGACCACACTTCGATGCTTTAACTCTTACCAATGAATCTCTACATGTGTCGGTCGGCAAGACATAAAGCATTTGGTGAAACTAAATACTGAAGAAAAAACTCCTGCTGATACATTGTTCAATGTGCTAGTTGCTAAGACATAATGAGTTCACCAAGACCTCATTTCGACGGTGGTCCTCTTGCCGATATGAATCTTCAGTTGCTAAAACAATGAAAATGTCTTGCTGATAGGTGCCTGTGAATGAAATAGAATCGGTGTGACGATAAATAAGTCTTGTCAATAGACCTACAATAGATATATATTAGAAAAAAATGCATTATGGGTTGGGGAGACCTTGATAATCTCATGCCGATATGGACCATAATGTGAAAAATACATGACCCGATGGAAACTATGGGACCACATGGGAAAATATGGGTAGAATGATATGAAGACAAACCCTTGTGCTTATGATGAGGACTCATATGGAAACTTAGGGGTATGAAAACTTGTGAAATTATCCAAAATTTTACAGTTCCAACAGTGGCTCCATCTGGGGATGAATGATTGTGAGATCATTGCAAGGATCCAGATCTTTGGATGAGCAGACCAGACACAGAATGATGAATCGAAGAGAAAAATGGAAATGGACATGAATGGAAATGGAAATGAACAAAACCCTAAAACTATTGTGCATGGAAAAGAATTTTAAGAGGATTGTTAAGGATTTTCCATGCACTGGCAACCCTTAATCCTCTGTATTGTTTCAACTTCATCTGTTTTGAACTGCAACAGACTTAAATTTAAACCATAAATGATGGCTCAAGGCCATAGAAAAGAAAGGCACATAATTTCCTCTATCAAACACATGGTTTTTCCTTGAGTTCATTAGATTCCTCTTAAAGACATTCATGCAACCTTCCTTGTCAATGTTATCGAAAGTTCTTAGAGAATCATCATGCTTAGCTTGGACCAAATTCCCTACACCATTCTACAATTCAAAATCTTCATCATCATGGGACAAACCTCTATTATCTTCAACATACAAATTATATGCATATTCAATGCAAAATTTCTCATTATCCTTTTCGTTGTTATGAATTATGAAACACTCTCCCAGCTATATTGAAAATTCACCATCAAAGTGCTTCTCTTGAGAAACAAAAAATTTTCATATCAACACTGTCTGAAACAAACAAACTTGAAACCTTTTGCACCTCTTCAGTATCACCATTTGGATACAACATTGGATTATAACACATATCTTCAATATCAAGCATATACGAACCAATCAATGCTAGACTTCTATCATCCTTGGTATGTAAATAAACATCTTCTCCATATGAGTTAGAAATTTCAAAATCACATACCTCATCTTGAATGGACACATAATTTTGATCAACTTCAAAGGTTTCACCATCAATTCGAAAAATGCACTGGGAGTCATATGAGTCATTACACAGAGAACTTTCACTATCAAAACAAATGTATATTGGACACAAAACTTTAGGATCACCCTCATGTACACATCTCTGATATTCAAGAGTTAGCAAATCTGAAATTTGCTCACTGCTGAGTGAACAAGTTTCAACATTTTCATCACTATAGTTATATTCTTCACTTTTTTCATTATCAAAAAGAGGTCCAAGATCATCAGAGAATGAAAAATCAGAAACATTACCAATGCGGTCATTTATTCCATCATTTTGCTTGTCTGAAATTATCTCCTCTTTACCATAAAGTGGATTTGAAAATACCTGAAATTCATTCTTGGGCATACCTTTGCAAAATATCATCTAATCCTCTTTTAACACTTCATCATACAATGGGTTTGAAAAAGTTTGGGAACCATTTTCAAATGTACAAACCTCTTCTTCATCGAATGTGTCTTCATGGCTTTCAACTATAGCTAGAGGTATTATTTGTTCACTACCAAATGAACTCACATTGTCCATTGCCTCTTCCTCTTGATCACCACAAGTTCCTCTTCACAATCTGAATATTCACTGGATCCCTCATAACATACACTATCCCAATCTTCTATGCAAGAAAACTCTCTTGTATCTTCGTCTTCCTCATGCAGGCTATCATAGGAATCATATTAACTTGAACATGTCTCATCTCCCACTGGATGCAATATCTGATCGATCTCCTGATGCTCATATGTGATATCACCCTTGTCTTCATACTTTTTCCTATATACAATATCAGCCCATTCATCTAGTTGATCAAGAGAAATTGGTATCCATGATTCAGGCCAATAAATTAGGTTTGGCTCATACACTTTCATAAACTGCTGAATGATCTCAAACTCACTAGGTGGGAATTTAATAGGTGTTTTCCTACAAATATCCATCATTTTGTAGAGCAAAGAGCTCCCAAATTCTCCTCCATATCTCCTTATGTCAAGAAAGGCATCCAAAAGATTTTTGAAATATTCATCATATCTAGATTGTTGGCTCTGATATGTACCTTGTTGCAGATTCTGACTGATATCTCCAAGTGGACTAGAATTACATTGTACTTGAAATTGATTGCATTGACATTGCACTTGACATTGATCACATTGACAATCTTGATAACTTTCCAATCTTTGTCCAGGAGGGACTGGATAAGCATTTACTTGCTTTGACAATTGTGGAGAATAAGTGTTATGTTGTGCATGATATGCACTGCCTCCATTGTAGAAATTTCTAATTGTATCATGAGGCACTTGACGGACCCGATACCTTCCTACATTTGTGTATTCATTCTTGTCCAATTGCAGCTTTTTATTTTTCAATTCTTCAATTCCTCTTATCAACTATTGCTTCTCAAAGTGTTCCTTTGTTCCATACACAAATTCCATTCTTCATCAAGTTTTTTCCAGAGTCGCCACCTACTTTTCCAAAAGTAGGAAATGATTCTTTTTTATCTTCTCCCCAACGGAATCACCTTTTCTGAAACTTCTCAAATTACAACTTTTTCTTCAATTACTCTACATGATGGTCTTCAACTGGATATTCTAAAATAATTCCCTAGCAAAGTCGCCAATTTGGTAGCTCTCAAAAATGTAGGCAGAATGCCTCAAGAGGCTACCAATCTCTTGATACATTTTACGGTAACGGACAAGGTCAAATGAATTAAACCTTCTACTCTTTAGGTGGTGCTAAACCCAGGTAGGTGTACCTATATGAATGAAGCAGACTTAATGTGCTTATCTTTCTTGAAATGCTTTGTCCACAATGGCAGATGGAAGTGAACAAATGAAATCATATAGCAATCTTTTAATCTAAATCCTAATATGTTCAGTTAACAAATGTAAGGAAAATGAATGAATCCAAATGGTGAAATGTAGAGACTAGTGCCTTATTGGGTATGTGGAGTCAAATGAAATAGAAATGAGCAATTTCCTTTTCAAGAAAACTCAAAATTTCTGGCATATGTTTTGTTTATATATTGTATAAACATGCAAGATTGTGATTACTAAGCTCTTCTTAATGATCTAGATGATTTTTTCTGATTACTATGATCAACCGAAAGGATTTAATCTTTGCTTGAAATAACCAATCAATCAACCACATAGATACAACAAATGTGCACTGATAAACTAATTATAAGCTTGTTACATCAATTTAAATAACCAAAAAGCATCAATCGTGGAGACAACTTTAGTAATACTTTCAATAAATTCAATAGACAATTGACACTAGAAATATGCAGCCACAACAACTAATTTTCATAAATACCTCCATTTTGAAATCATGCAACCATAGTCTTTGTTCCGTGGAAATGTTATCCAACTATATATTATCTACCCTATCTATTGTATATCAAATATCTAATATCTCATTTTACAATCGCAAATGGATATTTATACATTTGCATCAGAAAAAACACATCACTTCGAAATCCCATGTCAGTCAAATCCCATGTCGGCCAAATCCCATGTCGGCCAATAGTATTTTGAGCTTTTGTTAATCATTAGCAAACATTCATCATGACATTTTTGTAGTTTTACTGAAGGAAAATGTATCGCTGACAGTCATCCATTCATCTCATGTGTGTCGCCATAACACTCTGTTGTTAGGGAGACATCCCACAAAATACATTATGTGTTACCGATATGTATTTTCTTAATGTATTTTCCAATCACTAAGACACAAGCATTTTCTCACTGAGATGTGTCCTTTTGTTTCATTCACTTCACTGTGACCTTATGATATCGTGGAGATGTCCCATAGACAACCTTGTCTTACTGAAAGTCACCTTAAGTTCACATTTGGTCGTCGGTTGGCAAGACACCATGAACTCGATGAGACCCTATATCGAATACAATTAGTCTAGCTGAAATAAATCCATGAGCGTCGGTCAGTGAGACAATACAACTTCATTATGACTTCACACCAAATACAATTTGTTTGGCCGAAGTGTGTTATAGAGCTCCAGTTGGTAAGATAAGGCAAGTTTGCCAAGACCATACTCTGATGCTTTGACTCTTACCGATGAATCTCCACATGTGCCGATTAGTGAGACATAAAGCATTTGGCGAAACTACATACCGAAGACAAAACTCCTGCCGATACATTGTTCAATGTGCTAGTCGCTGAGACATAATGAGTTCACCAAGACCTCATTCCGATGGTGGCCCTCTTGCCGATATTAATCTTCAGTCATCGGAACAATGAAAATGTCTTGTCGATAGGTGCCTGTGAATGAAATCCAATTTGTGTGACAATAAAGAAGTCTTGCCGACAGATATATATTAGCAAAAAATGCATTATGGGTTGAGGAGACCTTGATTATCTCATGCCGATATGGACCATAATGTGAAATATGCATGACCCGATGGAAACTATGGGACCACATGGAAAAATATGGGAAGAATGATATGAAGGAAAACCCTTTTGCTTATGATGAGGACTCATATGGAAACTTAGGGGTATGAAAACTTGTGAAATTATCTAGAATTTTATAGTTCCAACATAGTTGAAGCCACTTTTAGACAAAATTATCAGTAGATGCCAGAATGGGTTTGTGCTAGGCAGAAAAATCTTGGATGCTGCAATTATGACTCATGAAATTATTCATTCTATGGAGAAAAGTAAGAACCAAGGTATGGCTTTTAAAATTGATATTTCCAAAGCCTATGATAGGGTCAGATGGAAATTCTTGTATTTTGTCCTTGCTAAGTTCGGCTTTAATGATAAAGTGATTGGCGTCATTAGGGAGTGTGTGGAATCGATTTAGTATTCAGTGCTAATCAATGGGATCCCTTGGGGTTCCTTTAAAGCTGGTAAAGGTCTTAGGAAAGGGGATCCCCTCTCTCCCTACCTATTTATTATGGTGGCTGAGGTTTTGGGAAGGAATTTTCTTTCCTTGCTCAACTCAAGAAAAATTTAGGGGATTAGAGTTGCTTCCACCCTTCCTCCTTTTGTTCTCCAATAGTTTGTTGATGACACGTTTATTTTTGGTAAGTCCTCTATGATTGAGGCCAGAGAATGGAAAGGTCTCCTACAAGACTATGTTGGTGCTTCTGGCCAATGTATAAATTATAACAAAAGCAGTGTCTATTTCTTCAACACGAGAGCTAATCTCCAAGCTAAGATTTTAGCATTCATGGGTTTCTCTGGTGCTCCCTCAGGTATCTACCTGGGCTTGCCACTTACTATCAAGGAGGTGTCACATAACTTTTGGAATGGTATTTTGGAGAGAATGCAAAAGAAACTTGTTGGCTAGAAAGGCCAACCGCTTAGTAATGCTGGTAGGCTCCAACTTCTTAAGGCCTCCCTTCAAGGGATTTCGGTCTACTTTCTCTCTCTCCTTAGGATTTTAGGTTCCATGGCTGAAAATTTGGAAAGAATTCAAAGATCCTTTCTCTAGACGGGAATGGAGGAAAAGACAAGGCTTGCCCTAGTGAATTGGGACACTGTCTGTCACCCCAAATGTCAAGGAGGACTGGGGATCAGGAAGATTACTAATCTGAACAAAGCCCGTATTGCCAAGATTGGCTAGAGTTTGGTTCAAGAAAGGGCCGAATGGTGTAATATAATGAAGGCTAAATACCTTAGTCAGGGTCATTTTTTAGAGCATTTGACTAGATTGATCTCCCTTCGGGCTCTAAGATTTGAAACAATATCGGTAAGAGTAGATCCCTCTTGATGGAAGGGGTTAGATGGAAAATTGGTAATGGGAGATCTATTAGGTTCTGGGAGGAAAACTAGAATGGGAGTAGACCCCTTGCTAACAGTCACTTTAATATTTTAAGGGAACTCGCTAAAGATCTCATTGGCTCTTACATTTCTGATTATACCTCACCTAGAGCTAGATGGAAAACCTTGAAGTTGTCTTTCTTACATTGGACTAACCCTCTGCTAAAGGTTTTGGAGCTTCAAGAGATTTTGAAACAGCCAAACTCCCTCTATTCCCCAAGGAGGACAAAATTTTTTGGTCAAAGAATCAATCTAGGGAGTTTACTATTAAGTCTGCTTATCTGCTACTTCTCAGGTTCGGTGATGATGTGCAGTGCTGGAGGAAGGTGTGGTTTCACTAGCTCATCCAAAAAATAAAATTTTTCTAGTGGACCTCCATCCACGAGAAAATCTTAACTATGGATAACCTTGTCAAGTGGGGCTTTCAATTCCCTAATTGGTGTACACTTTGTAGGAGGGAAGAAGAAACCATCCCCCATCTTTTTATCCACTGCTAATTTGCTACCCTAGTTTGGTAGAATGTTTTACAAAGACTGAACATCTCTTTGGTTTTTAATAGAGATATCCATCAATTCATCTTAAACTGTAAATTCCCCTCCAGTCATCCTTTAATTAAACTACTCTAGCGACTTATTCCACCCCACATCTGTTGGTGCCTATGGAAAGAAAGGAATAACATGATTTTCAGAGAAAAGGATAACAATGTGGAGGGTCTGCTGATAGTCCTTAATAAGATGCTTCTTGAGAATATCTCAACATGTAAATGGAAGATGTCTATTAATCTACCAACTATGTGGGATAGAAACATTGCCACCACCTAGAATTTACCCAATGAGGTTATGAGATTTGACAACTCCAAATCTATAATCAGGAAACATACTAGATGGAGAAACCCTAAACCACCCTGGGTTAAGCTCAACTTTGATGGGGCGGCTAGGGGAGGGATGTCAGCTACAGGAGGTATAATCAAGGATCATTTTGGAAGCCTAGTAGTAGCCTATGCAAGGAGACTAAGCAATCACACTAGTAACTAGGCTGAAGGCATGGCTCTCCTCTAGGGTCTTAAGATTGCATTGTCACTAGGTGTGAGAACTTTGGAGATCGAAGGTGACTCATTGCTAATAGTGGAAGCCACTAAAGGGAAAATGAATGTGGGATTGTCCTTAAGAGGTATTCTGGAGGACATTTTCCCTCTCCTAAATGTTCTTCATGACTTTTCTATCCAACATATCTTCAAAGAAAGGAATGTGACTGTTGACAGTTTGGCGACAATGGGTCTTGATACTGAAGGGCTTAGGTGTTGGAGAAAAGAGGTTTCTTTTCCCCCCTTAGCTCTGGTGTGTTTAAAGGAGGACCTCAAACATTTAAATGTCGATTCCTAAACGGTGCTCTCTTATCTTTATTTTGATTGGAATTTTTGGTGGGAGTTGGCTTTTGAATATCTGGTCGTTATGTGAGGTGATGGGTTTTTTATGTGTGTTTGATGTCTTGTACGACCTCCTGTGGGCTGGTGACATGGCAAATCTTTCTATCCTTACTGACCGATGGAGTCATCATTTTTGACCCCCCTTAATTTTTGTATTCGATTTTTTAAATTTGCAGATTTCATGAGATTTTTTGGGGTACTATGCTGATATCATGCCCTTACATGCTATGGGTGATTCACACAAGGGAGCTACTTCCCTTGCATGGGTTTCAAGAAGTATCATTTATTGCCTCTATTCTTTTCTTTTCCAGTCACTTTTCGCTGGCCTTTTCCCTTCCGATGTTTCCAGATTTGTCTACCAACTCTTCTACCCTGGATCCCCTATTCTGGTTGTTGGCGTCTTTGGTATGGGCTCTATGGGTGGGGACAGAGTGTGTGTTGAGCTAGACAGGTGTGATGAATGGAAGGTGAATGCCATGATTTGGCACATCTATAAAGAGGGTGGAATTGCACAATATATGGAGGCCATGACTGGCCATGACGAGGGCTTATCCCACAAATTTGTCACTTTGTGGAATGAAGGTATGGTCACCATAGGCGACATCTCCTTTGAAGTGTCTGAAGAGGTTATAGCTAGAGTCACTAGGCTTATGAATAGTGGCCACACTTGGAAGAAGACTACAAAAGTTCTAGACTAGGTTAGTCTGAATTAGTTTTTTCGCAGCAATGAGAAAGCTGTCAAGTTGCGGGGTGGCTTTGACCGCGAGGCACAACTGGAGCCATGGGATAAAATTTGTCTAGTGATAATGAGATATTTCACATTGGAAGGAAAGTATGGGGTCTGCTATTATTATCACTTTAATTTCCTCAACCACCTTAGGAATCATCTATATATTTCTATTCCTTTCTTCCTATATCATGCTCTTGATAGCATTGTTGTGGAGTTTAATGAAGCCTCGAACTCCGAGAAGAATTATAATATCCTTTACCCTACCTAGCCTATCACTGTTTAAGAAGTTATGCCCCTCCCTGATCTTGATGAAACCCTGAATTCCTCTACTCCCCCCTCTGCTAGTATTTTGGACACGTCAGATCCAAGTAAGAAAAAATTCCTCAAGAATCCTGCTTTGAAAGCCCATCCTCATGGCACTTCCCCCGGTTCGGACCTGGGGGACATAGGTAGGGAAAGAAAGTGGCTTGCCTCTACCCCGCGCCCTAAAGCTAAAGCCTCCAAGAAACCTAAATTTTGTCATCAAATAGATTCTAATATTGAGATTACGGAAGAAGCTAATGCCTCCCGTCATTCCCATAGATTGGTTCTTAAAAAGGATAAGGTGGGGAGTCTTAAGGAAGCCTCTGATTTGAACAAGGATCTTGAGAGTGACAGTGAAAGTCATGATGAAATGGCGGTGGGTGGGGAAGGCTAGTCGGTGTCGGTGAACATTGAGACCCATGTGTCAGAAAGTTTGATGAAGGGCCCCTTCAGGGACAATGTGCTAGAAATTACCCCTTGGTCCTCTAATGTAGTCAAAGGAAAAGCCCCCTTACAGGAAGATCACAAGGATAAAGATCAGGCATGGGAAGAAGTTGGTAAGTTGAAGGGGAGATTGGAGAGGTTGGAAAAGAAGGTCCAGGAGGTGTCCCAATTTTCCTTAAGGATCATGCACAGGTCGGCCACTAGTCTTTGCTTGTTGTAGAAGGACAAGTCTGCGAAGGGTGCTAATGATGATGTCAGTTTCAAGGAGCTACTTGAGTTCCTCATGCCAGACTGGGTGACGGTTATGCATGATATGCTTAGCAGGAAGGATAAGAATTAGGTCGTTGGGCCTTGTTTATCTTGTTTATTTCTATGTTTTGTTTGCTTATTTTTTCCACTGAACTGGTTAACTTGCTGGACCCTTGGTGGTCTCTCGTTTGATGCTATGGTTACTATTAGTTTTTGAGTTTGGTGAGGTGTTGTTGGTGATAGCTTTCTCTCTATTGTCACTATGTTGTTAATGTGCTTCCGTTGTATGGCCTTTGGTGCCTTGTTTTATAGGTCAGCACCCTTGTTTTACTGCTTCTTATTTCAAAAACAACAAAAAATTCAACACTTATATAACCAATGCCTATATTTTAGGATACTAAATACCTATATTCTAGCTTAATTGAATGAAATTAAATCTACATATTAAATACAATTTTATATCAACATATTAGTACAAAATTTATATAATCATTTAACATGCATGCATGTATTCTATCCTAGTGGAACAAAATGGTAGTTATATATATTTACATATATTTTGTAAATATTAACATTTTAATACAAAATTTACATAATAATTTAAAATGCATGCCTATATTTTATCCTAGTGTAACAAAATATAATAGCACCTTATATTTATAATACCTATAATATACCTATTTATAGCTTAACTTATATAAAATAATGCATATGAAAGGAAGTTAAAATTCATTCCTAAAAAAATACAAAATAATAGTTCACCTTCATTTTTCCTAAAAAAAGCCACCCATAACACGAAACCTTTTAGCCAATCATGTTCACAAGAAATAATTTTTAAAATTTATAAAGTTAAATATTTTACATGTTCACTTTAGAAAGATTGATTTCTTTTATAGTTAAATAGCTGCTAAGGGGAAACACCCATTATATTGATCATCAAATTTATAGTGAGAGGTCTATTCAAAAGAGGGGGACATAGAAACATGCCACCTACACCAGAAGCAAGCTCTTTAACAACCAAATCAGAACTGAAACTACAAAACAAAAACTAAAGCTCCACTACCTGTCCTAACAAACACTATGCATTTGCCCCACATTCGGAATGGGAGTGGAGCAACATGTTAAATGAGACCTCATTTTTCTTCCTTTTCCTTTGAACCATGGTCTAATTTCCCTCTAGATCCTTAGTACCCACATCCTCCCCCGAGTCTTGAGGGGTTTTTTGTTCTCCCTCAAAACCCAAATTTAATGCACTTTCTATGTGATCTACCACCACTTCACCTGATTTTGGCTCCTTAGCTTCCAGATGTTTATTTCGTCCCATTGGGGAGGAATATTTCTTGCCCTCCATATCTGGTAATGAATTACATGGTAATGCCATTTGAGCACCATCCCTACCTGTTTGGGTATTATTGGTGACTATATCTTCATTTTACAACTCTTCTTGTTCAACTAAATAATGTTGAGGTTAAATGTCTTTCCACCAAGTGGCTTGGAAATAACCTCTCCACTTATCACATTGAGAAGCAATATTTCCAATATTAAAAAAAATTCAAAAATGAAATGGTAAACCCTCATAATCAAATGCGATATAAATCAAATGCGAGTGCTTTGGAGGTGGATTCTGGAGGTGTCCAAATCCACCAAAATTCACACATAGGTTGTGTGCATATAATTTGGTGAGCTCTCATCAACCCCCAAGGACTTTCCCAATCAATTACCAATGGCCTTGAAGTAGGAATCGTACCAAAATTGTAGTGGAAGGTTCGACAGTCTTACCCAAGTTGGAGTAGCAGCAAAAGGCTTAATAAGAGGATTGAACTTGAGGGGTACCACGATTTCAACATAAGCAGGTGTTGATCAAAGCTCCATTGATAGTTGTATAATATTGTATTCATGTCTCGATCATTCTCAAAAAAGACCATGAAAAAACCCTGCACATAGGGATAAATCTCAACATTGCCTTAAAAAATAAGGCATCAAATTTTGGTGATCTACAGATGCAATGCAACAAGGCTTGGCCAAAACCTTTTGAATCTTCCAATTAGGCCCAAATCAAGGAGATAGGCCTCATTTTTAGAAACATCCTTGCAGATCTCAACAGTTGAGACCACTGTTGGGGAGCTGGTGGCACATGGGAGGGGTCAATTGGGTTGTTGACAATATGCGTTACCTTCTTCACGAATCAAACCCATCATATCCCTCTCTGTAATCACAAGCATATACAAAAACCCTTGTATGTTAGCTACCCCCCAACCAGAAGCCATCTGATATCACTCATCATTTCTAATTATCCCAGCCCATTCCAAAAATTTTGACCCTCAATCACCATAGGTACAGGACCATCCATCTCCATATCTATCTTCCTCCACCACAAAACAAGATGATTCTACCATTTTTTAAGGGCATCACTTTCTCTATTGTACAAAGCATCATAGAAATTAGTTTTACCATTTGTGTTTTTGACCTTGAACAAGATCCACCCTTGGTGGGAAATGTTGTAGAAGAAGTAGGAACCCGGTAAGAATTAGCAGGAGATAAGTTTTTGAATGCATCTAAATGGGGCAAGTCCTGACTGTAGAAGAAATAGGTGGCCCACAATTTTTGCCACCTATAACACCATAAATTTGCATGCTAAACTTTATCTCAAATATTAGCATGATGCTAGTTCATAGCAAGCAAATAAAGTGGTGTCCTTATGAAATAATTCAACATGTCTAACATTGTCAACAAAATAGCAAAGTAAACTAATTGAAAACATGAAATACACATTGAATACTTATTCCATAGTGGATTGGTGCTTCTATGGAAAGAAGTCCTTTCCAAATCCTTGATAAGTTAAATGATGAAAATGATATGAAGATGTAGGATGCTAATCCAGATGAAAATGCTAACTTGGATGAGTTGTGGAGGATTAATACAATAGAGAAACTCTTTATTTACAGCCAAGATGGATAAAAGAATGCCAAACATGGAGGATGTGGGACTAAAGATACACCAATGACAAGATGTCACTTGTCAACATGTGAGAGGTTGAGGAATGAGTACATTTTGTTCAATGTGCCAAAGAGGGGGAGATTTGAAATTTGAATTTGATGAAAAGATGAGTTAAATGCTAACTTTGACCCTTCCAAGAGACATGTAAGAGCTCTTAAATGCTTTATTGGATGTACATGCCAATTTGGGGGGAGATTTCAAACTTGGGGAATATTCCATTTTTATGCCATGTTGATGGAAAATGGAGATTTAAAAAATTAATTAAAATCCTTTATTTGTGCAAGTGGAAAAATCTAGATAATACAAGTGATTAGGATTAAATTAATTAAGATTTGATTAATTTAATGAGGGATTAGGTGATTTTGAATTTTGACTTAGATTTATGGATTAAAATAAATCAAAAAGAGATGAAATGTGATTTAGACTTAAATAAATGTTTTGATTTATTTAGCTAAAGGGAATGATGTTAGTGGTTTAATTAAGGGTATGTACAGATCATGATGTGCCAAAAAGTGGCAATATTATGGGTATTTGTAGGGTATGTGGCTAACAACTTTTTTTACCCAAGATTGATGAAACAAAAAGGGTTTTTAAAGGAGATTCTCAACTTTTCACCAATATAAATTATGCTTTAATTTGAATTTAATAAATAATTATTATTCATTTTCTATTAGAATTACAACTAAAGTCCTGATCGATAGATTGATTGAAAAACATCTATAACTTTCAAATGGTATCACATTTTTTGAATCTGAAACATGTGTCACATTCTATGCTTCACATACTATAGGATTAAAAAATAAAAAATAAATTTCATGAAGGTTTGACCAAGTTAAGGTGGTCAGACATACGAGTTTTTTATATTTTTTAAAAGTTGTAATAAAAAAATCATAATTAATTATTTTTGGGGTTTTCTGAGATTTTATGAATGTTTTTGGATTTTGATGTTTTTTTAATGTTTTTTGTATTTTGATGTTTCAAGGGCTGATCAAAGATTAGCCTTGCCTATGTTTAAGCTCAGAGACAATGTAGTTCAAATTTCATGTTTTTGATATTTATTCTTTTTACTCTTTTTTGGATTTTGATATGTTTTGAATGTTTTTGGATTTTTTCACATGATTTTGACGATTTTGGATATGGATATGTCTAATGATATCAATTCTCTATTTTGGGATTTTGTTGAAAACCAAGCTAAGGTTGATTGATTGGATCGATGGATTGATGATGATAACATTGTTGAGGATGCACAACAATGCAAGGATAGTGTTTAAGCAACACAAGGACTATGATGGATATCCCAAGATGATGAGGGATTGATTGGATTGGATTAATGATGATCAATGATGATAACATTGTTGAGGATACACAACAATACAAGGATAGTGTTAAGCAACACAAGGATTAGGATGGATATCCCAAGATGATGAGGGATTGATTGGATTCGATTGATCAGATCAATGATGATAACATTGTCGAGGATGCACAAAAATGCAAGGATAGTGTTAAGTAATATGAGGACTAGGATGGATATCCCAAGATGATGAGGGACTGGTTGGATTCGATTGATTGGCATCAATGATGATAACATTTTCGAGGATGCACAACAATGCATGCTTAGTGTTGTTAAACAAAACAAACCTTCAACATCCCTATGAAATAATACATCATGCTACAAAATGCAAACAAAATAGCAAACTAATTGAAAACATGAAATACACATTGAATACTTATTCCATTGTGGATTGGTTCTTTTATGGAAAGAAGCCCTTTCCGAATCCTTGATAAGCTAAATGATGAAAATGATATGAAGATGTAGGATGATGATCCAGATGAAAATGCTAACTTGGATGAGTTGAGGATTAATACAATAGAAAAACTCTCTATTTATAGCCAAGAAGGATAAAATAATGTCGAACATGGAGGATGTGGGACTAAAGATCCACCAATGACAAGATGCTGGCACTTGTCAACATGTGAGAGGTTGAGGAATGAGCACATTTTGGTCAATGTGCCAAAGAGGGGGAGATTTGAATTTTGAATTTTATGACAAGATGAGTTAAATGGTAAGTTTGACCTTTGCAAGATACATGTAAGAGCTCTTAAATGCTTTGTTGGATGTACATGTCAATTTGGTGGGATATTTCAAACTTGGAGAATATTCCATTTTTATGCCATGTTGATGGAAAATGGAGATTTAATAACTTAATTAAAATCCTTTATTTGTGCAAGTGGAAAAATCTAGAGAATATAAGTGATTAGGATTAAATTAATTAGGATTTGATTAATTTAATGAGGGATTAGGTGATTTTGACTTTTGACTTAGATTTATGGATTTAAATAAATCAAAAAGAGGTGAAAAGTGATTTAGACTTAGTTAAATAAATGTTTTGATTTATTTAGCTGAAGGGAATGATGTTAGTGGCTTAATTAAATAAGTTTGATTTATTTAATTAAATGAGGAACTTTAGAAGAATAATTAAATAAACTTGATTTATTTAATTAAAGAGATGAATATGATGATAAAGAGATGATTAAGGATGCCATGGAATTAGTGAATATGGATTAGATGCATGATGTCAATTTTGCATGTCTACACCACCCATGCCACAAACCTTAGCTCAACTAGCACTATTTAATGCCTTTTTAAAATCTAGCTTACCTTTAGGAAGCCAACGACAATCCATGTGCAAAGAATCCATAATTCTAGTGTCACCCACCACCAAAAAACCAATGCCCTTGTTAGGATCGTTGATAGACATAGTATGTGTAGTTTCAAAAATGGTGTGAAGCATTTCGAGAGCTATATCATTTCCTCTATTTTTTATTTTGTTAATAAAGTGAGGAAGATTGAATTTTATTTGAAGAGGAATTTTTTGTTGTTGTTGTTGATTGGGTCAAAACCAAATTATTAATAACTAATTAAACAAGAAAAAATAAAACTTATTGAATATTATTTCCTACGACAAGTACTAATAATACCAAAAATAGCATAAAACTGAAGAGTAAAAACATGGTGTATTTTTATCCCATATATAGAATGTGCAAGATCTTATAAAATTTAGTTAGATATTATAGGCCATAAGTAATGGGAATCATAATTTATGATGCCTACAATAGAAAAACATCTAATTACATTAGCAAATTCCAAGCATTGAAGATAAGGGAGGAGAGATTTTAAAGAAAAAATAGAAAAATGGAAAGATATATCACCCCCAATTTGGTGAACATGATTCGGATCATGTTTCCTCCTATCAAGGATATTACTTACTCCCTAATTCATCCTGGAAGGTTTCTAAAATTCCTTCTTCAAGTGATATTTAATTGTTTTCCTTTTTCTTAGTTTTAATCAAAGAAGATCAACAAGTTGATATCAACATTGAGCTATAATTTGTAGTGTATTTATAAGCTTGTAGAGTCTAATCTTGAATTTTTTATTGTTATTCAAAAATGGGTCAAAAACTCCTTAAATGTAGAGTAGAATGCCACTCCTCATACAGAATTTGTGAGGCATCTAACTAAAATAATGAAATATCTTAACCCAACAATAATGAGAACTATATTTTATTATGATGTCTACAATAGCCAAGATCATCCATCTCATCATGTTATCAAGTATGAAGAAGTGTTACGCACGCTCAATCTATAGTAAAATAGAAAATTTTTATATATTTTAATTAAATGATGATTTAAGGGGTTTTTCACCTGAAAGAGGTTTCCCCATGTACATCTTATGTAATCTATAAATTCTATGCTTGTATGATTCTCTTTTATTTATTTTGTTTTTTGTTTATAATGATTAGTATCCTAAGATCCTAAATTCTTACATGATATAGAGCCACCTAATTTGTGCTAATCATTTACTACATGTAAATTTAATTTTTTTACTTATTTTCTTAAATTAAACTTATACTATCATATTTTGGGCTAAGTTAACATCAATGCTTAAACTGAGATTTGTGAAAATTGCATATTCATTTGATAAAGCTTGGAATACATTTTTAGATAAATATAAGATATTATTTAAGTATGATTCATTCTTAAAAGGTTGGATTTCATTCCAAAATTTTTATGTACATATATAATATGCTAATGTATGATGTCTATCTTTTCTATATCATAATCTAATCAATTCTAACTTATTCTATTATGATATAATCTCAATATTCTTATAAATAAATCAAAAGCCTTCAAGAATCTTGAATTCTTTTTAGGATGTAAGAAATAATCTGGTAGGGGTTTGGGCCCTAGCTCGGTTGGCTAAATCTTTCCTGTTGCATGAGGTTGGTCACGAGGTCTAGTCTCCCCCACCCCCGTGGTACCGGAGGGCGTGTCGCACTAGCACCACCGGTCACGTTAAAATTTTTCCAAACATACTGCAGTTTATAGGGGGAAGTCACCTTTTATAATTTCATAGTTTAATTGAAACATATAAATAATTTTTGTTGATATTGATAAAATGTTTAGGTGATTTTAGATGAAATTGGGTCTCAATAAAATTAGTTTTGTTAAGATATAAATAAAATTTGTCTTGAGGTGGGATTTTAAATTTTCTATATAAATTTAGATCCACAACTTGAAAGTTAACATAGATTACAAAGGATAGGGATTCAACCTTTGCATACAATAAATCACATTAATTAAATCTAAAAAATAATTTATTTAATAGTTAAAAAATGAAAATAATATTATAAAATCTATTTTTCCCCTTTTCATTTACAACTAAATTTAAAATATGGCACTAGAATCTAAATTTAAAAAATTGTAACTATCCATAAAGGAATCTCTCTTCTTAAAAATGTCATATCTATCTTTGTTGAAAAATTGCCTCCTTTCATTTAAAATGACACCTTATCCTTAAAGATGATTTAAATAGGTATCAATTGGTAATAATCAATAATCTTAGTTTAGGTTGAGATGCATAGAACTATAAATTGCACCTTAGTGTGCAATGGGTACATTGAAGAGGTGTGGAAGAGCAAGAGAGAGAAGGGGGATAAGGAGATAGAGATAGAAAGGAAGGCAGAGATGCAGATGAAGATGAATGTGGAGATGGAGATGGAGAAGGAGAGGGGTATAGAGAGAAGGAGAGGGAGAGATAAAGAGAGAGATGATATATGGATAGATAGAGGTGGAAGATATAAATATATAAAGAGGGAGAGAGAGGAAGAGATCAATATAAAGATATAGGGGTAGAGAGGGATAAATAGATGGAGATATTGATATAGAGGGGGAGATAGAGATTGAGAGGCAAAGAGATATCGATATAGAGATCTCAGAAGAGGGAGAGGGAGAGAGGGAGAGAGATCGATGGATAGAGAGAGAGAGAGAGAGAGAGACATGTAGAGGTAGAGGAGAGAGGAAGTTAGAGGGAGTGAAATAGATAAAGAGATAGAGAGAGGAGGATAGATAGAGAGACATACAAACAAAGAGAAGTAGAGATAAAATTGAAGGTAAAGAGAGGGAGAGGTATAGAGATGGAAAGAGAAATAGAGGGATATAGAGAGAGGGAGAGATAGAGATATATGGGACAAGAAAGTGAGAGATAGAGATATATGAAAAGAGAAAGGGAGAGAGGTAGAGATAGAGAGAAAGATAATCGAGATAGGGAGGGAGTGAGAGGGAGATAGAGTGAGGGAGGGAGAGAAAGGGAGAGAGAAGTAGATGAGGGAGAGAGATGAGATTATTTTCCTCTCTTGTATCCTCTATCTCTATCTCTCTCTTATATTTCTCTTTCATTCTCTATCTCCACCTCTCTCTTTCCCTCTCTTTGTTTCTCCATATTTGTCTTCAATCCACTTTCTCTCATGCTCTCTAGCTTCCCTTTTCTTTCTTTATCCTCCTATCTCTTTCTCAATCTCTATATTTTTTGTTTATAATTGTCTAGCCTCTTATGTATTATTTATTAAATATAAATATAATTTAGATTTTATGTATAATCTAAATAACAAATATATAAATATTAAAAATATAACATAGTAAAATTATATAATTTTATCATATAATAATATTTTAAATATATATTGAATAACTAATAGTATGTTTAATTGGAATATCGTATATAATAATAAATAAATATATTTAGTTTAAATAACAAATTTAACTTGAAATTTTAATTTTAATTTTAATGGATAGTATAATACCTCTCTCTCTAAAAAAAATAATTAACTTGCTAAATTTATTATAAAGTAATTCAAATAATAGTATATAGTAAAAATATATATTATACTTATTAATTTTATATTTTAATTGAATAATATATAACATATCAATATAAGATATATAGTATATAACTAAAATGCATAAAAAAAATATTAAACATATGTTAATATTTTAATTTAATAAATATAATAAAGTAACTATATTTATTAGATATGTTATTTCATAATATATTATATTAATATTGTGATGTTTTATTTCTATAATATATACAATATAGTTAACATATATTATAATAAAATATATTATAAGTATTTTATTTATTTATTAAATATAATATAATAACTATAATTATTATATATATGTTATTTTATAATATATAATATTAATAGTATACTTTTTAATTTCTATATAATCAATATAGGTTATAATAAGTATATTATATATTTTTTATTTAGTAAATATAATAAAATAGCTATAATTATTATATATATTTTTGAAATAAAAAGCAACAAAACAAGGGTCCTGACCCATAAAACAAGGCACCAAAGGTCAAACAGCAGAAGCACATTAACAGCACAGTGACAGAGAGAAAGCTATCACCAACAACACATTAGCAAAACACAAAAAGTAACAGTACCCATAGGACCAAACGAAAGACCACCAAGGGTCCAAAAAGTTTACCAATTCAGCAGTAAAAACAAACAAAACAATATAGTAAAAAACAAGAACAACAAGGCCCAGCGGCCTATTTCTTATCCTCCCTATTAGACATATAATATAAAATATATAATTTATATTATTGTAAAATATATAATATAATATTAATATTATAAGTTTTAATTTCTATAATATGTATAATATAATTGTTAATTATAATATATAAATAATATATATTATTGAAAAATATAAATAATATTGTATATTATAAATAACATTGAATACATTAATTAATACATTATAAATTTATTTTTTAAATAAATATAAAATTATAAATAAATGAAAACATAAAACTAAAATAAAAATAATATATTTAAAAAAACATTTAGTTTAAATACAATATTGTAAATATTATTTTCGGAGGCCACAGTTGTTGGCTGTATAATTGCCAAATTTAAATCTAACCTGAAAATCAAAGGCTGGAATCAAATGTCACGGACTTGAATCTCTAGTTGAATAATATTATGAAACCCTATTGTGGCATGCTGTCAACGATACGGATGAGAAAAAATGACAAGAGTTTGCGGTAAAATATTGCAAAACTCCACGCTGGAAATATCAGTAATGGTATTTAACGTGGAAAAAGGTAGGAAAAAGCATCGAAGGGATGAAACAATTTCAATTTTCTTTCACTGTACAATAGTCGTTGATTGCCAATCTTAGCTTGGACAACCTCACATAGGAAACGCCTTCAGTAATTATATATTCCTTAAACTAATTTTTCTGGAAAGCCAAACTATAGTTTCTTTATGGAGGTATAGATTACATCATATGGATAGACTGTTTACCGGATCATATGGTACCCTATATATGGATAAGGGAGGGGCACTCAAACTTATGACATAAATATGACTGCCATCACCATTTGATCGATGTTAGAACATCTTAAACAATTGAGGGTTCCTTGGGGATTAGATTAAAGGGCTCAATCGACGAGTGCCATGACTAGTCCCACCTTCTACTATATTAAATTGTAGAAGCAATAGGGGGATTTTGTCAGATCTTGTAGCTGCAGCTACCCTACAAAAATTGTAAGAATGGACAAGGCATGTGAATTGAACTGTTTGACAGAAGACCATGATTGCAGGATATGCAAAATGTGAAGGCATAAACAAGGCACGTGAACTGTTTGAGAGAATGCCTCAAAGAAGTGTGTTCTCATGGAACAACTGATTGCAGGATACTAACAAAATGGATTTGTTGAAAAAGCTTTAGAAACTTCCAACCAAATGCAAATGGCATGTGTAAAGTCAGAATGGGAGTTTTGGAACAGGGTATGGACATCATCAAAGCATAAAGGACACAGGAATTTTTTTAGAGGTAGTTGCAACTGCTCTGATAGACATGTATACGAGATATATGCTTAGGTTGAAATTATTATTTTGTGGATGTGCATTGTGTCTATTGGATTTGTGATATTTAAAAATTGTGTTCATCTATGTCTCTTTGGATTACACTCATTTTTATATTGCTTGTTCTCTACTCATAATCTCCATCTGAGACCTCATAGTCTCACTCTGCTTTTGTTCTAACTCTTTGCTTCTTCCCTTACCACTATGTGTACATGAACCTTAAATCCAAAACCTTTTTCTAATGATATGTCTTAGCCACAAGATGGACCAAACCCCAATACCACATGTAACATGTCATCAACTATAGATAATAAAATTATAAATTTAAATAGTTGAACGGTGGATAAGCCTCCTCATGATGCTCAACACTCATCCTCGATGGTTCAAATCCTTAGAAAGATTCTTTTTTAATGTAAACTCAAATAACTTGCCACACATGAAAACAATCCTAATTGTTAACAACCATCCACCTCGTAGACACTCTTGAACTAATTTACTATCTTTTTCTCATCTAATTATTGTTAGACATTAACATGAAACTCAAAAATAACAAAAACTAATCCAAAAACTTGTAACTTGCCAATTTCAAGTTATGGTAAAATGCAATAACTTTTTTCATCATGGACTACTAACTACAAACTAATAGAGAAAAAAATAACTAAACTAAACCACTTTTCTAGAATGGTGCAAGATTACCACATACTCTAGGGATGATCCTACAGATCACACACTTGGAGTTGATAAAAAATGAGTCCCTCATTTTCCAATACAATCTACCCCTACCTTGGAATTCCAACATGTTACTTCATCAACTCACTTTTTCCACATCTTTAGGCATACCTCAAGCAATCCATCCTACATACTAATTTCTCTAGAACTATTTGACATTCAATTTCATCAATCATCTTCTATAGTATTGTCCTTTGTCCTATATTCAGTCACAATCTTCTCTATCCCTCACATTTGTTAGCCTTCTTTTTGGTTACCACATACTCTTCTATTAAATTCCTTATTTTTGCATGTTCCTCAATAAAACTCCTTATTCCCTTATTTGTTTGCATTGTGATACTTTTATCCTTGCATTCCCTTATCTATGGTACCTCTTTTGCATTTGCAACATTGTTGTTTGGCCATCCAATAAGGTTGCATATCCTTGGAATCAATGCATATCACTCCTCTTCAATACACACCCTTGTGTTGCTATAAAATTATCCCTCACTTACCCTTAGGGGCATCAACTTGTATCTTTAGACATCTTTTTGTATTTTGTATGTCTTATCCCTCTCATCATACGCGTACACCATACAAGGCACACATTCATCAATGCATTATCACATAACACCTCATCTAATGTGCTCGTATGTTGAACCTCACCAAATTATCCATACTCACTACTCCTTGTTCTATACTCACAATCTCCATCCAAAACCTCATATTCTCATTCTTCTTCCATTATACCTATTTTGTTCTTCCCTTACCTCTTTGCTTACCTTCATTCAATCCAATATATAGTATACATAACATCCACAATTTTTCCAATGATCAATGTTAGCCACAATATAGTGCAAAGCCCAATACCACATGTAAAGTGTCATCAACTATAAATAATATATTTAAAAATTCAAAGGGCTAAATAATGGAGAAAGGTCTTCATGTGGTGCTCAAAACTTGTCCTCAAGGATTTAATAAATCCTTACAAATATACTTCTATTGTTGCAAACTCTAAATCACTTGCCACACATGAAAATAATCCCAACTATGCATATATGTCCACTTGATAGATACTATTTGATTGGTTTACTATCCTTTTCTCTTTACATTCTTCTCAAATTTGATTATGACACTAAAAAATAATAACTCAAACTATTCTGAAAGCTATAAAGGACAATTTCAAATTTTTAATGAAATGTGGTAGCTTTCTTTATCGTAGACTACTAACTATGACTAACAAACAAACAACTAAACCAAACTAAAAAAAAATCACTTTTCCATAATGATGCAAGATTACCACATTGCTTAGGGATGTTCCTACATTACTTTTGTTAAGGGAATTCAGGCCCATAAGGCTGCTATTATAGTGGTGGGGGTGCTTCTCTGCTTTGATCTTTGTTTATAATTTTTTTGTGTAAAACTGTGGGAACTAGATTTGATCTCTTCAATTATGACTTCTTGAATTATCTTACAACCCTTTCTTATTTTGGCCTTGTAGTTAGCTTTGGCCTTTTTGTGTCTCCTATTATGATATTGATGAAAATTTCAAGATCAATATTTTGGCTTCCTCATGTTGTATCTGTAGGTCTTCCTTAGATGCCTTTGAGCCATTGGACTTGTTTCATAATGACTGGATTTCTAGTTCAATAGGAATTTCCTTAACTTTTCCACCAAACTAGGAGAGCAAGTCATCTTGATGGAAATGGACCAACTAATTTTGGTAGGGTATTTATAATCTCCTCATTTCCTTTAATATTTTTTTTTGTATGGATTTTTTATCTGAGAATTCCTTAGGCTCAACTAATTCTTTTCTTAACCATTTCACAAAAACATTGTAGGATATTAAATCTATATTTTCCTATGTAATATATTTTTAATTTATATTTCCTATATAGAATATTGAATTTACCTCAATTTCTATCAACTAATTTTAGTTCCCTATATTAGATTCTAGTATAATTAAATTTCATAAGGGTTTGGACAAATATCTCCTTATACATATCCTATAATAAACCCCAAAATCTTCCTACATAATTAGTTCACCGAATATTTCAAAATTTTAAAGTGATTTGTCAATCTACTCCAATATTGTGTGGTACCACTATTCTTCTTGAGAATATTATAAATTCTAAATATTGAAATTTCTTGGATTTTAAGATTTAACAAATCAAAAAATGGCCATTTTTCAAGAAGAGGGCAACACCATATAGCATCCTTGGTCTTCCATTAAGGGCATTATCCCTTTTCATTTAAATAGGGCATTGTACTAGAAAGAATCCTCTTGAGAGGAATTTAAGTGTTTAAACATCCCCTCATTGATTTTCAATATATTTTTCCATTTTACCTTTTGCAAGATAGGAGGCAATAAAATTTGTAATTTGAGCAACCCAATTAGGAGATGAGTTTATTTCTCTACGCACAAATTATTGGATGGGGGTCTTGATTGCTACAATAACATTATTATTAATTTCCCCTACACTCACTTCCTCCTCTCAATGTTGATTTCCTTTCTTGAATGATGAAAGATTCCTTAGTCTAGATCAAGAACTGGTTCATTCTTTTCTACTCCAATTCACTTCCATGTGTTTAATCACTATAGTTAATCACTATTATTTGTAAGTTTATAGAGTCATTTTTCATCAACTTAGAGACATAATATATAATTGGTTATAGGGCTTACTACGAGATATTTCATAAGAAATAGTCCCTCAATCATTTTAAACCCAATTATATCACAATAGCACACATTATGTTTTAATTATTCCTAATTTTATGCTTCACTGAACCGGTTTATTAAATGGTTCCATATAATGCATAGTTAAGGATTATTAGGCCCCACAAACCTAATTACATGAAATTAGAATGCATTAGAGATTTATTATCCCTAATTTGACACATGATTTGACCAATACATTTATTTTTTCAATCAAGTATTAATTGTAATAATCCCTTTCTACAAGTAAGGGATTTATTTATAATTTATGAATTAGTAAGGTAAAAAAAAAATGTATAACACCTCTATTGTTATCATTTAAGGAACTACAGAACTATATTAACAAAAACTTGATTTAAAATTAATAAAATTTGAGTACCATGGAACACCGTGATAAAGGAAGTGAATATCACTAGTCTATGGTCTAGCTTTTTAACTTGAAGCACATGAAAATGGCATATATATTTTAAATTTTGAAAATATAAAATAATTAAATGTAGAATTCTTAATGCATTTTATGTTTTTATTTAAATTCTAAATAAAAGGCATTAGTTTATTTTTCAAAACTTGACACT
Organism: Sequoia sempervirens; assembly: GCA_007258455.2. Classification (NCBI taxonomy): domain Eukaryota; kingdom Viridiplantae; phylum Streptophyta; class Pinopsida; order Cupressales; family Cupressaceae; genus Sequoia; species Sequoia sempervirens. Next base: position 347,393,621 of record VDFB02047230.1, on the reverse strand, counting down.
TTTCTTTAATTATTGAAAATTTTCAAAAAATTATATCATCTCAAGAATTATTCTCTTCTCTTGGGCATCATATTTTTTGTTTATTTTTTAAATAGTATTTGTTTAGATAAAATGTGAGAGACTATCAATAATAAAATTAAAAATAGGAATATCCAACATTAAGAGGGAGATATATAGAGTTGAGGAGAAACTGATTTCAAAGTGGATTTGGAGAAAGGAGAAGTGATGGAGAGGCTTGTTGATCACAAAGCAATTCAACTCACGGTGAATACAAACCCAAGAGAACCTTCACAATCTTGTAGGAAGTCCAGGTTTCAAATTAAAAGAAAAAGCAACAAACAACAACTTGGATCATTCACAAACGATGATAGGAAGAACAAACTATGATTTTATTGCATTCAATCTTCAATAAACTTTCACAATTATTGTGAGGTGTTACATTGTATATCCAACATGGCCTTCAACCATTCAGCTTGACCCCCTTTGGCATTATTCGATCTTCAAGGTCAGCCAATCATCACTGTCATTCCTAAACACCTTCCCTTCTGCTATTGGTCACCTTCACTCATGATTTGTTCTTCATTTTTCTCTTCAACACCCAACCAACCTCTATTTTAGCATGCTCCCTCTCTCCAAATACTCGTTTATCCTTCAAACTATCAACAACCAACATCAATGCTAATTGTTGTTTCATCAATACCAAAAAAAATTGCAACTATCGATTTTTTAAGCCAAATTCGACAAGGAAGCATTACAATAAATTATGAAACAAATCAAACTTAAAAAAAAATTGAGTCTGCAAAAAAAAGAAACAAAAAAAGAAGAAGAGAGAGATGAGAGTGATTCTCTGCATTAGACTCCCTGGGCAGGAAAAAGTTCATGAGCTCCTACTCATGAGATCTACAACAAAAAAACCCAATTGAGAGAGCTCATATTTGGTGAGCCAAGAAGTATCTTCCACTAGATGACCATTCCACTTTGATGTACCAAATATCTGAAGTACTCATGTCTTCAGGTTTTCTTCCACAGTTGTGTATCAAGAATGTATTTGATGTCTTGCAGAGAAGATGAAACACCTTGTCATTTCAGAACATTTGAAGGCTTGGTCTCTACTGCACCATCCTCAACATCCCCCATATAAGCATACAAATCGTTCACATTAAAATTAGGGGAAATGCTAAGGTATGAAGGAAGAGAAATCTCGTATGCATTATCTGAAAATCATCTGAGTACTTTGCAGGGTCCTATTTTTTTCATTTTCAGTTTGTCAGGTACTGTCCCTTAGGAAATATTTCCTTCTGAAGGTGAGTCAATACAAGGACTCCAACCTAAAAATGTATCTCTCTTTGCTTTTTATCAACATATTGTTTATATGGTTGATTATGTTCTTCTATATTTGTTTTGACCTCTTCATGGAGATCATGGTTGAGTTTAGTAAAATCTTCCCTTGCTGCACTTCTCCTTTCCATATTACCAAGGTCTCTCAACTCATAGACCACATAAAATTGACTAAATCTAGTACTTTGATTAGTAGAATCATTAAATGCAAACTTAGCTTGAGCCAAAGCTAGATCCCAATTACCTAGTGTCTTCCCAATAATACACCTCAACATGTTTCCAAGACTTCAATTAACAACTTTTATTTTCCCATCTATTTGAGGGTGATAAACAGAACTAAAGTTTAGATTAATGCCCAATTTCTTCCACAAGGTCCTCCAAAAATGACCCACAAACTTGGTATCCCTATCAGAAATGATACTTTTAGGAATCCTATGTAATCTTACTACTTCTTTGAAGAATAAATTTGCAATGTTAGTGGCATCACTAGTTTTCTTACAAGGTATAAAATGCGCCATTTTTTAGAACCTATCTACCACAACATGGCATCAAAGTATGTTTCACCCCATCCTTCTCTATAGTATATGTGTTCTCCCTTCCATTATGCATTGCTTTCCTGTCAAATTTACATAGTCTACCAAGCAATAGATGGAACACACCCATAGGCATCACATCACAAAGAACACTATCTTTATAATTACCAATCTAAAAATCAATATGGGATTGCTCATTCACTAACAATTGATGACCTTTTTGCAACCAGGATACCTTATAAGGAGATGGATGCTTAAAAATATTTTAAGTTCTAACTTTTCTACCATCTCTATTGCAACAATATTATCTGTACTACCACTATCAATGACTAGTCTACAACATTTACCTTTGATCTTACACTTGGTTTTGAACAAATCTATCCTTTGGACTGATTTTGGCTTTCCTTTTGAGGCTTCAACAATACCCTCTTTAGCAATAATGATTCACTCGATTCTAGTTCCTCTTTGTGGTGAATAGGAGAACCCACACTTTCTTGGTCAACATGAACAATTTGATTACTTCTTTCAAACTTGGAATGTCCCCCTGGAGATCACTCAGAGCATTCCCAACTATTGTTTCCATATTGGTTGCACTCAAAACATTTTCTTGTGAACCCTTTATCTCTACCCTGACAACCACCTCTTCCATAGAATTTGTGCCCTTTGTTTTGGAAGCCTCCTATATCATTGTTTGCTAATACACTAGAACTTCCATCCTCTTCTCCTTGATGATGTTGTTGCCTTCTACCAGTTTGCTTCCCCCTTCCTTTAAAACATCTTCCTCTCTTCTTCTCTTGGCGACTTTGCTTCTTTTGCAACTTTTCTTTTTCCTTTAAGGCAAGTTGATAAGCCTCTTCCAAGCTTCTAGGTGACAAATCTTAATTCATCTTGTAGACTATACTTTAGACCAATCATATATCTAGCAATTTTCTCCACATCTTCCTCACTATGCCCAAATCTAATCACTAACTTATAGAACTCCTTCGTATAATCTTTTACAGACATGTAAATTTTTGTTTCAAATTATGCAATATTTTGAAGAGATTAGTTTGGAAATCTACTAGAAGGAACTTAGCTTTTAACTTTGCCACCATTTGATCCCAAGAGTTAATATTTTCCTTATTCTTTCTTATCCTCGAGCAATTGGACAAAGTCCCACCACATAGTTGTGTGGCCCTTTAATCTAGTGCAATTAAATTTCACTCTCCTTTCTTTTCCTACACCCTCATATTCAAAATACTTGTCTAAGTCATTGATCCAATCGATTAGATCTTCACCATTGAGACTTCTGAAATAGGTAGGAACTTCTATTTTGGGTTTGGAACCCATATTCATGTCATTCCTCAATAATCTTTCCTCAAATCCTTCCTAATCTCCTTGTCCTCCCCCATTTCCATCTCGTGGATGTTCTTCCTCTTCCTCATCATCACTTGCAACTTCATCAAGGGTTCCTCTTCTTTGTGCCCTTTCCAAGGAATCCAATCTTGCTATCAAATGCTACAACAATTCATCACCATTTTGTTCCCTTATGCCTCTTCCTCGGGCTCCTCCTCTACCCATTATCCTTGGAGGAATTTTGTTTACTCACCAATGCCCAATCTCTTTTAGGCTCTGATACCACTTGATGGAGAGCCTTGTTGATCACAGAGAAATTCAACTCACAGTGAATACAAACTCAAGCAAACCTTCACAATCTTGTAGGAAGTTTAGGTTTCAAATTTAAAGAAACAAACAACAAACAAGAACTTGGATCATTCACAAATGATGACAGGAAGAACAAACTGCAATTTTATTGCATTCAATCTTTAATAAAATTTCATAATTATTGTGAGGCATTACATTGTACATCCCACATGGCCTTGAACCATTTGGCCTGACCCCCTTTGGCATTATTCGATCTTCAAGGTTAGTTAATCATCATTTTCATTCATGAATGCCTTCCCTTCTATTGTTGGTCGCCTTCACTCATGATCTATTCTTCATTTTTCTCTTCAACACCCAACCGACCTCTATTTCAGCATGCTTCCTCTCTCCAAATACCCATTTTTCCTTCAAATTGTTGACAACCAACATTAATTCTAATTGTCTTTCCATCAATACCAAAACAAATTGCAATTGTTGATTTGTCAAGCCAAATTCGAAAAGGAAGAATTACAATAAATTATGAAACAAATCACACCTAAAACAAAAACTGAGTTTGGAAACAAAAGTAAGAAACAAAAACAAAATAGAGAGAGATGAGAGCAATGCTCTGCATCAAGAAGTAGCATGAATTCAAGTAGGAGCATGCCGAAATAGGAATATAAGTGCAATGAAAATATCTAAGACCTTAGTTGACAAAGGCTCCCTAGGCTAGCCACTATGAGAGTGTAGGGCATGCATGAAAACTACTACAAAATTGCTAGTTAGACTAGTCGACATAGTATTGAAACAACAAGAATCCAAGGATAATTATTTAGCATTTCATGAGGGAATAAATCCTCTAGTTGAAGCTCACCCATTATATCATCATAGGAAATGCCAACTTAACTATAGATAGTTGATGGTAGCAAAAAAAATTGAATGAACCAATAAGCAATTGTATCTAGGAAGTCTATATCTTACACCAAATCCATATAGTTAGAGAGGAAATTAGAGATGATACCGAAGTAGTAAAGTATCTTGGTACAAACTTGAAGATCATCACCAAAAATAGCTTTGAAGGCCCTTTCCAACATGGGCCTAGTCCATAGAGAAAATATGTGCTAGCAAGGTGAAGTCAATTGGACCTAGAATGAGTGGTTACAATTTTTGTGGAAGTATGTAAATCCTTCTATATCTTTCCATATCACGCAGGCTTTTGATAGAATGTAAAGAAGAAAAGTATGACAATTGAAATAGTAATGTGCCAATGATCATCCAAATGAGGTGAGTAAAGGGAAAACTATTGCATTTTCATGTAATATTGATTAAAAGGTAGGTTGTGGTGGTATTGTAGAGTTAATGAAATCCTAAATAGAAGAACTTCATATAAAAAATGGATTTAAAAACTAGCTTCCCATAATTGTTGACCACATGGAGTTGTAGGGTGAGTAAATGAGTAGTTTGGCTAAGAAAATTTAAATAGTGCACACACTTTAGCAATTATAAAGGGTACATGAAATTATACTATGTGATCATTACAAAAATGATATCTTTAAATCTTGATATTTTTTGTTTGACGATGATTCATAGACCATAGTTTTTTCAATTTGTTCAATTCTCATATTGGCTAGAATATCTATAGTTTGATTTGCTTCTCTATAACAATTGTTGAATTCATATGAGGCAAAGTCACCCTTATGTTGTGTATGAGACATAAATTAGTAATTTTATTTGAGAAAGAAATTAGGCTTTGATTTGGGCAATAATGACCTACTTGTAGAGAAGAAAAAATAAAAATATTAACATTAATTAAAATCATAAAAAAAAAATAGAAACTATGCTTTTAGATCTATAAAAGTCTTTTTTTTTTGTTTCTCAAAAATGTTATTAATGTGAATACAAGTGGAGGTAATGTTGCATTTTTCAAATAATTTCAAAAAAATTGTAATTTGGCATTAAACACTACCACACATTTTTGTTAGTAATTACCTCTTTCCAAAAATATTCTAGATAGATCTATTTTAGATAGACTTGTTGGTTGAATCTATTTTGAACAAAAATATTATTATCAAATCTATTTTATAAAAAAATGAATCTAACTAGATTGCATCATTGACGATGTCCCAAATTGTACTTAGAATTTGTCCTAATAGTTTTTAGTTTCCTACTAATAAAAGTTTAATGTGATTTTTTTGAGTTGGAACTAGTTAGGTCACATAAATGATTTGTATTCAATTAGGGTATGGACCTCCTACTTAGATTGTCTATTCAAGATCCCGAACTTAGTTTAGTCATTATTTAATGTTATTAATGTATTCTATATTGCATGATAGAATATGATGTCTTAATTCTCCCTGATTGTTCATTTATCTAAAATTTTGTAATAATAAATAGGTTCTAGGATTGAATTTCTTTCTTTAGTGTTATCTTTCTCTAGATTAATTACTTGAGGATTTTATTAAGGCCTTCTCCCAAGAAAGGAATAATATAAAGATAACATCCATAAGAGAATAAATTACCATAATAGTTAGTTATAAAGCACCTATACAAAAAAATGAAGGAACATTAAATTACCATTACAAACATATAATCCAAAAAATAGTGAAAATAGATATAAAATCATAAATTCCACTCCCTACAAATACCACAACTATAACCAAAAACATCATAAATAGCAAGGAAATCAAAACTCCCTTATGCAAAAATCTTGAATTATCTACCACATTACAATCCACTAGATATCCAACCTCTATTGTATTAGCGTTCTACTTTACATCCCTCAAGACACTACCAACTATGGGATTAGGGGATGAGAACCTACTTCATAAAATAGATCCTTCCTATGTTAATCACTATAGATCTTATTTGCACAAAAGATTAGAATTGTGAAGTTGCTAGAGACCTCTAGGAAACACTATAAATTATCGTGAAAGTTGTCAACACCTTCCCTACATCTACACAAGAATCATGAAGAAATAACAGCTAACAATGAATAACTTCAATTCTTCATTGTCTATAGATATAAATCTTAAAGAAATTGAATGAATGTTCTTAACACCATCACTAATAATTTTCTTCCACATTTACTACCACCTCTCCCTTAAATTTCAAGGCCTCTATATCCATGAAATGTGTAGGAAATATAAAGCATATAATCTATGCACTCTAAAGTGTGACAAAACTTAGGAATTTCACCTGATTATACCCTATTCCAAAGCTCCCATTTTGGCAAAGGTTGGGATTCCAAAGCCTTTTCAACAAATCCATTTTGTTAATATCCTACAATCTGGTGTTCCATGAGAACACACTTCTTTGAGGAATTCTGTCAAACAGTTCACGTGCCTTGTCTATGCTTTCACATTTTGCATATCCTGCAATTGTGGCCTTCTGTCAAACGGTTCAGTTCATGTGCCTTGTCCATTCTTACAATTTTTGTAGGGCAGTTGTAGATACAAGATCTGACAAAATCCCACCATTGCTTATATTGTGATGGATGTTCATACCCTGTTCTCTAGAGCTCCCATTTTCGCACAGGCTGGGAGGATGCTGGCAAAGGTTGTGGAGTCTGGCATTACACCTGCCTATCGGATTTGGTTGAACGTTTCAAAATCATTTTTAACAAACGCATTTTGTGCATATCTTGCAATCATAGTATTCCATGAGACCACATTTCCTTGAGGCATACAACCAAACAATTCACGTACCTTGTTTATGCTCCCACATTTTGCATACATGTATACCAAAGCATTTCCGTGTTTAATATCTGACAATAATTGAGTTGGGCTGGTCTGCCAAAATAGTTCAGCAGCAAGGTATTCCATGACAGGTGCGGGGCAAACAGGAATGACTTTTGCCATCCGCTTTGTTTTATGCCATCCCATCCACCAAACTACACAGGAACAATATTTGAATTCAACCGGTAACGGTGACTAACCATTTGAACTGGAATAGACAAAACGGAATTCAGAGGAAGGAATGGGCCCACACCATCCACCTAAGCAGTCAAAGCTTAGTGTGTTATGGTTAAGCCCAGCCCCTGCTGATGAATGTCAGATGGTTCAAACCTACTTTGAAATCATCCACCCACACTAGCTGACTATTGATGATGTTTCTCATTCTAAATTGGTTACACCCTTACTGAATGTGGGAATGCAAAATGCCTCTACAAATAAATGATCATGAATCATTGGAAAGTTCCCTATATGTCTTTATGGCTATAGAACTTAGAACAAATTTATAGTTATATTTTAGATTAGTGTTTTGCATATTGTTTAATAATGGTTACATTATGGTATCAATTTGATCATGTTTTAATATTTGGTAGTTTATTTTACATAATTTTGAAGTCACATTTTCTTAATCAATCTTTTTATCTATAAATAGAATATTGAAATATATTTTTGGTGGAGAATCAAGAATATTTAAAGGTAGGGCGGGGGCCCTAGCTCGGTTGGCTAAGTAATTCCGTTGCGGCTCTGCTGGTCACGAGTTCTAGTCTCCCCCCGTCCCGTGGTACCAGAGGGCGTGTCGCACCAGCGTTGCCGGTCACGTTAAAAAGTTTACCAGCGCACTACAGTTTATAGGGGGTCGTGCTACCCGATTCGTGCAGTCTAAAAAAATATATTTAAAGGTAAAATACGATGTAATGTCTTATATTATTTTTTGGGCTCTTATTTATGATCAAATAAATATTAAGATATACCTAATTTAGTATGTTATCTTGGATCAACTTGAACCCCAAATGTATATTTTCAATCAATATTTTTTAAGACTAAAAAATATATTATCAATACATTCCAATCTTAGACTAAATACATATTATTGATCCAATTTAGTCAAGAAATTAAAAACTCTAAATACCAAATTTCAATGTCTTATGCCATTAAGAAGAATTAAAATTTGGTAAACACCCATGAAAACTTTTCATTATTCCCCATGATCATTTCACATGCTTATATCTAGCTCAAACTTGAAATTAGATTTTTTTTCTCATCTCCAACTTTCTTTATGAATTTTGTTTACTTTATTTTTTTGATAAAAGGCATATAAGCCTATATATATTAATATATTTAATAAAAGAGTACATAATTATCATATTGATTTCTCTATACAAATCCTATTCAAAAGCCTTATGCATATCTATAAGCAATTGAAAATGCCTAAAAATATTGCAGATATTATGACTATTGTAAATTTATGCAAAAAACTTCTCCCTTGCACACACGAACGACCACCTTCATGGCTGTTACTGACTTGACAAAGCACCATCTTCAACAAAATGCAGTTGAAAAGACTAATGAATAGCTACTATTCGTCCATGCATTCTACACAAATTGAATTTTCATCCTAGACTTTAGAAGTTTCCTGTAGTTGCATATCTTTAGCAAAGAAATCAAAACCAACAATTGTCACCTCTGTTTATTTAGTATTAGTAATTTGTGTCCTTTCTATGAGACCCTGGTTTGCAACTTTGGAACTCTCAACTATATTTTGTCCTTGGAGTCCCTCAAAGCCTTCCCCAACTAGAGCAGATGACATTATTTTTGACCCAGCAAGATAAGAATTAAGAGACATATGAGGCAAATGATCATGAAGATGACACACAACATAATATTTTTCCTTATTATCAATGTCCATAGAAACACAAACCCTCCTGCAATTCTTCCTCAAGACCTTCAAGAGAATATGATCATTCCTATAGTGCAGAGCCAGCCTAATAGCTTCATAAATTTCTTCAAATCCTAGACATTGCTTGAAAAATTCCCTAGGAAACAGACCTCCTAAATACCCTTCCCCATTAAAAATATTATAGCCTTGAACAACATTTAAGAGAACATTATTGTCAAGAAACTGAGGATTGAAAAAATTGTCTATAATTGTCTCTACCTCCCTTAAAGATTGAAGCAAATCCATAATATTAGACAAAAGCACAAACAATACCTAGGAAGGAAAGATCAGCTGATGAGCCTTGGGACTTGTGACCTCCATTCCAAGCACTAACCTCACAAACTACTCAACCCTCAGGCATTCCACTTTGAAGATCAAACTAAGGTCCTCATGAGAAAGGTTTTCTTCAAACAAACGCTCCCAAGACTAAACACTGCATTTTATCTTGAAATTCCATGGATGAAAAGCCATTCTACCACTTTGAAACACACAATACTCACAGCTAAAATTATATCTGCACTTGTGACCACCAAAAGAAACTAGAAGATATGTTCAGACAAAGTGCTACATTTGATGGAAAAAACACTTTTTAAAGCTAATGAAGGCTTGGTAGAGGCATTTTCTCATTTTTCAAAGAACATGATTTCAATTCATACAAAAGAGAGCCCATTAAATGAAGAAATTCTTTCACAACGTGCGAGCTCGGGCAAAATATCCCAATTCTGCAATTTGTAATAAATTTTGAACACATGGAAGCAGCTACAAGTAACTACAAAACAAAACGTTAGGAGGAAAACCATCATTTCAAGGAGAGGTATCAAGATAATTTGGAAATGTGTGCCGAGATCAATCCCATCACCTATGTTGTAAGCATATCCCATCCTCTACTTGTAGCATCTAGCTATAACCTGAAGGTACCAATGACGCCAACTCAAATCACCACCAGGTAGCCTACTCGGCATAGATAAATCATTACACAATAGCCTTGCAAGAGGGGGAATTTGATGATGTGATACCAAATCCATCATTATACATTTCACAAAAAACGGCAATGATTACCCAAGCATAACTACTAACTTAGCATAACAAATCCAAAACCCATGTCTTTGGAGCTCTAGTCGATGGGCCCATTTTTTAAACTGCCATAACATATGATTCCAATGCCTCACCTAATTAAATCATTATGTGAATATAATATAGGGGAAAATTATTGTGAATATGCAATAATCAACAACTATTTTGGCATATCATAGCAAGAGATGGTTAACCAAATAAGCCCTTCAAATTGTCACTCCATGCAAATCTAAGGCATCCTGATGAGTAATCTCCATTAATTGTGGAAAATATGTGACTCAAGAAAGGTCATGTATCAATCTATACATATCCATATTATGCAAAATGTAAATTTCGTAGTGTCCCCTTTAGATATAATTCTGATCTATATATTTTTCAATCATAAAGGGGTTGATGCAAGAAGTTGGGTACACAAAAAGCTCAAAAAGTGGAAGTGTTTTTGCTGTTTTTCAGAATTTGTCACACTTGGACTGAAAATTTGAGGCACTTGCACAATGAATCTTGAAAAAAGTCATAAATATTAAATTTATCATTTTGAATCTAGTTTCCAAATATGTAAATTATTCAAATACCCAGATTATAGAAATTAAATTTTGATAGGGATCAATAAAAACCACTTCCCTTTTTTTTACAATACCAAGCACGTGTACGGACAACACTTTTTGACCCAAATAAAAGTATTTTGGTAATTATTTTTGGGAAAAGAGAGCTAACAACATGAAGTTTGCTTTGGAATTTTTTTTGTAATTTTTGGTTGAATATATTTTTTATTATTAAATTTATATTGGCCTTAATTGTTGTTTTTAGAAATCAATGTGTACGGACAGCATAATTGGACCTAAACTAAACATTTTTTGACTCTTTTTTTTTCATTGTCTAGAGAATTTTCTGAAATTTGATCCCATATAATTTTCTTTACAAAAAACTTAACCAAAAAATAAGTTATTAAAAAATAAAGAAAGTCTAATATTTCAAGTTTAAGGACTAGTTTGCTTATAAATTAATTAAAAAATAGCAAACATAATCCAATATTAATAAAAATTATATATTTGGAGAGTAGACATCATGTTCTCTAATGGGTTTTAATTTTATAGATTGATTCAGAAAAGAAGTCCATCAGCCATGTTGTCAAAGTTGGACATTCATCTTCAATCTGCCTTAGTCTTTTAGTTGCAGGTCAAAGGCTAAGGCTTAGATTGACATGCCTTTCCCAAGCCTAAAACCAGGGCTGGATGTGGTGTGGGAATTCAACTTTTAAATAACGTGTATGCGTTACAAAAATGCATGTGTTATTTAAATGAAATGTGTACGTGTTTCATAACCCATACGTGTTATCTATTTACTCATTGGGTAAAGGTAACACGTATGCATTATTAAACGCGTATGCATTCCTAGAACATAACACATACACATTTCATAATGTGTATGCATTTCTAATATAGCTATTTTTTCCTAATTGAAAAAACACTGGTAAAACACAATTTTCCTGCAACATTCTTTTTCTACAATACGGTTTGAAAGTGTCACTGTCTTTGATTTTTATTGCAAATTTTCCTTGTGTAGGGCATATTCTATTCAAATTGTTGGAAGAGACAAAGTGTAGGTTGAATTTTTTGAAGTGGAATCAAGTAGAAGAACATTTTAGAAGAATATTTTGAAAAAGAGAATTTTTGGATGTACTCGTGATGTTTTTGTACTTTAAAGTTTATAGAAAAAATGATCTTCATAGTACATAGTTTAATTTGAATATTTGAAGAAGGTGGTAATTTGAAAATAAGTTTTTTGAAAAAAAATTTGTCATCAAAAAGGTTTTGGTAACCATGGGTGATAAGAAAAGACAAAAAAAAAGATGTAGAAAGTTAATGACACCCAAAGAAATTAAAGCAAATAAAGATGAGGCAAAAAGACAAAGGGAAAGGAGAGAAAGGATTCATCAAATGAAAGATTTGAAAGCATCTAGTTCCAAGAATGTTCAAGAGGAAGCCATGAATGATGAAATGAATGAAGATGATGCAAATGTGGAGATGGTGAATATGGAAGAAAATGCAATGACGGAGACAAACTCAACTATGCCTTCAACTTCAACTTTGAATGATATGCAAACAACTTTGGGTATGTCTTCAAATCCACCTCCCAATGATATGGAAAATGTACCTATTCAAACAATCTATCTAGGTATGTGTTCAAACCCAAGTTTTGATAATATTGATATTGTTTGTTTAGATGAAGTTGGATACACCATTGATGAGATCAATAATATTAGGGTTGAAACAATGCAGAAATTAAAAAATGATGAAATTATATCGTATGAGAATACAAATGAGAATGAAATCCCTAATATTGATGAAAATAAGAATGAAATCCCTCATATTGATGAAAATGAGAATGAAATCCCTCATATTGATAAAAATGAAAATGAAACCCCTTGTGTGAATGAAAATAAAACTCCTTCTATGGATGAAGGTGAAAATGTTTTTTTTACAATTGAAATAGATGTGCTAGATAACTTTCATGGTAAATTTTCTTCGAGACAAATTAGAAATTATGGAAATAAAATATATAAAATGTTTTTTTTAGAAAGAAATTAGGATTCCAATGTCAACTCATGGTGCAATTGATGAGAATGTTGAAAATGAGAAAAGTGATAAAAAATTAGGTGTTTTTGTAAAATCAAAAAAGAAAGATGATTCAATAGAACAAGTCACATCTAGTGTTGCTAATGCTATTGATTTTATTGGTAAGAAGATTCGATTGAAAGATAAGAATGTGGCTCGTCATGCAATAACAACTGTTGTAGTTGATAAAACAACTTCAAATAAAAGAATGCTAGGATTAGTAAATGTGTAAAAGTAAATCCTAGAACTTTGATAAGAGTTGCTAAAAGAAGAGAAAGTATTGAAAAGGATCCTATTAATAAATGTTGGAGTTTTTGTGGTAGACTCCCTAGATCAGACATGAAATTAACTAATGAAATTAAATCTTTAATCGATAAATTTTGGCATGATAATACAAGAGTATCACCTAAAATTAGAGATGTCTTAAAATTAAGGGTGGGTTCCAAAATTCATGAACCTCATCCAAAGCATCTCTTAGATATGACTCAAACTGAATTATATAAAAAAAAATGAGATGCTTCAATCTTACCATTGAATATTAACATAAGTCAAAGATCATTCGAAAAATGTAAACCTTGGTATGTTAGAATTAATAAGCAATGAATCTCTTGTTGTTGTAAGACTCATGTACAATTTCGTTATTATTATGATATATTTCGATATATACGATGCACTTTGCATGCTAACTAAATTATGTAGGACATTTGTGGCATTAATATGCTACCTGAAAGAATCAAATATTTTATAGCAGGTTTGTTTTGTGATCCCTCTTTAAATGGAAACTCATTTTTTTTAAAAGCATGCATTTTTGGAGAATGTGATAGATGTGGTAACTTTTCATTATTAGGAGAATGTATGCATGAAAGTATTTTAGATGAATTTGGACAACAATTATTGGATGTAAAAAAAATTTAAAATGTTGAGTATTCTTTAAAAGATGGAAAAACTGGAAAACCTATTGATCTAATTATGGAAAAAGTTAGTGTGCATGCTTTTATTAATGAATTTAAAGATAAGTTTGTACCTAAATATGTTCAACACTCTCATAATGCTTATTGGTTTGATAATCAATTTCGTTTATGTAAAAACACATTCCCAGTTGGAAATATATTGTCAGTTGTTGATTTTGCTAAAAATTATACTCTTGCTCCACAAGAAGAAATTCAATCACAGTATTATAATTCAATGCAAGTAGCTATATTTTTTCACATTGTTTATAGACATGTAGAAGATAGTATAGATGATAATAGAAATTTTTTGAGGGAGTACCATTTTTATGTAAGTGATAATTGATTACATTCATCTGAGTTTGTACAATATTGTTTTGATACATTTTATAAAAATTTAAAAGAGAGAGGAATACAAATGCTAGAACATCTCATATGGTCAGATAATTGCATGAGTCAATTCAAAAGAGCTAGAATGTTTTATTGCTTATGTAGAGTTCATAAGGAAAATAATATCCAACACATATGGAGTTTTTTTGAAGTTGGTCATGGTAAGGGAGAACACAATGGAGTAGGTGCATGTGTGAAAAGAGCTCTTGCTAGAGAGCAACTAAAATTTGAGGATGTTGAAAAATTTAGAGATGCACATGCAATTGTAGATTGGTGAAATACCAAATTATCTACAAGAACAAGTGAGATCTCAATAATTCAACACTTCTTTTGGTTAGTTGAAGAAAATGATATTTTTTCTCAACAATATTGTGAAACAATTAATGGATCTGCAAAATGGCATTCATTTAAGAGTTTGAATGCAAACACATGGAAAATATGGACAAGGGAGTTGGCATGCTTTTGTCAATTTTGTATTGCAGATGATTGGGAGGCATGTGAAAATATAGAATGGGTCGAACAATGGCAACAAAGAGCCTTAACGCTTACATTGACAAATGTTCAACATGGAATGATAATTGAAGATAATCAAGTGTTCGCATCAGATGATTATGATTGTGTTTATGATCTTGTACAAGAAGGTACATTATTTATTGAGTTGAATTTTGTATGTATGCATGTTTATATGTGAATTAAATATAAGTCACTCTTTATTGAATTTTGTATTTATTTTTGCAGGGCATGTGTATTTTGTTGTTGCACCTAAGGGGAATGAAGAGGAGACAGATTACTGGTTGGCTAGATGTGTTGAGAGAAAACATAAGTTGGCACATCCTAGAGTGGATGATGACAACTTTGAGTATCCAACTGGTTCAGTGGTTGTTTTTGGCACCTGGCTTCAAAAATATTTGTTGAGAAAGAATGGCTTTCCTACATTTGAAGATTATGAAAGACACGAGAAAATTATACATTATTCACATTTGAGTTTGGAAACCAATATAAAAGTAGTTAGATATCAAGGGAGGCCTATTAATAAAGTTTTATGGACACTTTCAATGGATGATCGTGAGACAATCATAAATGCATTTAAAAAAAGAGAGGATGCAGATGGTACAATAGAGTAAATAAATATTGGTAAGTATATCTAGTTGTTTATTTAGTTAATTGATATATATATTTGTATCTAATCATTTCCTAATTAAAGTTTTATATCATTTTTTTTTCAGGTCTCCCAAAATTAGATGCTTACAAAAAAGAGAGGAGATGCACATATATTACAATGGAATTCAAATCTAGAGATAGGTAACTATATATAGTTCTAGATACATTTAATTGATAGTATAAATTCATTCTCTCAACTCCCCTTAATCCACGCTCTTGCATCCCTTCAATTCATTCTATCAACTCCCCTTAATCCACCCTCTTGCATCCCCTTAAGCCATCCTCTTAAAGGACCCTTAAGTCATATCCTCTTACATCCCCGTAATCCATGATCTTGCATTCCTTTTAAGTCACTCTCATAATTCCCCTTAAGCCATCCTCTTAGGGCATGTTAATCCATATCGTAAGGTTCATGACATGCATCCCCTTAATCCACTATTTTACACCCCTTTAATCCATTCTATCAACTCCCCTTAAACCACCCTCTTACATCCCCTTAATCCATCCTCTTAAAGGACTCTCTTAATTCCCCTTAAGCCATCCTCTTAGGACCTGTTAAGCCATATCCTAGGGTTCATGAGATGCATCCTCTGAAACCATCCTCTTAACTCCCCTTAAGGAATTCTCTTAAGACCCCCCTTAAGCTATATATCCTCTTAGGTCCCCTTAATCCATCCTATGGCAAACATCTTTTGAATTTCTATGGAATTTACTATATACTGTTCTTTTCTCACATGAATTTTTTTCTTAAATGACTCATAAAAATTGTAGTTACTTACATTAATTATTTTTGTAGGTTCTCGTCAAGTCGGTCTATGAAGTGATTGTTGAACTGAAAAATTATTTTATCAAGAGACTGTAAATATCAATTTTTGGTCTTCACCTAAAAGTTGATAAGTTTTAATTGTATCTACATGCACATATATGTTTCATCATATTATATAGTTGTAATAAACATCTTGATATACATTATATATGTTTTTTTGATGTCACTTTTTAAATATCTTGTTCCAATTTTATAGATTATACATTTCATTTCTTGTATTTACCACATTTTATATACTTATTCAATTGTATAGATTATACATTTTATACATACAAGGAGAGTTTTTTTGTTTATTGATTCAAATATTTTCTATCTAATTGGAAAATAGTTAAAATTACCTTCCCTTGATTTATTATGAATATTATCTAAACTATTTAAGGAATTTTTTAATTTGTCACCTAACCATGTGATATATATATATATATATATATATATATATATATATATATAATTTGATTCTAGATAAAATATAAATAGTCCAATGTATGAGTGCATATAATCATGAAAATGAACATAACAAGATATCATAATTGACTACATATATAATCATCTTATTAAATTCAACTAATATAAATAAACACAAATATGATAATAACATGTTCAAAGTAAAACTAGAGATAGATAGTCCATAAAATTTATATGTCAAGTCCAACACATATATTTAAATAAAACTAGGGATCTATAGTCCATAAAATATAAAACCATCTAACTTTTATGTCGATCGATCAAATCAAATCTCCTCTTTGTTCCATGTTGACTAGATGTACCTGCATCATGTTGTAAAAGAGTACAAGAAACTTGAAATTAGATTTAAATTTATTTAAAAAAATTGATATAATTAAACATATTTAAACTTGAAAATATAAACTTTTAGATAAAAATAAATTTAATTAAATATCTAGTAAATATAGTAAAAATGATTTCTAGTATGCATAAATTACCATATGATCGTGTGAATTTGTAACTGGCACATTTTCTTCAATGGGTAGCATAACTGTCACTTGAGAAGATGCAAATGCCTAATCTACTATATCCTGCATATTCATATAATGAAAACAATATGTGAAAACCTCGAATATATATATATATATATATATAGATATATATTTAAAAGGTCTGTAAAAATTGTTTAGGAGATTTAAAGTAAAGTTTACAACCTCAAATGATATGACCTCATGATCACGCACCTAAGATTGACCATGCATAAATTGCAATGATGTCTCAGGTGTGTAGCCCCCCATGGATATCTCATGAAATTCTTGCATATAGATGTACAACAGTTCGTATAGATCATTGACACATGTGTATGTAAATGAAAAAATTAAATTAGATCTATGATGTCTATTTAATTTAAACTTAACAAACTTTTGAAAGCATGCACCTGAGTTGATGATGTCTCAGGAGCGCTCACCACTGTAACTTGTGGTTGGTTAGTACTAGGTATTGTATGACCTCCCTGCATCTAGATATAATATATCAATTCATACATGTGTACAAATTAAAATTAAATTACATATATATCCACACAAATTATTTAATATATATTGGTTCAAGTACATGTCCAAAAGGTGAGCCCATATCTACAACACTTGACATATGCACACAATGATCATATTGAGTTTTAGGCATCATGTGATCATGCGTCTACACCAAACACTTATTGAATTACTATTATATTATATATATAATTTTATGTTATTATTTACATGAATTTTTCACATTTAAAACTTGAATTAAATTTAAGTTCAAAAGATGAACATACCTATGTAGGATGATCCTTAGAATATAGTAAATTCAGGTATGACCCCATCCAAGATGCATGTGCATCACTTGAAGTGGATGTCTGAGTATCCCTATAACCCAAGCCTCCATGCTCTCTATTGGCCACTTCAGTGGTCGTGTGTGTAGTTTGTTGAGTGAGATGTCTTGAAAGTGAACTTAATTTTCATAATGTCGATAACATGGTTTGCTGCTGAAATGCAGCGGGAACACTAGGAGAAGGAAGAGGAACAATAGGATCAATTAGAGCACATCACTAAGGATTGACACATGCTCCTAGTCTATGTTGGGGCATGCCATGCCCAACTCCCTGAAATGACCTCATATCAAAATAGTTTGGTTTTTAACCTAACTCAAACTCAACCCATAACTTTCTCAAAAAGTATAAGGGCACCTCATTATTTCCATGTGGTGGACTATCAAACACCATCCACCATCTGTCCCAAAAATGTGCAGCAATTTGCGGGTGCCTACACCATAAAATTGAAATTTGTTTTTTCATGGGTGGAATGGGTTGGTTTGTTTGGGGGTTAATAAAATATTGGCACATGGCTTGTGTGGTAATTTTTAGGTCATTAATTTATTTATATTTAAATCCATCTGCATAGAATTGTCTCCTCTCTTCTCTCTATTGATGGAACCTAACTAGGTCCGCATCAATAGATCGAACAAAATCGGCAATAGTTTGCATCATAGATGAAAACTATGTGAGATGGGGAGGGACTCTAGGATCATTTTTTATGAGATATGTTTCCTTGAATGACAATGAGGTTTGCTTAGATATTCTCTCTTAATTGACCTTCATCAACTACAAGAGGAGGTGGGGGGTTAGGTGGTGGAGAATGTAGAGGTGTGCTAGGGTTTTGTTCATGTGGTGGATTGGGATGTATGGGATCTATAGGAATTTCTTGATTGGGCATAAAATCCTCTAAATTAAACATTGGATCCATGTGAGCAATGATATGGTAACTACATGTTAAACAATTAAAAAATATATATCAACAAACTAATTAAATAATGCACACAATTTGAAAGCTATTTAAAAATCACATTTAACATATACAAATTCAAAATATATTTCATTTGAAGACCATTCAATTTATAACATTATAGAATCCATAACATTAAAAATTCATAGCATGTACACACATTAAATTGAGTCTGGTGTGGGGTTGTTAATATGAAGGGTAGAAATGAAATTATGGGGTTTTATTAAAATTTATTTAATCTCATTCATTATTTTCAAATAATACTAAAGATAAGAATGAAAAATTAATAGAAGACATTGAAAGGGACACATAGATATATGCTAGTGACCTAATTGCAATGTACAAAATATAAAAAAAGATGAGTGACCAAGCTCTATTCACCAAATTGATCCCCTTAAGAAATGTCAAATTCCCCCTTAAGACATTGATTTACAATTTAGGGTATAGGATGGCTTAAGGGGATCTATGTGTAGTAAGGTCCTAGGTAAAAATGGTCCATGGCTTAAGGGAATAAAATTTGGTGAAGTTGCCTAAGGCAACCAAATTTCATTTTAAGGTCCTACAACAAAATGAATAGATGTATTAATCAAGTATGACAATTTAATTAAATCTGAGGACATAAATTGATTTATCTAAATTTTCAAATTTCATGATAAGAGACACAAGATCTCTATAGTGAGACAAAATAGTTAAGAAGAAATTATAAGTTTAACACTAACATTAAAATTTATAATCTCATTCATTGTTTTCAAAGAATACTAAAGATAAGAATGAAAAATTAATAGAAGACATTGAAAGGGACACATAGATATATGCTAGTGACCTAATTGCAATGTACAAAATATAAAAAAAAGATGAGTGACCAAGCTCTATTCACCAAATTGATCCCCTTAAGAAATGTCAAATTTCCCCTTAAGATATCGATTTATGATTTTGGGTATAGGATGGCTTAAGGGGATCTATGTGTAGTAAGGTCCTAGGACAAATTGGTTCATGGCTTAAGGGAATAAAATTTGGTGGAGTTTCCTAAGGCAACCAAATTTCATTTTAAGGTCCTATAACAAAATGAATAGATATATTAATCAAGTATGACAAAATTTAATTAAATCCGAGGACATAAATTGATTTATCTAAATTTTCAAATTTCATGATAAGAGACACAACATCTTTATAGTGGGACAAAGCAATTAAGAAGAAATTATAATTTTAACACTAACATTAAGATTTATAATCTCATTCATTATTTTCAAAGAATACTAAAGATAAGAATGAAAAATTAATAGAATACATTCAAAGGGACACATAGATATATGCTAGTGACCTAATTGTAATGTACAAGATAAAACAATATGACCTTGAGCTCTATTCACCAAATTTTGAGAACTTATTCGATCCCCTTAAGGGGATCTATGTCTAGTAAGGTGGACTAGGAAAAAAAATTCCATGGCTTAAGGGAATAAAATTTGGTGGAGTTGCCTAAGGCAACTAAATTTCATTTTAAGGTCCTACAAAAAATAGAATGCTAAATTAGGGCTTAGGGTTTAGATTTAGAGATTTGAAGACATGAAATCATATAGAAGACACATGAATAATTTTTTACAAGTAAATGAGAAACCCTACCACCTAAACTTAGTGCTTTGAATAAAATATGTGGCATTCTAGGAATAGCTTCAATATATCAACAATTACGAATTTTAGATTTCAATTATAAGTAAGTTGTTGAGTTATCATGGATTTTGAACCTATTTGGACCTCTAAGCACTCTTGGATGATTTAAAAAGGAAGAGGAGATCTAAAGTGATTTAGACCCAATTTTTTTTCTAATCATATATTTTTTGAAACTTTTCTATGGCATAGACTCTTCCTTTGAATATTTATATAAATTCTAGACGTGCATGTGTTTTCAAAAAAAGAACCTAACTGCCACTAAGTGAGGAATCAATTGATCAATTCAATAAATAAATAATCTTAGAAAATAAACCTCTGGTTATAGAATTGACTTGCATTTATGAATCATCTATCAAGTTTCTCAAAAAAGTAATTTGAATTTTCCAAATTGAAATGTTCATGCTACAAGTTAGCTTTGATACACTAGTTTAGAGAAAGTACAACATTTAGTTTTCCTAATCTAGAACAATGCCACTACACATGAGAGTTAAAATAAGAATTAGATTACACACAACCTATAGATCTTATGAATAACATCCTATAAATTAAGGCTTAAATATGATCATAATGCATCCTTACATAATTCACAAAGGATCTCATCCAAATAAGAGAAATGGGTAGAAATCATTCATGCTTCACATTTTAATATTTATTTGATTTAATAACATTTATGTGTCTAGATCTATCCATATTGAACATAGTCTAGATTAACAAGTATGACTTGTATTTCTATGTTTTTTTAAGAGAATACATCATACACTATATAAGCTAACAACATTGATATAGAGTGATTACATGTTCATATCAACAAGCATCATGATATATGAACTTATTAAATCAAGCACATAGTTTCACATGAGGCACATTATTTTACTTCACTGGTACACTTTCTCAAGTTAAATTATACAATCATGAAGTTTTCTAAGATAAAATTAGCTATCAAATTTATATTAAATGTGAGCATATTATAATTAAAACAATTTTTTGGTTAATATATAGATCTATGCATCAATTTTTTGTACCTCCTTTATTAGTCAATTATGAATTTCATTGGTAGTTGTGTGGATCACCAATGACATACCAAAGTGTACCTAACCTATGGACTATAATTTGTGATCCCTCCCTACATGTTATGTCATCAAATCTTACTACACATCCTTATTTTACCTCTTCTATTATATCACATGCCCCTAATATTGAAATTTTCATCACTTCCACCCTAAATAAACTAAGAACCATGAGAGTAAAAATCACACAAAGAAGGTTATTGTCAAATATAAAATGTAATCTAAACCTCCTTCAGGAGCCCTAATTTAGGGTTTTAGGTTTACGTTTTAGGGTAAATAGACCATTTTAGGTTTACATAAATTAGGGTAAATAGGGTTTTAGGTTTACATTTTAGGGTTTAGGTCTAAGGATTAACCTATGTAAATTAGTTTTTAGGGACCTATGTAAATTTTGTAACCTAGGGTTTCTAGGGTTTTGAAATTTCTAAGTTAAATGTGCCCAATTTAGGTTTATTTTTTATGGTTTTCAATTTATAATTTAAATTTCTTTGTTTCATTGACATTTTTGATTTTTTAAATGCAATTAAAAACTTTAAAACATTGAACTAAAACACAGTAAACAAACAAAAACTAAATACTAATTACAAAAAAAAAAAGATATAAAGAAAAAATAAATAAAGAATTCAACCAACCTGGAGGTTGATGAGGTCAGTTGTGTCGATGGGAAGATGTGTCAGTCAAATTTTTGTTCAATGAAGGCCTTTGAAATGCGTACGCGATCTGGGTATGTGTAGGCTCATGATAGGCCAAAAAGTGGCAATATGATAGGCATGTGGCTAATGACTTTCTTTTTAACCAAAATTGATGAAACGAAAAAGGGTTTTTAAAGGAGATTCTCAACTTTCCACCAATATAAATTATTCTTTACTTTGAATTTAATAAGTAACTATTATTCATTTTCTATTTGAATTACGACTAAAGTCCTAATTGATAGGCTGATTGAAAAACATCTATAGCTTTCAATTGTATCACATTTTTAAATCCAAACATGCATCACATTCTATGCTTCGCATACTATAGGATTAAAAAATAAAAAATTGAATTTCATGAAGATTTGACCAAGTTAAGATGGTCAGACATACAAATTTTTATATTTTTTAAAAGTTGTAATAAAAAATTCATAATTCATTATTTACTTGGAAAAAAATTACAAAAAAATATGCATCACATTGGTACATTAGTCCTCTACTTATATCTAAAATCTAAAAAAATATTATCATTTTATTATGGTTAGGGTGGTCAACAGACACCTACTTCTTATTTTTTCCCTGAAATTTAAGTACTACTACATTGAAATTTCAAATTTTCATCAAATAGATTTTAGTTTTTTAAACAAACCTAGTAGTTTGGAAACTACATTCAATTTTCTACATCTTCTATTCTTACATATTTTTGAAATAATATAGATAACTTATTCAATTTTTTACGTCAAGTTTCCTAACTCTGATTTTTCTAATTTTTTTGCCACTTAAGGGCCTATTTTTTCCATCATGATCCTGCACATACCCATCTCCTTTGTTCTTCTCTAACATGTATTAAAATGGTGAAAAATGAAATACAGTCGCTTATTTAAAAAAAAAAATACTTTCATGAAAAACGTACACATTTTGAAATGCATACGTGTTTCATAACGTGTATGTGTTTCCAGTTCACGTACCTGAATCTGAACACGTATGCATTTAGATTTAGGCTCGGGTACCTGATCCGTAGCACGTACACATTTTTTGAAAATGCGTACATGTTTCCTACAAAACTTTTTCTTTTGCCTGAAATTTCCCTTCTTCATGTACCCAACTTCTTGCTTTTACCCAAAGAAGCCACTTCAAGATTATAATTGGAAAATCATGACCCAAAAATAGAGGAACATAAATAATAGAAGGAAGTACATTGTCTATGCTACATCTCTAAATGGAGAATCATATCAACACTAATAATAGAAACTTGTTAAAGGTGTCTGTGTGCAATGGTTCCCACAAGATAAAGATTACTGATTCAATTGCCAAACTGAATTTTCTCAACATATTCTTAACCACCATTGGTATCTAGTCAAAGCATGCATAGAGGAATCTAATTGGCCCTTCATACAATAACAAAATAGTTCTTGTGCCAATATTTTTTTCCCAAAAATCCTTTCAACTTTGTCTACAAGCATTTAACATCACCAAAGGAACTTTCTCCAATATCCTTTCCCCCAAGCCTCTTCACAAACCTCTATAGAACATTGTGACCAATTCACAACAAAGAGTGATAGGATCCTTCATTAACCTCTGCAAGATGGGGCATCTCAAATAGCTTGGCACTATCACCTCAACACCCATTCTCTCCATTATCTCTATAACTATATTCAAACTCCTTGTTTAAAATGTTTATTTCCACCTATAGTCACTCGAAATCCAACTTTATTAATTAAATAATTATATTTAATTAATTCACCTATTTCTTCCCTTCTAATTAATTAAATATTTGTATTTAATTAATTAACCCATTTCCTCTCATAATTAATTAAATATTTTTATTTTATTAATTATGTCATTACCCAAACTTATAGTTCTTCTACTTAATTAAATAATCCTAATTATTTAATTAATCCCATCCAAATCCCCTTTCCTCCAAAAATCCAATTATATTAATTAATCCCTAATTAATTAATGAACTAACATCCATTAGCCCATTCTCCAACTTTTGACTCCACCTAAGTTAGTAAACCCATAGTTTGTTAACCTATCCCACCTAATTATGCTAACTAATCCCCAATTAACCATCCTAATCCCCATCATTACTAATATTATCCTAATCCCCAATTCACTTTCAACATTCTAATCTTGTCTCATTAATGCCACAAATCCCCACCTACCTCCACTATCTTACACATAGCCTCCAAAATTAAATGAGGTGTCATTCCAATGTGTGCTCACACACGTGTGAGCACACCTCAATCTTCTCCATCCACCTAATTGTGACACTTGTTATAATGCTAATAGGCCACATCCATTGATCAATGCATCACCTCCACACTCAATCCTAGCCCTTCATTAACTTCATTCTTATCCCTCCATTTTACCCTCCAATTTTCTATAGATTGGGTTTTCATCCCTTCATTTGAGCATCTCAAATTATGCTAATCTTATGCTAGTGCAATTGAGAGAAAGCCACGTTTCAATCTTGAGTAAAATCAACAAGACTTGGGTGCATCTTGGAGCTCAATCAAGGAGGATATCAAAGGTATAAATTATATTGGTGCTTTATGTTTTATTTTCTCAATGATTTATGCTTTTGATTAAGATTTCTAACCCCTCCACATTTGGCATGCTTGGTGGGACCCACATCCCTTCTAACATTTTTTGTCAAAGTTGTGTGTTTTTAAGGTTTTTGTAGGTTTGACAACTATTAAATTGTGCTTCCTCTATGACTTTTGGCTCTTCCATCATGACTTATAGTTCCTCCACTCAAGTTCATTGTGCCCATGTTAAACCTTTTGATGCCTATGTAGCGACCTATGTTGCCTGCGTGCACAATTTTGGTGCCCATGTTTTCAGTTGTTTAACTCACTATTGCGCTAATCACCTTTTGGTTTTTGTAGGATTTCTATGTTATTTAGGGTGGTGTTCAGCTCTTTATTAGGCTTTTAAGTTTACTATATCTAATATCATTAACTAATACTTAGTTTATTCTCTCTTTTTTTACTTTTATATAAATACAACTTTCACATCAAAAGGAAAAGATAAAAAGGAAAACTACCTAAAATTAATATAAAATATGCATAGGCTAATCAAGATATCTAGATATCATCTCACACTTCATTTTGGGTCTCTTAAAATTAACCTAAATGCAAAATAACTCACATTTCTAGTGAAATTTTGTGATAACTAGGTCGCAGCTAATTTCCAGCGCCTTTATTGAGAATTATTGTGCCAACATTGCTACTTTCCACACTTCTATCGTGGCACCTATGCAGTGACTTTTGGCACCTCCATTCACAAAAATGGCGCTTCTATTCTTAGTTACATTAGGACAATTTAATCGATACTTAATTAGTTATGTTACTTAACACCATTATCCACTGGAAAAAAAACTTATTCTTTTACATATTTTGATTATCTTAAAGTACTATTTTTTTTGTTTTTGGCATAAAATTAAGCTAACCTAGCCTCTAAGCATAAGTGCCATTCTGGACACAAAATAGTGCTTCTATTTAGGATAGCTAGTTTGATCATTTTTTGTCATATATCGACTTATTTTCTCATTTCTAGTAATTAATCATTTGGGAATATATTAGTAGGTAGCATAAAATATCTTACATCATTAATATTTAAAATCAAGAATCATTATTACACTTAGCTTTGCACAAGCACCACTTTGTTCATTCTATTGTGCTTTTGTTTTATGTGCAAATTTTGAAATTCTACTTTTTAATGCCTACATTTTGGTTCTCTATAAAACTATACCTATGTTTTGATTTGAATATTTTGGGCTAATGTGTGGATTAAAAAGTGGTGTAGATGTTCGACTGTCAAAAGATAATATTATAAACTACTAATCTATATTTTTGTAGGATATTTGACCAAGGCATCTTACTTTCCACTATTTTAGGCACTAAATTAGAGTAGTGGGAAAATTAACTTTTTTATCATTTTGGAAGGGTGTAATAGATGTATTCTCTCCCCCCACATGTAGTGTGATCTTGGGGATCAAAAATCTTTACATCTCTTCATTTTTTTTAGATCAATGTTGTAGATAAACATAACATCACTAGTTTGTGTGTATGCTCTCCCCCCGGCCTTCATGCGATCTTGGGGATCAAAAAAACCTAGTGTTCCTTTCCTTTTAGGGGACCTACCTATGGATTTCATCACCCTAGGGGATGATCACAACCACATGTAGTAGAGGGGTATATAAAGGGGGGAGAACTAAAGTTGCACCCTAATCTAGTTGTGTCGCAATTGGAAGAGCTCTAATTTCCTAGGGTGATTCCATGGTAGGATTGAAAGGTTGGTCCGAGCTCTTAGTACCTCATTGAATCTCTTGATCCACACTTGTGATAGACTATTGTTCATAGTATGGGCCTCATGGACCTTGTGTATATCGAGGAATCCCTAGAAAAACATTGTAAACCTACAAAGCCATCGAATGTAGGTTAGTGTGGTGCAAGAGATGTAGATCATACCCTGAAGTTACTCACCACATATTCCCTTAGGTAGAGATATAAATCCTTGTGGAGAACTTTGATAGCTCCGAAGGAGAGAGAAAAGCTGATCATATGGCATCCATTGATGACCTTGTGCTACTGGATCTCTAGCTATGCTCCTTCATGAGAAAGGGTGTCCTAAAGAACCACCCAAGTATCAAGGAGTATTAACCCAATTTTTCCTAGGTGGTGAGTCCACATGAATCTATAAACCTACTTGAGCTTAGATTTTGTGATCAAGTGCTTGAAGTTTCTTTTTGTAAAAAACACATGGGAATGAATCAACCAAAGGGCTAAGGATTTGGCTATACCCTTTTAAAAACATAAAAAAATTCCAAATTTATCCAATGTGTTTTATTTTTTTCTAAAATATCTTGCCAGAAAGATTGAAGTTGTAGAATTGCACTTGAGACAAAACCTAGTGTGCCCCCATTAGACATTTTTGTGCCTAAGACTATGTGCCTTGCTTAAAACCTATTGCACCTATGTTTTCTTGAAACTATGCCTCTCTTATGTCACAAAATTTGAGTCCCTTACTTTGGCCTCCTAGGGCTCCCTGGTCTAGTCTGACACAAATCTACAACTCTTCCATATTCTGATCACTAATTACACCATTATCCTACCTAAAACTTATCATTATCAAACACCCATAACTCAAATCTTCCCCTTTGGACTTAGGAAAACCTTAGAATCACCCACCATCCTCACACTTTATACTTGATACCATTATCTCCCATAATCCTCTTCATCCTCTTAATCATCATTATCCCAAACCAACCTTAGGATACATCCTCTAAATCTTCAAAATTCAACATCCACCATCATTCATTTCAAACCAAACTTGTTAATCTAGATCCCCTATCATCCTTCCTAATCTAAGGGTAGTTTAAGAAATTTCCTATCTTAAGTTACATATTTAGTTATATCATCCCATATTGGATAATTTACCCTAAGGAGTGTCTCCCTTTTTCTATTTTTTAAAAATCATTCCTCATCTAGCCTTACTTAGGAAATTCCCTATCCTAAGTAAGAAAATCATAAATCATCCATCCTAAAGATCTAGGTCACAACCTTTGACATCAAATCAATCCAATCATCAAATCTTATCTTACCATCCCAAACACAACATCCTTAATCACATCATCAAACCTTTATCACCCAAACCTCATCATTCTATCACAAATCTAATTCCAAATCTAGCCCAAAGTCCATATCCTTAATCTCTTAAAGGATCCTTTCTTTGCATGCCAATCACTATATTTCAAGAAAAGAAATTAATGGATTCTTATAGAGAAGCCTTTTTCAATACCACTTCATCTCAACCACCCACTCCTCATGAATAAATGGTAGCTCTCAAAGAGTCCCCTAGAATATGGGAATCTTCCAATGACCCTTAAATTCAACAAATGATGGAGAGCATTATTCTTCTTGACAAGACCACATTTTCCTTAAACTCCTAGCATAAGGGGCTAAAATACATTCTACCAAAAAAATCCTACAAGAAAGGAATAGTGATCCTTCAAACAACCCTTCATCATCCAATAATTTCTTCTATCATCCTATTAGGTCTCAACCTAACACCAATATCCTCTCTTCCACCAACACAAATCAACCTAATATCCCCCCATTAACAAACACAACCTCTTCTATAAACATAATCCTATCTCACACCAACCCACCAATCTCCTCAAATACCACAACACCCCTTATCATAAACACTAATGTCCCCCTCTCCACAAACACAACACAACCCCTTAATAAAATACCCCCACTTTCATCACACCTAAGGGTCACTATTCCCCCAATGCTAATGGAACTTATGCCCCCACCAACCCAACTATAACCACACAATCCCACCCCACCTTATCTATTAATTCCAATTATATTTCCCTACAAAATACATCCCAACCCCCTAATAACACATCAATTCCTGCACCCCCTAACAATCCATAATCAATCCTTACCTCCATATAACACATTCACTTCTAACTCCCAACTTATTACTACCACCATTCATACCCAACATAATAATCCTCCACCTCCACCTCCTCCAAATCATCAACAATACAACCTCAACATCAATAATCCCCCATCGAAAACTTCCTATCAATAAATGTACAACTAGCCACCCTCACAAGATTAATACCTTTTCCAAGAGTTGCAGAAAATGAAAGACATGATTCAAGGAATCCAAAGTGGTCAGGATAAGAGGGCATTTAGATATGAAGAAATATGTCCTTATCCATTTAACCAATCAATATTAGTAGTCCCCTTCCTCAAAGATTATAAGATCCCAAAGTTTAACAAGTATAAAGGGAAGAGGAACCCCATCGAATAGTTAAAAGAATTTAGATTTCAATGCCAAGAAGTGGCTTACAATGATATATGCCTCATGAGGTTATTCCCTAAAATCCTTTATAGTACGACCTTGGAATGGTTTACATAGCTACCTCGTGGGTCCATTAAGTCCTTTATAGACCTAGCCGAACATTTGGTAACATAGTTTCATGGAACACTGACCAAGAAATAACTTTGGCTAAGATATGCACAACAAAAAAAACCAACGAGGAAAGCTTTTTTGTATTCCTTCAAAGATGGTGACAACTTTCAAGCCGGTTCCCCTTACAAGTGACAAAAAAATAAATGGTTAACACATTCATTGAAAATATATGTCCTAAAATTGCCCAACATTTGAGACTACAATGTGTTACAACATTTGATGATGTCATTGAAAAATCCTTAATTGTAGACGTGGTAATTAAAATCTATAAGGACCAAAAATAAAATAACCAAACCTCTAATAATAAACCTAAATATTGGTCCACAAACAAAAATGTTATAAACAATGGTGTAACGGATAGAAAACATGTTCGAAACATGCAAAACACAACATATCACAACACATAATCACAACAAAAAGGTGTTTACAAAACCATAACCATTCCCCAAGGAAGGAGCAAGAAAAATAATAATAATCAATCCAAGCATAAATACACTCCTCTTGGGGGACCTCTTGATGTCATATTCCATAGATTGTCACAAGCAAACATGATCAAATTCCCTAGATCACTACACCACTTGATGAAAAAAACCAAAACTTGAATGGTATAAGGAAGATGAATATTGTGAATATCACCACATTAAAGGACATTCCAACCCATCCACACTTGACATAACCATTGGTTGAATTGAACAATGCAACACTATAACCATTAAAGCACCCAACCACATTTTCACCACTTGTCGTGGCCAAGTGACCATTCAAGGTGCATCATCTTCATCATCCACTCCATCCAACACCAATAAATATAATATCATTGAACATCTTGGAAAAACCCCATCCCAAATTTCCATCCTAGAACTTCTTTGTACCTCACCCACTCACAAGGAAGCACCTGAAAATGCCCTCCAATAATCTTGAGTACCAAGTGGCATTAACGTTAACCAATTCCAAGCCATAATTGGACATCTTTCATCCCCACCCCAACTCTCATTCACTAATAAAGACCTACATACGGAAACACCTCATATTAAACCACTACACATTCAAGCCATTTTCCACAAGCATAACATGAAAAGAGTCCTAATAGATGGTGGATTTGGTCTAAATTTATGTACATTAAAATAAATAAAACGTTTAGGCTATTCAGATGATGTTATTGATCCCCATAAAAAGATAACTATCTAGGAATATGATGATGCTGAAAGAGAATCAGAAGGTACTATCAAACTACCTGTTCAAGTTGGACTAGCCATTATAGACACATGTCATATACTTGACCTTGACCTACCATATAACATACTATTGGGAAGACCTTGGATACATGTCATGCAAGTCATCCCTTCCACCTATCACCAATGCTTAAAATTATCACATAACAGAAGGGAAATTACCATTCCCACCAACCCATAGCCTTTTCAATATTGTAAGGCATTGGAAGGGAAGTATAAGGTCTATCACCATTGTCCCATTAATAAGGAATCCTTCACATCATTCACTTACATTAATGCATCCACATTGCAACCATTATCCACACCACCCACCATCTCTGAGGACAAGTTCAAGGTAACTAACACATGATGTAGAGAATATAAAAGGGTATGTGTAGGATCATGATAGGCCAAAAAGTTTTGATATGATGGGTATGTGTAGGGTATGTGGCTAATGATTTTTTTTAACCCAAAATTGATGAAAGGAAAAGGGTTTTTAAAGGAGATTCTCAGCTTTCCACCAATATAAATTATGCTTTACTTTGAATTTAATAAATAATTATTGTTCATTTTCTATTTGAATTATGACTAAAGTCGTGATTGATAGGATGATTGAAAAACCTCTATAGCTTTCAAATGGTATCACATCTTTTGAATCTGAAACATGTGTCACATTGTATACTTCACATACTATAGGATTAAAAAATATGAATTTCATGAATTTTTGACCAAGTTAAGGTGGTCAGGCATACAAGTTTTTACATTTTTTTAAAGTTGTAATAAAAATTCATAATTAATTATTTACTTGGCAAAAAATTACAAATAAATATGCATCACATCAAGACATGAGTCCTCTACTTATATCTAAAATCTTTTAAAAAATATTACCATTTTATTGTGGTTTGGGTGGTCAGTCAAACACCTACTTATTTTTTCCCTAAAATTTAAGTGCTACTGCATTGAAATTTCCAATTTTCACCAAATAGTTTTTTTTCAAATAAACCTAGTAGTTTAGAAACTATGTTCAATTTTCTACAAATTCTATTCTTACATATTTTAAAAATAATGTAGATAACTTATTCATTTTTTTACGTCAAGTTGCCTAACTCATATTTTTTAAAATTTTCATCACCACTTAAGGGCCTATTATTTCCATCATGATCTTGCACATACCCAAAATTCAAAATTCCTTTTGCATAGGAAATCTCCCTACATCTCCATGCTCATATGGTCAAACACTCAACTTGAAACCAAAGGAAACTTTCAAAAATTTCAACAAATGGGGATTACTGGACACATAATCTTTGGGTGTAGAAATAGATGTTTCAGCTTGGTTGTACAAAGAAGAGAATTGGCTTCCTACCTTGGAGATCCATAGATGTCCTAAAGGACATAATTTATGCAAAATTGGGGTTATAAAGGAAAAGGATTGGGAGCACAAGAACAAGGAATCATGGAGCCTATTTAGCTTCGGGAATATAAAGATCATCAAGGACTTGGCTTCTTGGTCACTGATTTGGTAACCATAAAACCCCAGTGTTCTTGTGATAATGGTGGAAAGACTTATACTAATAAGAACACTTAGGAGGAAGCCATTGAAGACTCCTTCCACACCATCACTGAACTTTTTGACACTGATCATGTATTCACCATTTCCTCCTCCATAGACCTCCCACTCGTATATCCTGAATTAATCAATTGGGACGTGCAAGGACCTCCACTCTTAGACATATTTCAAAATGATGAAGCAATTGTAGAAATCATGAGAGTCTGAGAAAACCTCCCTTTGGGAGATCATAAGAAAAAAAATCAAATCACACTACATAAATATTCCTATTTTGGAGAACAAATCATGTGGCTAAGTCACAAAAATAAAAAAGATAAAAATAAAAAATAAAGATCCTTAAGTGAAAACCTTAATGAGGTGCTTTTGGATCATGAAAAAGTAAAACTAAAAGATGCATCCTCCCATGCAATTTTTTTTGAGGCATTGGAGGATGGGGCACATGATTTGATCCCCAATCATGATGAGATATCTATTGTAGTAGTTGAAGATATCAGGGACATCAATTTAGGAATAAATGAGCAACCAAAAATTGCATACATTGCCAAAGAGCTAGAAGAAACATTTAATGCAAAATTGGAAAAATTCCTCAAAAGGAAATCTATCAGCTTTGCTTGGAGATACAAATACATGCCAGGATTAGATCCATCTCTTGTAGTACATCATTTGGTAGTATATCCAAATGCAAAAGCAATCAAGAAAAAGCTGTGAAAAGTGCATCCACAAATAACTCTTGGTAAAAGTAGGATTACAAAAACTCTTGGAAGCAAGATTTATCAAACCTATTCATTATCTTGAATGGGTGTCCAATATTGTACCAATTGCAAAACCTACCAAGGGCATCCACATATGTACAAATTTTAGAGATCTCAATAAAGCATGTCTAGAGGATGGCTTTTCATTGCCCAACATTGATATGATTGTTGATCTTACTATTAGACATCAAATGCTATCCCTAATGGATGGATTTTTAGGTTATAACCAAATCTACATTGTCGAAGAGGATCAACACAAAATAGCCTTCATAACCCTATGGGGAACCTTTTGTTATCAAGTCATGCCCTATGGACTTAAAAATGTTGGGGATAAATATTAAAGAGAAATGATTGTCATCTTCCATGGCATGCTACATGATATTATGGAAGACTATGTGGATGATCTACTGGGAAAATTTAAAAAAAAAGGACACATTGAAATACTAGGAAAAAATATTTGAATGACTAGAAAAATATCAACTACGGCTTAACCATAAGAAATGTGTATTCAGAGTCTCATCTGGAAAACTGTTAGGGTTTATTGTTTACCACTGAGGAATTGAAGTTGATCCAAAAAAAATAAAAGAAATCAAATAAATGCCTCCACCAAAGAACATAAAAAAACTCTAAATTTTACAAGGAAAATTACAAGCACAAAGAAGATTCATCACTTAGTTGGCTGATAAATGTCAGCCTTTTTCTCACCTACTCCACAAAAACATCACATTCAAATGGGATGACAATTTTCAACAAGCTTTTCAACAACTAAAAGACTATCTTGAAGCACCACCAGTCCTAGTACCTCCATAAGTAGACAAACCACTCCTTTTGTACATATCAGCTACTCAAGTGGCACTAGGGGAATTGTTGGCTCAACACCACGAAAGAGGAAAAGAAAGAGTCATAGACTACATATCTCAAACATTAGCTAGTAGTGAGTTGAACTACACATCAATAGAAAGAGCATGTTTGGTTGTGGTTTTTTGTGCTAAGAAGTTGTGACATTATATGCTTAATCATAAAACTTAGCTCATTTCAAAAGTTGATCCATAAAAAATATCTACTCTCAAAAGTAAAACTCCAAGGTCAAATAGCTAAATGGATCATGATTATAAGTGGATTTGATATCGAGTATGTAGATAGAAAAGGTATTAAAGGATAGGTAGTTTCTAATCAACTTTTTGAAGCTCCCGTACAAGATCTAGTCACCTATTATTGTTAGAATTCCTTGATGAACACAAATTGACTATAGAGGAAGGAGAATGGTGGAATCTATACTTCGATGGATCTTTCACACAACATGTCTCAGGGGTAGGAATACCTTATTTTACACCACAAGGATATTGTATCCCTAAGTCATATTGAATTTCCTTTCCTTATACAAACAACATAACAGAATGTAAGGCATTGATAATAGGACTCAAGCTTGTCATCCAATGGAAGATTGCAAAACTATAGGTGTATGGTGATTCTCAATTAGTCATCAAACAAGTAAATTATGAGTATCAAACTAAGGATGAAATTTTTTTTCCCTAAAACATATGGTGGATAGCTTAAAAGATTTTTTTATGAAAATCTAGTTTGATCAAATTCCAAGGGTAAGCAACAAAGCATTTGATGCCATGGCTACCATTGGTTCTCTCGTTGATGTCCCAAAAAAAATACAATGATATGAATTCCTCATAGAAAAAAATTTAATTCCTTCTTATGATGTTCCTAAATCTGAAATGGTTTGTGAAATTATTGGTCCTGAATCACCATAGTACTAGAATATATATGAGTACCTACTCAATAATACCACCCCACCCAATCTCTCAACCTCACAATGTCAATCCTTCAACTAAAAACATCCAGATTCACTATTCTTGGAGAAATCCTTTATTTTTGCTCCTTCGATGGAACACTTTTGAGATGTTTGGACTCAGAAGAAGCTCAAACATCCCTAAATGAGGTACATCAAGGTATTTGTAGGGCCCATTCTAGTGGACCAATGTTAGATAAAAAGATGCTATGCATAGGATATCATTGTCCCACAATGGAACAAGATGCTATCAACTTGGTGAAGGTACATGCAAGCCTTGTCAATAGCACAACGACTTGATTCATGCACCACCACATGTATTGTACCTCATTGTCACTACATGGCCTTTCTCACAATGGGGACTAGACCTCATTGGAAAAATACACATGACATCCTCAAAAGGTCATAAGTTTATAATCCTCACCACTAAATATTATACCAAAAGTTTTGAAGCCATACCTATGACCTGTGTTAGTGGGAAACAGATTTCTAAATTCATACTCCATTACATCATTTGTCACTTTGGAATTCCTACTTCCATCATCACAGATAATGAACACCCTTTAGAAAACTAAGATGTCCATAATATATGTCAACATTTCCACATTCAACACCATTTTTCCACCCCATATTACTTGCAAGGAAATGGCCAAGCTAAGGCTACAAATAAAACCATCCTAAGAATCCTAAAGAAAATGATCAATGAAGCTAGTCATGATTGGAATTTACAACATAACCCTACCCTATGGGCATACCACACTAGCATTCACACACCTATTGGAGTCACTCCCTATTCCCTAGTATACAGTGTTGAAGCCATCTTTCCAATAGAGGTCAAACTCCCATCATTGAGAATTTCTTTACAACACCTCATCAATGATGAAGAATACCATGTGGCATGTCTTCAACAATGGAGCTTTTAGATGAAAAAATAATTGAATGCCCTCAATCATCTCAGAGCATATCAAAATAGGCTTCGTTGGTCATACAACAAGAAGATTAAACCTAGAAAATTTGCAATCAGAGACTTGGTCCTTAAAGAAAATCAGGGTAATCTGTAGGAATGAGAAAAGAAGGGAAAATTTGAACCTGATTGGCTAGTCCCATACATCCTTATAGAAAAATATGGATTAGGGGCATATTAGTTAGCTACCATGGAAGGAGACCCCTTGGAAGATCCCATGAATAAAATCCATCTCAAAAAATTATTCACATGAGATAAGTACAAAAATACAAAAAAAATACAAAAAAATACAAACAAAAAAAAAAAGTAAAGAGAAATAAACTATCCAATACTGAAAACCACTTTGTGGCACCTTGAGCAAGTACCATGGTGAAAACCTAGAAAAAAAGCGCCATGTGTAGAGACACATCCACCATCTATTAGGTCACTTCCTCTTGCACTCATAATAAATCCACCAGGTATATCCATAATAAATTCACTCCCCTTGAGCTCACTTGACCCACCCACCTAGAATGGATCCCACATGATTAATTTACTGTTGGATAACTTTTGGTTGAAAATTAACTGCCCTAACACCATGTCATCCACCTTTCCTTTTAGTTGGTATGAAGGAGTTGCACTACCTAGCCTACCATATGCACACCTATTTCATACTCCTTTGTGTCACTCAACTAAATACATCCATAATAATGACAAAGGCTAGCAAGTTGTGAGTAAAGAACATTGACATCTCTGCAAGATATAAAAGAATCAGAAATCATTTCTACATAAGTACAGATGGACAACATTACTTTGAAGTTCATAGCAGAATAAAGGTTTGATATATAAAACATCAATTCAACACGAACCTGTATCCTCCTAAATCTACCCATCCTTGCAAAATAATGTTCCTTGTTCCCCAACTTGTACCACACCACCTGCCACACACATGGTCTTTATATGATGGTGTTTTTATAGTATGGGCATTAGCCACCAATACTCCCATCTTACCCCACCATCACCCCATCCTATCATAGTAGTGGGAAGTGGTATTCAACATACCTATTTTCTCACCCATTCATATGTAATAAAGTTACATCCAACAATAAAATCCACCCTTAATAAACACTTTACCGTCTCTCATTCACCACTCATTTCACCTGAGACATAAAATGTAGAAGCAAACAACATGCATGCCCACAAAGACCTTAGAACTAAACTATCTGCATAATCCTAAAAATCACTCTACCGCATCACTTGCCACCCATTGTAAATCTCCCCATCTTTTCCCAATAGGATGCATCCTTCCTTGGTCTAGCAACATTTATTAGCTTCCCCTTCTTGGAAAGAGATTTTTCTCTTTCTTTTTTGATATTTATTGTTAAAATCTGCAAAGTCACCAAGTTAAGGTTACCTCAATATTTTCATATCTTGGTGTGTTGCAATCTATGCTTGTGAGTCTCAAAGTCCATGCAAGATAGATAATCACACCTCTAGTTATTTATACCATTGGGGCATGGTGTTTCCTGCTATATCAAATTAAGGATTTCTCACCACATTTTCCCAGCATAATCAACACATCCCCCCCCCATCCACATTCATCTAACACTAACCATCCCCCCCATAATCTTTCAATCCTACTAATCCCTCACCCCACCTACACACCTAGACTATAATACAATATGTATCGTGACAAAAAAAAAACAAGCACTCAAACCTACATGATTTTGACAAGGGAAATTTTAGTACAAAATTGACAAAAGGCCATTGAAATGATGTTGGATTCATGAATTCACTAAAAAATTAAGGGAGGGAAAACTATCACAAGATATCTAATGTAATTAACAACTTTGGTTAAGAAACCTACTAATTCCTCCTAATTATTTTTCCATGATGCAAATCAGTCGTTGCCAATTAGCTACAAAAACCATCACAAGTATCAATGTAAATAGGTTGGAATTCAAGTTATATCAATGGCATAGCATTCATACACATCCCATCATGCCATCTTCTACATATGGATACTCCGTGAACCTGTATTTGAGCTAAGGAAAGAGTTTAGATCACTTGATCCTGTCAGTGTGCAACAATCCTCATATGGTGCAATGTTAGTATCATCTATCAACCAAAAAAATCAATGAACTAAATACTTACCTTCATTA
>VDFB02047230.1:347263395-347355723 GCA_007258455.2 Sequoia sempervirens | reverse complement strand
CTTTAAACTCCTCATAGTCCCATAGCCCAACATTTGTATCTATTACTTTTGACCAAACATAAGTGATCTTACTCTTTGGAATCTTGTTCTTGATGTCCATCTTTATTCTTTCTGCCTCAGATATAGAAGATCCCTCCATGTCACCCTTAGCCTTTCCAGCTGTTACCTTGCTAGATTCAGCCTGTACTTGACAAAGAAAACATAATAAGGATCACACCAACAAATTTTAACCAATCAAAATCATCATCAAATCATATTAAACATCATATAGAATGATCATGTTAAACTTCAGGTTTCAGGTCCATCCGCAGATTCCAAGCCAGGGAGGAATTTCAGAGAATTTCAGGCCAGATAGATTCCAACGGAATAATCATGAAAACACCTACTAGCAATTCAACCTAATCATTATTAATCAATAAAAAACATTTGAGATCTAAATATAACATGAAATAGTCATAAAATGCAAAGTCATCCATTAACACATCATACTATTTCAAATTCCCTCATATTTCATCAGATTTCGGGAAAATCTGCTAGGGATGGATTTCCACAAAGGCAAAGACACTTTGCAAATTTTAGAAAAAACTAAGAGCTAAGGATTTCAGAGAAATCTGAACCCGAAGGAAATTTGTGGATAAGGTAAAACTCTGAAAGTATGCAGATTTTGGGAAACTGAAGGACATTGGAAAAATCCACCTAAGACGAAAAATCCTGAACTGAGGACAAAACCTGAACTGTGACACTAAATCATGATTTCACCTAGATTGATGGATCGATTATAAATTTTCAAGAACCTAGGCCTGAGACATGTCTAGTATGAACCTTCCATAGATTTTCTTAGAATTATAGGCCAATTAGGAAGCGGACTAAAGATAAATGGTGATTCCCTAAATCAAACCCTACAAATCCACCATTAACACACAGGAAAGCTCAAGATTCAATCATTTCAAGCACTAATTTTTTACTAGGGTTTACTCATGACTTCTCAAGTACAACTTCTCATAATGCAAAGAAGCAAACAAGCTTAAAAATCACTTGGAAGACTATAAATCAAACAATGCTATGCAACCCTAGTCATGAAATGATCAAATATTCAATCATTTGAAACCAAATAAACTCTATAACATCAAAGTGTTATCCACAATCATCAATTAAAAGTAAGGAAATCAAATACATATCATTTGACATAGCAGAAATCGAATGAGATAGCAAATACCAATTTAAAGGCGCTCAGCGAGGACAACAACAACAATGCATATGAAATCTCTACTCAAATTGAACACTTCACCAACTCAACACCCTAAATCAAACCCAACACTCACGAGAATGCACTCCATAGCTCAATTGATGACAAACAATAAGCATAATGGTATAAAAGACCTCAAATATCAGTTAAATACATCATTCAAAGCTCGTACGAAAACATTAATGCCACCAACAAGACAACCAAGAAAATCTGGGAACTTGACGACGGGACAGAATTTGGAAAAATCTGGCCCATGCAGAATTCCACAAAGATTAAAAATCTCTAAACCAGAGTGCTCAGTCAAAGTCCAAGCAGGATCCGGGAAAATCTGGCCTGGGTGGAAAGTCCCGAACTAGGGTAAAAACCCAAAATTCACCCAGAACTTAGGATTTTCAATGAATAAATTAGGGGAATCACTTAGGAAATCAAAATGAACATTTAAGCACGTGCCAAAGCAAGGTAAACCTCAAAAATAAAAGGGAAAAGACACCAAAACCAAAGCAAAAGAGGGTCCCTACCTTCAGAGGGGCGTGTGTGTAAAAACTGCACAACAGAAACTATGGGTTGCTTCTTGGAAGCCCATTAAATTACTCTTGATCCCAAATAAAACACATCTAAATTTTCTCTTCCTATCATCCACACTTCCTACCCAATCATTGTCTATGTAACCAATGAACCCAAAAACATTTTTTGCACTATACAAAATGCCATATCCTTTGGCTTCATTCACATACTTCAGGATTCTTTTACCTGCTTTCCCATGTGACTCTTTTGAAGTCTCCATAAATCTAGAAATCAGACTTACACTGTGCATTATATTACACCTAGTTGTTGTTAAATACATCAATCTTCCAACCAAACTCTTATACATGATCAGATTCACATTATTGTTTCAATCTTCCTTGCTCAACTTCAGACCTATGGTTGTTGGTGTGGGGGTAGACTTGCTATCTTGCATCCTAAAAATTTTCAAAAGCTTTGCTACATACTTTGCTTGAGAGATAAAAATACCATCATGCATTTATTTTACTTCTATGCCTAGAAAATACCTCAAGAGACTTAAGTCTCTCATTTCAAACTCTCTTTCCATGGCCTCTTTAAAATCAACAATGAGGAAATCATCTTCTCCAATGAAAACTAAATCATCAACATACAAAACAACTAAAACCTTACCATTAGTTCGGCTTTGATGTAAAGAGTGGGCTGACCATTGCTTTTGCTAAAGCCATTTCTCATCAAATGAGTCAATCCTCTAGACACCAAAATTAGGTCTAAGCTTGCAACTTCAATTTCTTCATAATTCATATTCTTCATGGTCATGATTAAATAATGTCAATTATTTAATTATTCTCTAAAGTCTTAATTTTTTTATTAATTAAATAAATCTAATTATTTAATTAATTCACTTTAACTTTAATTTTTCTATTAATTAAATAATCTTAATTATTTAATTGATTCACATTTTATTTATTCTATCTGATTAATTAAATAAACACTTTTTTATTTAATGATGTTGCTAATTAACCTTATCCTTCTTGTCAAATTAAAGAAATTCTTATTTAATTTACCCTTTTATCATATGTCAACTATAATTAAATAAATCCTTTATTTATTTAATTATTCATTTAATCCCTTCAGCACTTAGTTAAATAAATATTATTTATTTAACTATTTTTCAAATATCAAATCTTGAATTAAATGAATTATTTAATTCATAGATTATATTTTAATGCATTCTTATATATTTAGATAATTGTGAAAATTATTTAAGTATTCACTCTTACTTGACATCTATTTTAATCGGTCAGTTAACTCTAGATTAGTGTCTGAATGGATTTCATGAGTAATCTATTTCTCATATCATTCAGTCATCTAGTTCTAACTTAATTGCATGTACATGCATATTAATTAAATATTCCTATATAATTAATTAAATCTTGTGTGTGCATTTGAACAAAGAGTTGCTTTAATCCATCTTTATCTTTTTCATGCAAAGATTATTCTTTTGTTTTTGAATACCAAACTCGAATATTAAATCATTTATTTAATTTTTATTTCTATTTCTAATTTGTATCACTCATGGCACTACTAACAGTTATCAGAATCCATGTCTAATATTTTGATCTCAACCATCCGTTGATCTTTCAATCGTGGCATGTCATTTGAATGATCAATTTTCTATAAATTGATTTGTCTTTCATCATTCCAATCTCTCTCAAAATCGTATGACTTCTGGAGCAATTATCTTAAACCTTTGATGTCTCATCATTATCACAACACTTAGGCTATGCTTGCACACAAATACTAAAAATATGAGGGCAAGTACACTACATAGATGAAATGGAGAAGAATAATGGAGGTTATTCAATGGAATTTATCGCATGTTTGGAAAAATAGTTTCTTTTATGCATGTTGTTCTAAGCTTTCCTCTGTGCTCGATTATCTAGCTTTGAGGATTTGTTAGTATAGTTTGAATATATTAGATTTGAATTGCTTAGCTCTCTCATGTGTTTTTCTCTGAGCTACATTTGGTGAACCCAACGTGAAGGCACCATCTTCATGTATATGTAGAATTTTATTTGATTTTTGTAGGTTTTGTATGGAACGATGCATCTATTTGATGAAATGCCACAATTGACATTTGGAGACGTGTCTGCTTGATGAAACAATGCAATTGAAACACTAGACTGCATTTGGTATAGGAAATGACAAAATTTCCTTTCTTGACCATATCTAGGATCTAAATGATGCATCTAAAAAATAATCATGCATCTGTCATTTTCTGAGTCACAACTGACTGGTAAGATCCTGTGATGCATTTGACAGAGAAAACGATGCATCTGATTGGTAAATTTTTAGGTTTGTACTTTCAATTTACAATTTCCTTTCATGTTTTTATTTTCGCTAATCTTTTGTTTTCAGTGTGTGTCTTGGGGAGTTAACAAACTTTTTGTAGATTGATAGTTGCAGACTAATATCAAACTACTAATGAATCTTTCTATAGAATGCATGTCGAAGACCCTAGTTAAATTTTGAAATAGATTGTTTGGTAGTGTAGCAAATCTTTCATTTGTATTAAAATTAATGAGTGTCTACTGTGTTTGGTATGAAAGC
This sequence comes from Sequoia sempervirens, assembly GCA_007258455.2. Lineage (NCBI taxonomy): Eukaryota > Viridiplantae > Streptophyta > Pinopsida > Cupressales > Cupressaceae > Sequoia > Sequoia sempervirens. The sequence continues at coordinate 347,351,363 of VDFB02047230.1, read as the reverse complement.
ACAATTGTGTAATTACCCTCATGATTTGGTATATCAAAGTATCCTCTCCCCTTATGCATCCATGTGATCCTAGGTGTAAGAGAAATGGTTACTGACTCTAGAACTTAGGCCTATTCTGGTGGGAAAAAGTACTCACCCTAGGATGACTCAAACCAGTAGCACCCTGAACGTGTGGGACTTCCAACTAGTATATAAAAGTGGATTCTTTGGGAAAGCCCAAGAATCACGCGTATGGTTCTGACAAGATGGATTTGAAAGGGGACTCTTGTTGCATGGATCATGCCCTATGAACGAAATGCTTGAATTAAACACCTTTGTTTGTAGTGAACAAAATCCTTCTATTTACTAGTGTAGCAGGTCGGACCTATGAAGCCATCTCATATTCTTATGGTTCATGTATAGAGATGAAAGTATGCCATGGGATGTTCATGGGTACTATAGCTTGGCTACCCCAAATGATGTTAATGAGTCATGGAGGGGAGTCAGAGGGGTCAAGCTACTAATCATCAGCCTTGAATAAGCATAGTTGGGGAAACCCAAGTGAGAACTTAGTAAATACTATCCTACATAGCCTAGGATGTGCTTGTCTATTATCAAATTAAACATTATTTGAGTCCAAAATCAAACTGAAAATACTTTTCCTTATGATTGTCTTTGTTTGCTAGAACTTGATCCCAAAAAATAGTGTCATTTTTATATCTCCATTCACTAAAAGCACACATCTATCAAAAAATTTGCAACTGTTCACTAGAGAGTCACAATTGTTCTGTCAAGTCACATTTGTTTAGTCTAAAGTCGCATCTACATGATTAGCTTGCATTTGTTATGTCGAAAACCACATGTCTTAGAAAACCACAATTGTGATATTTTGTGATGCATCTAACAAGGTGAGCTGCAACTGCATTCTAGAACAACACATTTTCCATTGTCGTAGAACTTTTACCAGTACACAGAGTTTACGAAAACCACATCTATTACAATCTAAGTCATAATTGTCATTACGAATCGCATCTATGAGAAACTACACCACATCTACCTAACAGAGACACTAAATTTTACCTGAAACTCACAACTAATTACTAGAAAACTGCAGCTGTGAAACACAACAGCATATATGAAATTTTGCAATGCATCTACCTGATTATTAGAAAACTAGAATTTATAGTCACAGTTCAGTCGACATGGTCATTCCAGTCTTTCATTTTTATTTTCACAACAGTCCTTTTATAGAAACCTAAAATGATTTGCTCAATTTTACATCCTTGAGATATCATTTAGCCATTACTATAGTCATCACAATTTCGAGTTTTACTTTCATCTTTGAGTACATATTTCCTTGAGATTAAACTTCTAGGAAGGTTAATTTTACAAACTTCAAGATAGTTCCATCATCTACACTCTAGAAAAATCATAATGTCAACAAAATCTATTATTAAACCTAGTCCTGTCATCATATCCTTTGTCCTACAGAGAGTCCTCCTAGATCATCAATCTAGTTAGGAAACTCAACTTATCTTTGATCCTAGTCCTACATTGGTTCCTTGAAATAACTAAATTCACACCTTGGTTAGAATTTAGGTAGTTGGTACCCCCATCTCAGGTTTACAAAATTGATTACCTTAGAAGCTTGCTCATACTTTGCATATTTAGATATTGTCATTTTAGACTAGCGTCATTGTAGAACATTCTTTATTTTGCATTCAGAAAATCCCAAAAACATAGACTAGAGTCATATTGTCCATAGACGTAGTTTTGCATTCCTTTCATATTGAGCTTATCTTACATGGTTGAAACTATATCTAAGAGAAGAGAGAGAGAGAAAATATGTTGAACCCAAATGAATTCATCAATCCATTCTCCACAAAACCTCACAAGACTTTATTAGAAAAATTCACCACTAGAGACAATCAAGGACATATTAGAACATAATACATAGAGGCTATTGCATAGGACCTTGAGTTTTCCTCTTTTGTAGATGAGTACCTAACAAATGATCCTCAATGATACTTAGCCAAATTGCTAGTTGAAGGTGCTACCTTACCTATAGGATTCGATATTATCACCTTACAAGCTCAACCTACACAAGGGATAAACACAACGACTGCCAGTACTACTATACATTAGGTAAATACAACCATACCATCTAGCATACCTACATAGAGTACAACAATCCATACGTCTCCATTTGGTACATTGGCATGACAACGAGATTTAATTTCATTGTAGGGGCATTATCGTCCACTCCCTTCGGTCCTCTTGTTGGGAATAAAAGATCTAAAACATCAGCTTCTACACCAAATGTCAGTGTCACCAGTACCATACCACAGTCAACAGTCATACTTAGTGTTCATGTCACCAGTAACATACCATAGTCAACAACAATACCTAGTGTTCATGTCACTAGTACCATACCATAATCAACAACCATACCTAGTGTTCATGTCGCTAGTACTATACCACAAACTACACAAACAAGAGGCATTCCCTCATTCCAATATGGCAATCAGAATCCATACTCCCAAATTGGCAGTCAAAATCCATTCACACGGATTCTAAATCAAAATCCATTCTCCTAGATTGGTAGTTAGAATCCATTCACATAGATTCCAAGCCAAAACCAATTCACACAGATTCTGAATCAGAATCCATCCTCCTAGAGTCGTAGTCAGAACCCATTCACATAGACTCCAAGTCAAAACCAATTCACATAGATTCTGAACTAGAACACATTCACCAACATTCTAAATCCAAATCCACATCAAATACCAACATTCAATCAAAACCCATCATGAGACCTTGGATTTTAGAATACATACATAGATCCACATAATCCTCCCAACACATCATTAACCGAGGTTGACGTCTTGCAAACACAAATCGATAACATGGAAATGTCAACTAAGAAATCCTTTTCAACAAAGGACATATGTCCATTTCCCTTTTATAGATCATTGTACATGACACCTTTCCATCACGGGTATGTCATACCGAATCTCCCTAAGTACAATGGAAAATGAAATCTGATAGAACATACAAGGGAATTTTCTACCATGTGCATAGATGCCGCTTATGACCCCACATATCTTATGAGACTATTTCCAAGAAATCTTGTATGAATTGCACTAGAGTGGTTTCCAGGTCTAGACTATGGCATCAAATCTTGGGGTGAACTAGCTGAGAAATTTTTTGAGCAATTCTCCTTCAACATAGACCACGAGATAAATATAGCAACCTTGTGTCACACAACACAAGATGAAGGAGAAACTTTCATCACTTTCTTCCAAAGATGGAGGACTATAGCCATCTGGTGTCCTGTCGAGATACCTGGAAAAAAAAATTCACTATGTTCCAGGAAAACCTTCATGCAAAACTAAGGAGTAACTTTAGGGTACATTATTGTACATCCTTTTCAAAACTAGTGGAAAAATGGGTTAAATAGAAAAGGATCTTATTGAAAAAGGATAACTTAAGACATCGACATCCAATAGAAATCTGATAGTGCAAAACATCCCCAATGACAAACAGATTTTTGTCTTGGTACAAAAACATCACCAATGATGGGGTAGTTGATGCTAAAATTATACAAGTAGGACCAATCATCACATTGCAGGAACCTAACTCTTTAGCCAACATGCTTAATGTTGTCAATCCATCTCCCAACATGGTCCAAAATACTCAACGTCTGCAATAATAGAGGAGGTTTCAAAAATGTGAGTTCACTCCCTTAGGGGAACCCATTGAGTCTGTATTTAAATAACTGTTACAACACAATCTTATACAGCTTCAAGAGTCAAGACAATACGATCCAAGACAATTTAAACTAGTTTGATGGGATGACAATGCCTTTTGTGATTATCATAGAACTGAGGGACATAACGTACAAAATTGTTGCCAGCTGAAAAAAATCATACAAGATCTCGTCAAGTAGAGAATTATTGAAGTTAGCAGACAGAAACAAAATTCATCAAACACTGAGCATCAAGTCTTTTCTAATCCACTACATGACCATGGGAAAGGAAATGTCCCTAGTTCAAGTAACAAGACCAATACGTCAACCAACTATGCTAATATCAAGCATGATTATAATAGTGGAAAATTCATTCATCACCTTCACGCCACCAATAGGAATATCAATACCATTACCATAAATCCAAATCCAAAGTGTGCTATCAACACTCATTGTACTAAGATCACTATCTAAGGTCCTCCATCATTGCAAACACCACAACCTTCTAAGTCACAATATAACCTGTAGACACGTAAAATATATTGATTGACATCATGCATTTGATCCTAACTCACTAACATCGCTTATTCCTGAATCATCCTTAAGTCTAACCATTTAATCAAATTCACCTATCTGATTAAATTCATCAATATTCATCTCTTAATTAAATAAATCACTTTATCTAATTAAGTCACTTTCTCCTGTTAGTTAAATCAATCCATATGATTTAATTATCCCTATTTAATTAAATAATCAATGTATTTGATTAAATCCCTAAAGTCTATCTATTAAATTAAATAAATTAAAACCTTATTTGATTTAATCTATCATCCCTTTTAATTAAATAAATCAAAATCCGTATTTAATTAATCTCTTGTCATATTCCTCTCTTATCTGATTTAAATAAATCCATAAATCTAAATCAAATAAGTCACATCATCAAATCTCGTGTTAAATTAATTGAACCTTGATTAAATTAATCTAATCTCATGTCACATCCTCTAGATAATGCAAGTTGCACATGAAAATAGATTTAATTCATTTATTAAATCCCTATTTTCCTCACAAGGCATCTTTTGGAATATTCTGTCAATTTGAAATCAAAAATTCCAAGTCAACATGTACATCCAACAAGGCAATAACTTCATCTTACATGTCCTCTTCCTTGAGCCAAGTGGCATTTATTGCATTTTCCCTTCCCTCTTACATGCCATTTCAACAAATTTGAAATTCAAATTTATGTATTTATTGGCACAGACCCCAAATCTTGCACATTCATCATCCATTCATAGCTTGACAAGTGGCACCATATCATTGGATGAATGTTAGTCCCACATTGCTCAAATTTGGACATTCATCCATCTTGAAATCCTATAAATGAAGAGCTCATATCCTCGTTTTATCATCCACAAACATTGCAAAGTTACCATGCTCAAATATCTCTTGAATTTCATCCGTTATCATTGAGTCATAGCTAGGTTCTTGTAGATTTTTGGCTTGGGAGCTCTCATCTTCTATCATCAAAGTGGATCAAATCTTCATCTACACATTCATCTTGCATCATAGGAATTGGGAAAGGGCCAATTTTCACATCAAATTGGCACCAATTCCCTCATGAGATCATGAGTTTGCACTTCTAATTAGGATTTCATCTTTGTTTTATCATTTGCATTGTATTCTTTCCTATTTTCTTTCCTAGTTTGAAGTTGTAAATGGATTTCATGAGGAATCCTTGTTTATGCTTGCAAAATCTAACTTGAGGTGTTTATTGTCTTTTTTTTTGCAGGTACCTAGGCTGGGGTTCACACATTTGGTGCTAGAAGGAGGGCTAGATATCATCATTTCTAACTTTTTCTTGAAAATTTTGTGTTTTTCTTCACACACAGGAAATTCCAATGTGGGTTCGTTAGCATCGTTGTTTTGGAAATGTGGGCTTGTCAGCGTCGCTATATGGCAACGCTTGAAATACAAACTGCGCCGCTGGACTCATCCCACCAGAAATTTTGAATTTTAAACTCTGACGTTGGGCTCGCGGACTTGCAAAGATTTTCAAAAAATTCCAAACTCCGACATTTGAAACAAACTGCGACGCTGGGCGAAAATTGTGACGTATTTGAGCTCTCTCTCCCGACACAGAGCACCGCCGACTGGTAAGTGGCACTGTGAGGGCACCACTAGGAGAACAAACTGTGATGTCTTCACGAGTTGCGATGCTGGGAGATAGTAAAAAGGGAAAATTTTATTTTTAGCATGTTCTTTTGATTTATGATTGATTTATATTCTATTTTCTAGTTTTTAACTTCTGTATTTTCCATAATCTAACTGGTTTTTCTCAATTGTATGTTGGAAATCGAAAATGAAGGAAGGAGAAATATGAGGATAATGTCTTATGAAATCAAAGTGTTTTTGAACACTTTAGTGTTTGTTTAACACTTCTTTAAGAATTTGTTATCTCCTCTTTCTTAGGACACTAACCTTCTTTTGGGCTTAAAAAGAATCTTCTTGTTTATTTCTTATAAAGGTTAAAATGAACAATAGGATCAACAACTTACTAGATTTTGTTTCTTGCATTAACAAAATTGAACAAATGGCTTTCACTTGTGATTTGGTGCACTAAAAACAAGTCACATTTTTCTTTGAGGATTTAAAAAGAACAAGTGTAGCTTTTATTTTCGTGAGGGCTTACTTAAACTAAAGTCATTGGAAAAGGACGTATGCACTTCTCTCACGCTTTATAGCGATCTTGAGAATCAAAAGGCATTTTTCATGACTTTGGATTAAGACAAAGCAATCACCTCCACACTTCCATTTGGGTTTAAAATTGAACAAAATCTTGTGTGAGTGTGAGTGGGGGAATTTTCACATATATTCTCTTTCTTTGAGCCGTCAAAGATTGATCGAGTTACGGATTGTCTTTACTCGCTTTTGTTTATCCTAGAGGGCCTGCCTTGGGGAAAAGTACTTACCCAAGGGAATGACTCAACCGGTAACACTCTAAAGCCAAGAGTATTTTCCAACCGATATATAAATGTGGATATTGGAGTAAATGCCAATATCATGTGGTTGATTCTGACAAGATGGATCCAAAAGGGGACTCTTGCTGTATGGATCAACTCCTACGAACGGAAAAGTCGTTACTAAAACCCATGTACTAGAATTTTCCAAAATCCTTTAGTCCATTTGTTGGTGCAAGAATAGTCGTGCTGAAGCCGCCCCACACTTTTATGATCTTCTAGTAGAAATGGAAAGCATGCCATGGGAGTTTCATGGGTGTTGATGCTTGGCTGCCCCATATAAGTGAGTGTCGTGGAGGGGAGCCAGTGGGGTCAATCATCTAACCATTCGCTAGAGATAAGCGTAGCTGGACTTGTCCAAGTGGGAATCCAACAAATATTGTCTTACACATCCATAGGATTGTACGTATTCTTGGGTGACAAAATGCATTGTTTGATCAAAAACACCTTGAAAACAAACACTTAACATTATCCAAATTTCAAACCCTTTTGGAGAGAAATACCATTGACTCAATCTATATGTTATTGCTTTCCCTTGGGATTCACATCCTTAGAGGTTTCTAAACATTGGATTATATCTCAATTTGTCTCCTTAAGTAAACAATAGGAAAACCCTTGCCTTAAGTTCATTAAATTTCCACATAACATATCTTGTGGGATTTGAAGAAATTAAGACATTGAAAAATCACCTCACAAACATCATCTCACAAATCACCTTTTGGAAAATCTTGAAATCATTCTTGATACTAGGATTTTTTGAAAAATCCAAATCATCAAAATCATCAAAACCTTTGAAATGGAAATCCTTGAAAACATTATCATCAAAATCACCTTTGGATAAGTGTGTGTAGATGCATCCTTTTGCATATACTTAGGTCAAAAATTATCAAAATCATCTTGTTTGCTTAGTACATGGAGATGAATCCTTCCCCATATACTTAGTGAAACCATCATCTTGCTTGGATAGGTGTGGATAGATGCATCCTTCTTTCCACTCATATTCAAATAATCATCATTTGATCAAATCTATCCAATAGATAATCATCCAAACATCATAGGGTCTTCTTGTTCAAAATCAAAAGTAATCAAAATCAAAATCAAGGACAAAATCCAAAAATCCAAAATCAAAATCAAAAAGTCCCAAAAGCCTAGTATCTCCTTCAAGACTTACCAAAAGATCATAATGTTCACCCATCCATCTTTTGCATCATCATCATATCACCTTTTGATACTCAAGATGTCCTAGAAATTTCTACTTTGGGCTTAGAGTAAGAATCAATCCAAAGAATCAAGAGATTCATCTCTCATTCTTTAAAGACCGGTCCTTATTTTATGGTTCAAACTAGATCTCAATACAAGAAAAGCATGGAAGCCAACAAAGAAACACCTGCTTCTAGTGATCTTAGCCAAATGAATGTTGAAATAAATCCTGTCGAATCAAGCAATCCTTTGACTCTCTCACAAAATCCACAAGAAGCTTAAAGAGAAGACCTCCCCTTTGGAATGTCTCATGACAAAATAACTGAAATGCTTCAAAATCTAGAAAACCATAAGATCATCAATATCATGATGAAGCTTAACCCTTCATTATATATGCTTGAAATAGCAAAACAACGGGCTAAATTGCCTTCGGATTTTGACACGAGCACCATAGTGGAGACATCATTTCCCCCAATCTCATCCACCATGCCCATCTCATCCACACCCTCATCCCAAAAAATCATTCAAAACATTCTACAAATCATGACATCTCTTGCTCTAACCCAACCCAACATTAATAAGGGAAGTGCATTTCTCAATGCAATCCAAACACACCCCCTTGTTAATAATCAAAACTTGGATGCAAATACCACCTTGGAACAAACCATACCCAAAAAACCACTACAAAAGAATGTTCCTCTCACTTTCCATCATGATCCATCATCATCATTTTTTCACACTACACCTCAAAATCCTCTCATTGCAAATTCACAAGAGGAAGGAGACATGTTTGGACTAGGGGGCATCTTTGACACCACAATATTTTCACAAGGATTCGCATCCCTCACTTTTCCACCTCTTCCACCATTTCCATTATCATCCACACCACTCCTTGGTTTACGGCTTCCCCCCTTACCAAGTATCGATAAAATTAACATCCTAAGTATCAATCAAAGCATTATATCAAAAGCTGACAACTCATCGTCAATATCACAACAAATGACAAATGCACAAACAATCACAACCAAAACACCATCTGCCACTCAAATCATTAACACAACATATCCATTTACCACTACCACAAACACCATTCCAAATCCACAACCACCCCCACCACCACCAACTTCCACCACATCAAGTCAATATAACACAGCATTGCAAGCTACTTTTCAAAGGGGATACCAACAAGTGCAAAAACAAAAAGCTATACAACAAGCTGCCCAAGCTGCGCAAGCTGCCAAAGCAACACAAGTCACATTACAAGTGAAACAAACCCAAGCATTATTGCAACAACAACAACAGCAAGTTGCTCAAGCATTGCAAGCACTAAAAGCACAGAAAGTTGCTCAAGCACAAACCCTATTACAAGAACAAGCGACATAAGCACGAGCACAAGCACAATTGTTGGCACAAAGACAAGCAGTGCAATTGTAAGCATATCAACAAGCAATTAAGCAATATCAAGAGCAGCAAGAAGCTGCAGAATTGGTAGCCCAACAACAAGCATTGTGGTAACAACAACAAGCCCAACAACAAGCGTTGTTAGAACAACAAGCACAAATCCTAGCGCAGCAACAACAAGATAAACAATAGGTGTTGTTCATACAAAAATAGGTGGAATCCTATCTCACTCAAAAGAACATACAGATACCATCAAACACCACAACAACCAATTTACCCACTCAACCCATAATCAAAACCCCTCAAAAAAATTTCATCCCACCCCCTGATCCATAAAACAATCTGACAGCACAAATCAAGACGCTCTCACAACAAGTGCTAGATCTTCAATCAAGGAAAACAACAAAGACACCAAGAAACTTGTATCCCTATCCATTCGATAGGAGTCTAGTAATGAAACCATTCCCCAAGGGATTCGAGATCCCCAAATTTGATAAATATCGAGGGACAGGAAACCCTGAAGATCACATCAAGGAATTCTAGGTTCATTGCATGGAAGTCACATATGACAATACTTATCTGATGCAGCTATTTCCTAGGAGTCTCGTAGGCCATGCAATGGAATGGTTCTCTCATCTACCATCAAGTATTAGAACATTTTAGGAAATTATAGATGCATTCATTAAAAACTACACATGCAAAATTGCAATGGATGTTAGTCTACAATAACTCTCAACTCAACCAAGGAAAGAATGAATGATTTGCTTCCTTCTTACAACGATGGCGATCAAAGGCCAATCAGAGCAAGTGGACCATGCTGGAATAACAAGAAGTTTGCACCATCATTTCTAACCTTGATGGCCTCTTGGCATTCCATCTCAAGGTCCAAGGAATCACCACGTATGATCAATTAATCCCTAAAGCACTCAATATCGAACGATCCCTCATGACTTAACCCACAGGATCATCATCATACCCTGAACAACAAAACAATCACCCACCATCCAATTACAACAATAAACCTTGCACGTGGGCAAGAAACAAAAACATTACTAATGATAGTGTTGTTGATGCCAAGGTGGTCATTAGTGGTCCTTTCCAAAATACACCCACACCACAAATCCAATCACAACACCAAAACACCCATCATATACCATATCAACCAAACAAAAATCCAACCATCAATAATCTCAATGACCAAAGAGGACCACCCCAATGCAAGAGTTATCCAAAATGAAAATACACTACTTTGGGGGAACCACTTGAAGACATTATGAAAAAGCTCATTAATGAAAAAATCATCAAAGCCCCTACATTTGAGAATTACCAAGAACTCGACGTCAAACCTCCTTGGTATAATGAGAATCAACTTTGTGAGTTCCATAAAATAAAAGGTCACACCATAAATAGTTGTATGAGACTCAAAAACATTGTCCAAGATCTCATTGATAAGAAAATCATAATTATGGAACAACCTACAGGAAACCAAGACCTTAAGATATACACAAATTCGATGCCAAATCATGGAAACAAAGGGAATCAAATAGATAAATGGAAAGGCACCCACTCTAATGTAAATCATGTGTATGAAACAATCGTCTCCTCCCTAGATGAAAACTGTATGGTCATTACTATCAAGGGTCCTTATGTTGAAGATTGCGGAGTCACCACAAGAGGCGGAAAAGTAACTATCGCACGTTCATCCTGTGTACCTTGGAATTTTACCCTACTCTAATGTGCAAAATAAACTAAAAATACGAATGATAAAAGACTAAGGACACTACAAGATTAGCCTAAAGAGTGATAAGACAAGGAAAATAGATGAAATAAGATGTAAATTGATTTATACCTTCCTTGTTGTTGAAGACTCCTTGGTTGGCCCTCGATTTTGATGGATTTGTGTGCTCCTTGGATGGCTTGCGATGTAGCTAGATCCAAGATATAATGTGCAAGGTGATCAAGTTGGATGGCTAAATGATATGAAGTGCTTGAGAATGCAAATTAGCAGCATAAGGTTACTCAAATCAAAAAGTGTTGAAAATGCCCTTGAGGAGGGGGTATTTATAGGAGAATTTAAATTCTCTAGAGAATTCAACGGTTGAGATGCATCCAACAAGGTCAAGATGAAGGGCTATGGTGAGTTGAGAACTCACAAGCCCTCACATGTTGACATGTGGATGGTGAAGTGGCTAAGAGGAGATGAGGTGTAAGTGAGGTGTCAAAGAGGTACATGAGGTGGAGGAAGGACAAGTACCTTCCAAGCATCTTGAGGAGTGAGAAGATTTCCTCAAAAAGGGATTCCTTGTCCCCAAGTGGGAGTGAAAGGGACATTTGAGGAATTTTGGAATTCCTCAAAAATCTACATGGGAAAAGGAAAGGTGGTTGAAAATATAAATGTGAATTAAAAATTCACATTCTTAAGAGAATCTAAAGGATAAAAGGTGGGCTCCAAAAAGGTGGGACTTGGTCACATGTGGAGATTGTGACAAGTCCAAGGTTCTAGAAGCCTTGGAAGGATAGAATGTGAATTAAAAATTCACATATAAAAGAGGGGAATCTAGGATAAATAAATGTGAATTAAAAATTCACATGGTAAAGAGGGTCAATGCTACAAAGGGATAAATGCAAAGGTTGGCTAAAAAGTGGTGCTAAATATGGCTAATGACCTTGGTTAAGATTGTGCAAATATTGGATTAGACTAATTACTGGAAGATTAGAGGCAAGTGGCAAATGTAGGAGGATATGACATTAATCTTTGATTAAGAGGATGCACATCATAATCATGAATTAATTAAATTAATTCAGATTAGGGCAAGATTATGGAGGGCGTGACAAGGAGAGAGAAGATGAATTTTAAATTGATTTTAAATTAAAAGGGGAAAAATGGCTAAATTAAATAAATTAGTGTATTTATTTAATTTAGAGAGAAAGGTGAAAGATAAAGCATTTAATTATTAAATTAAATACTTTATAGATATGAGATAAAAGGTGTAATATTAATTTAATAAATTAATATTTAATATGGTAGACAAAAAGGGAGCAAATTTAATCATATGGGAGTGATTAAATTTAGATGTCTACACATCCCAGCCAAACAAAACCCCTGCGTACAGATATGCTCCTAATGGTTACAATGTGCTAGACCAACTTAAGAGGATTCCAGTGCAAATCTCCATCATGGAGTTTCTAAAAATATCAGCGACCCATAGAAAAATCCTTGAAGAAGCCTTAGCCTGATCCACTGTCCCTGCAAACCTTGATGCAGAACAATTCCAAGCTATGGTCAGAAACATCATTACGCCTAATATTCTTACATTCTCCAACCAATATTTCCTCACCCAACCATCTCATAACCGTGCACTTCACTTGGAGTCCATCGTAAATAAGAGAAAAATCAAAAGGGTCCTAGTAGATGGAGGTGCAGGTTTGAATATCTGTTCTCTTAGCCTCATCAAGCAGTTGAAAATATCAGAGGATTATGTTGACAAAGGGATAAGAACTTACCATTCATGGAGATCCTGAACCTTTTTCATACTGCAAAAATATTGAAGCAAAATATTACAAAATCCCCCAAGTACCAAAGAATGATGAGGGCCCATCCAAATCATACATCGACCCCACCACCCTCGCATCCACTTCTGAGATAGAGACACCCACCATTCCTACCATCTCTGACACCAAGCTCATCATACAGGAGGACAATTGTGGAAGCTACAGGCTCCCTAACAACACTTTTGTGATAGGAGAGTTACCACAATCTCCTAGGTCACAAGGACACCCACAACAAAATCAAGCTTCCACATCGCGAGCCTCTCCTAAAGATTATCCTGAATTCACAAGTTGGGGAGATCTGGGCCAAGAGGTAATCGAGATAGATCCATCGTATATGTTATACCAAGGTGAAAGACCAGTAGAAAATTTTCCAATGGATGAAAGAAGGAAAGGCCTCCAAATGATGCTCGTAATGGGTAACAACAAAAATCAAAGATTGGGACAAAACAACAATGGCCTTATAATACCTATCATACTAGAGAAAAGACCAATAACAAATGTTGGCCTTGGATGTACACCTCTATTTATAACCATACGTGGCCAAAGTCCTCCAGTTAGAGAGGTTAATAAACCTCGTCAGCCGACAGCAACAGAACTACGATTACCAATATCTATAGGTCATGTCCTAGACAACTATACCTTTGATATAACCGATGTTTGTAATAGTAGTGATGATGAGGACCTCAGGACTAATCTACCTAGGTTATTTGAGGACACCACCCTTTGCATGATCAGTACCTTATCTTTTGAGCCAAACAACCAAGACCATGAAATTTTCTTAGTATATCCCCAATTGATCGACTATGACCAATGAGGACCACCAATTCTTAATACATTTGAAAATGATGAGGCACTCTCAGAATTCATGAGATTAAGGGATAACATTCTAGATGGAGATCATAAAGTAGGGTTTATAATACAGCTAGACACACAGGCTTATTAAGGGGAAACGATTGAATCCTTTAGTCGCAAAAGTGAGAAATTAAGAATCATATCCAAGTCCTTGAGTGAAAACCACATCGTGGCACTCTCTGACAAGAAAAAATTAAAAAGAAAGGATGCATCCAATGGTGAAAACCTCTCTAAGGTGCCCGAGGATGAAGGATTCAATCTTCCTCTAAGAGCTATTCATCAAGAAAAGTTAGAATTTTGGCCAAAAAATGCAATCATGTTAGCCTAGGAATAGAGGAAACTTTGCATATCACATTCTATGCGGAATCACTACTATCAGAAGAGCAAGAACTCCTAGCTGCATTCCTAAGGGAGAAACAGATACACTTTGCATGGAGTTATGCTAATATGTCAGGCCTTGATCCAGATACTGTTGTCCACCACTTAGTAGTATATCCTAAAGCAAAACCCATCAAACAAAAGCTTCAAAAAATGCATCCTCAGATCGCCCTACTATTCAAATTGGAGCTCAAAAAGTTGTTAGATGTAGGATTCATCCGACCCATAGACTATCCAAAATGGGTATCAAATCTGGTACCTATTTCGAAACCTGATGGAGCCATTCGAATATACATAGACTTCAAAGATTTGAACAAAGCATGTCCAAAAGATGGCTTCCCACTTCCCAACATTGACAAGATAGTGGACATGACGGTGGGACATGAAATGTTATCATTAATGGATGGATTCTCAGGATATAACCAGATCATGATAGAAAAAAAGGATCAACATAAGATAGCCTTCACTTGTCCGTGGGGGACTTACTACTGGAATATGATGCCATTTCACCTAAAAAATGCAAGAGCAACATATCAAAGGGCTATGACATTGATCTTCCATGATATGATCCATAAAACAGTTGAGGATTATGTTGATGACATCCTAGCAAAATCTAGAAAAACACAAGATCACATAGCGACCTTGAGTGCCATCTTTGACAGATTGGAAGAATACAATTAAGACTAAACCCAAAGAAGTGCGTCTTTGATGTACAATCAAGTAAACTTCTAGGATATATAGTAACAATGAGGGGTATTGAAGTGGATCTAGAAAAAGTGAAATCAATCCTTGAAATGGAAGTACCAAGGACACTAAAGCAATTAAGAGGCCTCCAAGGAAGACTCCAGTTCATTGGAAGGTTCATAGCGCAATTAGCAGACAAACAAAATCCATATTCTCACCTACTCCACAAGGGAGTAGCATACAAATGGGATGATAAATGTGAAGAGGCATTTAACAAAATTAAGGAATACCTATTGACACCACCGGTCTTAATGGCACCTATCCCAAAGAAACCATTGATCTTATATGTGTCAACAACAGTAGTAGCCCTTGGAGCTCTCCTAACTCAGCATGATGACAATGGAACAAAGAGGGCTATATACTACATCAACAAGACAATGGTTGGGCATGAGTTAAACTATTCATTTATCAAGAAAGCATGTCTCGCAGTAGTGTTTTCATCTCAAAAATTTAGACATTACATGCTGGCACACAAGATAAAGCTCATCGCCAAAATTGATCCCCTTAAGTATCTACTATCAAAGGCAATACTCACAGGCAGAATGGAAAAATGGTTAATGATATTATTAGAATATGACATCGAGTATGTGGAAAGAAAATAAATCAAGGGTCAGGTAATCGCAGATCAACTAGCAGAAATGCCTATTTATTCTGAGAATCCTCTTGTCTTAGAGTTTCTAGATGAATCCATCTTTAACCTTAGCGTAGCTGATCACTGGAAATTATACTTCAACGGCTCATACACGCAACACAGATCAGGAGCGGGTGTCTTCTTCATCACCCCACAAGGAGATTGCATACCAAAGTCATACAAACTAGCATTTCCTTGCACCAACAACATCGTGGAATACGAGGCTTTGACTATAGGTCTCAGGATATCAGTGCAATGGAACATCATTGCTCTAAAAGTTTATGGAGACTCTCAGTTTATTATAAATCAAGTCAATAATGATTATCAGACTAAGAATGACAAGCTCACTCCATACAAGAAATTGGTGGAGACCCTTAAAGAGTCCTTCATCAAAATAACATTTGAGCAAATTCCTAGAACCAACAACAGAGCAACAGACTCTATGGCGACAATAGGGTCTCTATTGGATATCCCTCACAACACTTCAAAATACAAATTTTTGATTGAGTAGCTTCTTGTTCCAACATTCGAGGTACCATAATCAAAATATGTGTGTGAAATCGTTGGTCCTAGAAATCCTTGATATCATGACATCTACACATATCTTTGCATAGGAGTCATACCCACTGACCTACCCTTAAACTTAAAATGAACCTTTGTAAAAAAGGCATATAGATTTGTCATCCTAGGTGATACCCTATACTGTAGAAGCATAGAAGGTACCTTACTCCATTGTTTAAACAATGAGGAGGCATTAACCGCTCTAACCAAAGTTCACAACAATATTTGTGGTTCGCACTCGAGTGGAATAACCATAGCCAAGAAACTACTGAGGATGGGGTATTATTGGCCCACAATGGAACGAGAAGCACATGATCATGAAAAGAAGTGTCTACAATGTTAGCAACATGGGGACCTCATCCATTCTCCAGCTCAAGAGCTTCATCCTATTGTCACACCATGGCCCTTCTCATAGTGGGGTCTGGATCTCATCGGCAAAATCACTCCCACCTCATCTAACAGCCAAAGTTCATCATAACCACAACAAATTATTTTACTAAGTGGGTGGAGGCCATACCCATGATGTATATAACTAGGAAGCAGATTTCTAAGTTCATCCTGAACTATCTCATATGCCGCTATGGTGTTCCACAAGCCATTATCTCAGATAATGGGACACCATTCAAAAATAAGGAAGTTCATGATTTATGCAAAAAATTCAAAATCCAACTTCGCTTCTCCACTCCGTATTATCCCCAAGGCAATGGCCAAGCAGAAGCTACAAATAAAACCATCCTTAAAAGCCTCAAGAAAGTGGTCAATGACATAGGTCGTGACTGGCATCTGCAGCTTAATCCTACCCTCTGGGCTTATCGAACTAGTGTCCGCACACCCACTGGTGCCACCCCCCTCTCCTTGGTCTATGGATCAGAAGCAGTACTCCTAATTGAGAACGAGCTCCCATCCCTTAGGATATCACTACAAAACCTCATCATAGATGAAGAATAAAAAATATCAAGATTGAATGAGCAAGAGCTACTAGATGAGCAATGCATAGATTCCTTAAATCACTTGCAAGTCTATCAGAATAGACTTAAACAGAGCTACAATAAGAAAATCAGAAGCAGGATGTTCCAAGTTGGGGAACTGGTCTTGAAAGATAATCAGAAGAATGTACCAAACCCAAGCGGCAAAGGAAAGTTCAAACTCAATTGGTTGGGACCCTTCATCATCATAGCTAGTTACAAGTCAGGGGCATATCAACTATCAACACCTGAAGGGGAACTTCTACAGGAGCCCATGAATAGCTCCCATCTCAAAAAGTTTTATGCCTAAATCTTTCAAGGTATAGAACCAAAAAATCCAAAAAATCAGAAAAATTCCTGAAAAAATAGTTACTTCGGCGAAAACTTGGCAAATAAGCATTTTGGTGACAACAAAAAAATTTTAAAAAAAAGGAAAAAAAAAATCAAAAAAAGGATAAAAAATAGTAAAGAGAAAAAAATCGTCCTCTAGTGAAAACCACTTCAGTGGCACTTTGGGCAAGTACCTTGGTGAAAACCTAGAAAACAGGAACCTTGCATAAATAAGCACTTCCCATTCACCGGGAACTTTGGGGTTTGTTCTGCATCATCCATCCATTTCGCCTCCATCATCCATCGCATGCAGGTCTCCATCCATCAGTCATCTACTCGCATCTGCACTATAGCTTGGTCCCTCCCAGTACTACTCAACCCATCCTCAAGGTCAGTTTGTCTTACCTTTATTGGAGTAGTCTATTGCATCATGCTGGGGGCACATTCTCATCGGATTGGATTCGTGTATGATATTAGAGTCCTCAAATCAGAAAATCAAAAAACATCAGAAAATCAGAAAATCCAAAAACATTCAAAATCATCAAAAATTCAAAAACATGTCAAAAATTCATTCAAAAAGTCAAAAACAGAGTCGTCGGTCAAACTACGTCGTCTCTGAGCTTGAACGTAGGCAAGGTTGATCTTTGGTCATCCCCTGAGACATTTAGGTTAGTCCTTTACGAGTCCGTCATAATAAACTGACATCTCATTGTGTATATCTTCATCTGTAAATCGGTCAAGTCATAAATCAAACTACGTGGTCTCTGCGTATATAACGTAGGCAAGGCTAATCTATTGATCAGGCCCCAAGGCCCCTAGGATAGGTCTTTAGACCTTAGTCTTTTGGTTAAAATCTCAAAATATCTCAAAAACATTTGAAAACCTCGAAAAATACCAAAAATAGCCTCAAAACATTGCAAAACTCCAAAAAATCCAAATATTTGACAAAATGCATCCATCTCATTTCACTTTCACCCGCAATAGCACCATCCATAATAAAATGATTGTCATTCTTAACCTTTGGTGAAACAGTTAGGAACAAGTCTAGCATGTTAAATGTAAAACTCAAAAAATGTCAAGTCTTAAGTCTAAGCCAATGTGTAAACAAGTTGGTCATCTCTTGGTATTGATAACTTATCATCCAATCGGTCCCATATCAATCATCCCTTAAAGTAATTTGGATAAACGAAATGGTGTGCCGTTATCCACTAACATGTCCTAGGATGTATCCTTCCTACAATGGACATTATCTTTTGGAAATAAGTTTCGAATCTTATCCTTAAAAACACATTCCTTTTTGGTTAGCGGTATTGAAGAACATCAACTTGTTTGTGTGCTTTGTCTTTATCTTTTGACTTATCTTATTTGCACTCATTCCAAGGATGTCTCGATGATATCCCAAAATAGAGGATTTAGAGAGATAGGAATGGAGCAATGATCATTATCTTTTGTCTGCTATGCTTGTTGGAGGTTCTTGTAAGATAACTTAGGTGAATACTTGCTTTGTTAGGTATGCATGGAAGAGGTCTAGGGCAACTTGTTGACTATTCCATGGATAGGTTTTCCTTTCCGTGTTTTGGTCAGAGGCATCTAAAATTTCTGAAGTGTATCCTAGCAAGGTTTTCATATGTCAGGTGTGAACAAGAATGCTTCTATCTAATTGTCGAGTCAAAGTCCATCTCACTAGGTACAATGCCATCCTGGTTTTCTATACCATTATGCATTGTACCATGTGTGTTATCAAACATAAGAAATTTTGGGCCCTTTGAAAATCCCAATTCCTCGGCAAGTCATTATCATCATCATCATCATTTGCATTTGTGTCATCTTGCATCTTGTTGAAATAATTTCTTCTTTTCTTACTAACTACACTAACAACGTACTATGATAGTTGACCATTATTGCCATCATCGTCCTTAATCCCGTATCCACAAACCAAGGGCATATTGCATAAACATATCACGTAGGAAACATACACATTGCATATCCATTATCATATATATAATTTGATCATAAATAGGTGCATCCATGTCATTGCATTTCATCCATTACATTGCATCTTATGGCATTATATCAATCATTGCATAAACAGTCATTTCACAACCATTTCATATTACCATCTATCATATAAATCATCACATAAGTATCTACAAAAACATTTCATAACCTTTTTTTTTCACATAAACAATAGGTATATAAGCACTTAATTCATTAGACATACATACATGCATAACATCATGACATCACATCACCACTTTTACATTACACATCAGCATATCATTTTGCATTAACATACCATTGCATCACATACTTCATCATTTATTAAGTTTAGGATAAAAATTTTTGTTATTCTAAGCATCTCATGAAACCATTTCATTATGCATTAAAACACCATTTCATCACAATCATCGCATCATATCACATCCATCCATATACCATAGATCACATCATTTTACATATTAAAATCCATATCACATATCACATATCACATTTGACATAAAATAAATCATCATATAGATAACAACATTGCACATCATATCATAGGTTAGCATAATATAGATCCATTAATCATAACCATCATACATACATCATCAGAAATAAATGCATCCATAGGACATCACTGCAAAGCATATCGAAATAAAACCATCCATGCATGAAGGAGAACACAATACATCACATCAAAATCAACTCATATATCATCAATCATGTCACTATCCTAGTACAAAAAATAACAAATTGGATCACTGTACATATATGTCAATCAGTACAAAAGGGCCCATTGGGGCTATCAAAAATGAGTCCATAAGGCACAAAAAATTGTATCATCTAGATCAAGCCCGGTCTTTGTGGATGCTGCCCTTACCCCTGTCACCATGACCCTCTGGTGGTCTCTGGTTGGCTCGCTCTGAGTAATCTAGGACCCAGTCTGCTCTGGGTATGCTATCATGATAGGCCCGACGATAGTACTCTATCTCTCGGATGGCATCCCTGTAGGACCGCACTAGCATTGTACCCTAAGAGGAGGAGGTTTTTCATACTCTCGATTTGTTGCCTGTGGCCTAGATCAGTAGCTGCTTGTAGCTTTGCAGCCTGTCTCTGCTGCACAGCCTGATCCCTCTCTACTTTAAGTTGCTCTCACTCAGCCCTCGCCTAATCTCTCTCTACTATCAGCATCTGAACCTAGGCCTATAGTTGTGCAATCAGTGCATCTCAACCATCTTCCTAACCTACTGGTTATACCTACAGCTACATGTGAGGTTGATCCTCACCCCCAGCTTGTCACGGTGGGACTGGCGGATCCTACTCCTGATCCTACATGTGAACATCCCCATGACTTGGCAGGACTGGGGGAATAATTGGTGGATCCTGTCGAACCTCAACCCTCGGTCCTCGCCCTCATCCTCTCCCTCTTCCTCTGACTCTGCGAGGATCTAGATCCTCACCTAGAATGGTCAACTGAAGAGGAGGTCTGAATCAATCTCTATAGGCCTGTGTTATCCCTAGATCTGCTAAGCCCTAGTTATAGGCCCATGGGCAGGATACCAAGTGTCGAAAGCTATCAACTGCAACCGAGGTAGGAATCCCATTTCCCCATGATACTTGTGTCATACTATGTGCAAACACAGTTATGTAGTCATCATCCGGCCGATCTAGTGGCTCCCTGAATTGATGTTGCACGTGCTCAGATAGTACCTCTCAATCATCGTATCCTCCTGACCCTACATGCACTGGTCCTAGTGGTAATAGAAGAGTTGATCAGCATCATCAGCCCATCCAGGCTAACTGAGGTATGGATGCAAAGTAAAGACAAGCATCTCATCTAGGACCTGCCTCTAGTAGGGGATCCCATGCTCACCAGTGTATGTGGACACACCGCCTCTGTATCATGCCACAAGGGCATCCTTTGTCCCCATCAGAACTGAAACAACTCGTGGACGCAGAACAGAAATGTGCTCCCTTGCCCAGACATGAAGTAAAGTCACTCCAGCTCCCAGCACTCTGCCATCCATATAAAAATACTCATGCAAATCTCTATAGAGTGAGGCAAGAAGTACAGGCCCCCATGTGAACCAAACAGGCCTATCCCAGACCATCCTCTCCCAGCAATACCCCCAGCTAGAACTGAAATATCACCCTCATCTATCTGGGGTAATGAGACCTAAAATAATAGCTACAACTGCCCAGCGGTAGGGAGGTCCGATGACCCTATATCTCTCCAACTCAATCTGTCCCTCGTACTAGATAATGTCTCGTGTGGCGAGGAATCTGGTGCAAGACTCGCATCCCTCGTTCATGTCATAGATCGTCTGTCAACCATGAATAGGCAATCGTAGAATGTGCCAAACGTCCTCCAAGGTGACAGTGGCCTCGCCAGTGGGGAGATGAAATGACAATGTCTTGCTATGCCACCTCTCAGCCAGCGCTGATAGCATCCCTAGATGAGTACACATGGGCACTGCGTATGCAACATGCCACAATCCTACAACTCCCAGTCGATCCTGATCTCTATCTGTCAAGTCTCGTAGAATAGTATCCAAGTCTCGCGACCGGTGCTCTAGAGAGTAGAGCTCCCTTGGCGCATCCTACATCAAGGAAAGTCACTATGTTAAAAATTTTGAAAAATTTCTAGTCGAACGCTCCAAGCTCATCCCCAACGGCGTAGTTTTTCATGGCATCACAATTTGATCTTACTCAAACTCTGACGCTGATCCCTAAAGAGAGCCAAATAAAGCCATCAAGGCGTACTTTACCCTCTAGCATTGCAGTTTGCATGAAAAGGGCGCCGCCACAGTGCACTTTACCCAAACCGACCCACTGAGCCCGAGCCCAACATCAGAGTTTATAAACTCTAAATTACACCGTTGTGGCACAAAACGGTCTACAGCGGCGCAGTTTAAACACCAAGTGGCACTATATAGTGCTGCTAGAAGTGAGCTCCACATTTAAAGCATTAAATGCGACATCAAATGAAAAGATGAAGCTTCAATAAGGGTCACATACTGATGCCCTGATGCCGGGTGGCTGCTGGTAGGTCAAAACTCAATCACTGATGTGCAGGGGAAGCTGTCATTGCACCATATCATCGGAGGGTCAGAGCTCGAATCTCAAAGGTTTGCTAGTGAAGGTGTGTGAAAATGTATTGAAAACGACCCCTCGAGCCCCTTTTTAGCCTAAAATTTAGGGTTTTTTAACCCTAAAT
Source organism: Sequoia sempervirens (assembly GCA_007258455.2). Lineage (NCBI taxonomy): Eukaryota > Viridiplantae > Streptophyta > Pinopsida > Cupressales > Cupressaceae > Sequoia > Sequoia sempervirens. The sequence goes on along the minus strand of VDFB02047230.1, from coordinate 347,328,808 downwards.
GGTTCTCCTACTAGGGTTTTGGACCCCTAAAACTGTTTTTATCCATCTGAGGTGTATTTTTCATCAACTTATTGCATTTAGATAGTTTTTTTACTTCCGAGAGCCCGTTCAGACCTTGTGGGCACTTTGTCATCTTTTTTCGCGAGATCACCCAAAAATTGGAATTTTCATCTGATCTCTCGAGGGGGCATTGTAATGGCATGTTTTCTCTCACCATGTAATAGTGGGGAAAATTTTTTAAATATCAATTTTTTTTTAGCTTTGATCGAGATCAGTTATTCTTTGAACCAATGCAACGAGTGCATTGCTTCAAAGAGAGGCAAAATGTAGACACGTAAAATATACTGATTGACATCATGCATTTGATCCTAACTCACTAACATCACTTCTTCCTGAATCATCCTTAAGTCTAACCATTTAATCAAATTCACCTATCTAATTAAATTCATCAATATTCGTCTCTTAATTAAATAAATCACTTTATCTAATTAAGTCACTTTCTCCTGTTAATTAAATCAATCCATCTTATTTAATTATCCCTATTTAATTAAAGAATCAACGTATTTGATTAAATCCATAAAGTCTATCTATTAAATTAAATAAATTAAAACCTTATTTGATTTAATCTAACATCATCCCTTTTAATTAAATAAATCAAAATCCTTATTTAATTAATCTCTTGTCATATTCCTCTCTTATCTGATTTAAATAAATCCATAAATCTAAATCAAATAAGTCACATCATCAAATCTCATGTTAAATTAATTGACCCTTGATTAAATTAATCTAATCTCATGTCACGTCCTCTAGATAATGCAAGTTGCACATGAAAATAGATTTAATTCATTTATTAAATCCCTATTTTCCTCACAAGGCATCTTTTGGAATATTCTCTCAATTTGAATTCAAAAATTCCAAGTCAACATGTACAACCAACAAGGAAATAACTTCATCTTACATGTCCTTTTCCTTGAGCCAAGTGGAATTTATTGCATTTTCCCTTCCCTCTTACATCTCATTTCAACAAATTTGAAATTCAAATTTATGCATTTATTGGCACAAACCCCAAATCTTGCACACCCATCATCCATTCATAGCTTGACAAGTGGCACCATATCAATGGATGAATGTTAGTCCCACATTGCTCAAATTTGGACATTCTTGAAATCCTATAAATGAAGAGCTCATATCCTTGTTTTATCATCCACAAACATTGCAAAGTTACCATTCTCAAATATCTCTTGAATTCCATCCATTATCATTGACTCATAGCTAGGTTCTTGCAGATTTTTGGCTTGGGAGCTCTCATCTTCTATCATCAAAGTGTATCAAATCTTCATCTACACATTCATCTTGCATCATAGGAATTGGGAAAGGGCCAATTTTCACATCAAATTGGCACCAATTCCCCAATGAGATCATGAGTTTGCACTTTTAATTAGGATTTCATCTTTGTTTTATCATTTGCATTGTATTCTTTCCTATTTTCTTTCCTAGTATGAAGTTGTAAATGGATTTCATGGGGAATCCTTGTTTATGCTTGCAAAATCTAACTTGAGGTGTATATTTTCTTTGTTTTGTAGGTACCTAGGCCGGGGTTCGCACATAACCTATTTGACTAGTTGGGGAAGACCTCGACCCAAATCTTAATCTTGGAACTATTGTGTATCTCCCTTGAGGATCAATATATTTTAGATAAATCTTTACAAAACACCACTATCCCAAATTATCTCTATGTCAATCATTTCTAGGAAATGGTGGGCTACTTGACCAATAATCATCATGCCACATTTTCCTGAACAAGACTACACTACTGAAAAGACAAATCATAATGACCCTTTACATCTTGAAGTCCTAGTTGATGACACCAAAGTTAGATGAGTTTTGGTAGACAGAGGAGTAGGGTTAAATTTGTGCACTTTAAAACTAATTAAGGCATTAGGTTTCTCAGAAGCATGCGTAGACACAACCAAAAGTATTGTCATTAAAGCTTATGATGATGAGGAATGAAAATCAAAGGGGGTGGTAACACTTCCTATGAAAATTGGCCTACAATAATGGAGAGAAAATTCCAAGTCTTGGATCTCACCCTTCCATACAACCTTTTGCTAGGCAGACCATGGATTCATGCCATGAAGGCAGTCCTTTCTACATATCATCAATGTCTCAAATTCCCTTACAATGGCACCGAAATAACTATAGATGGTGACCCAGATCCATTTCAATATTGCACCAATTTCAAAGAGATACCCCAACACCAAGTGCCAGTAAACCAAGAGGCTTCATCATCCAATTCATCTCACTATGTCGATCCATCCACTCTCATTAGAACATTCACTTCACCTTTATTTCTTGCCACTCCTAGGGTTGAGATCCAAGACAAGGGTTGTGGAGAATACTACTTGAAGAAATATTATTGTGTTATCCATTTTATTCCTCCTAAGTCATACAGTTTACCTACACTAGATAGGAGACAATCTATGGTCACTATATACATTCCTCCCACAACTTTCACTAAGTGGGGAGAATTAAGCAAAGAAGTCGTAAATACAGAAGATGTCACCTCCTAGCTTTATAGGGAAGATCATTAAGAAACTCTCTCACTTGCTCACATTCCTACAGATCTATATGGCAAAGGTTTCACAATCATGCAAAGCAAGGGATATAATGGACATAATGGTTTAGGCTTAAATTAAGATGGGAGGATTGAACCATTTTTTGTTTCTCAATGGCCAAAAGGCTTAGGGCTTTGGTTTCAACCAATTTAGATTGGTGTTCCTAGTACCACATCACCCTTAATTGAGGAAGTAAGTGCTTCAGAAGATATTGAGACATCTCATGAACCATCTGACCAACACCATTGTGACTCCCCTAACTCAAATGAATATGAGTAGGATTCCCTATCCTAGCTACCTCTTCCATGGACCTTGATAGGCTATTTGGAGAACTTGACTTAATGTTGAGATCCTCACCAAATCCATTGAATTCTTTTCAACCAAAGAATATGACCTAAGAGGAATGGTTTACACATAACTATTGGGAATCACTTGATCCTACCTCTTGGAAACCTGATACATCTATTTCAAATAGCCAAACCTTGGCATTAGGCCCACCTCTCAATCCACCTAGACCTAAACCAAAGAGAAAAGAGGACTTAATACAATAATTTTGTGATCATATGAACAACTCAATCCTGACCTTGACTCCGTTAAACTTTGATAACTCAGACGATGACATGCCCTTATTTTATCCCCGACTCATTGATTGGGACCAACAAGACACACTTGTATTGGACATTGTTTAGAACGACGAGGCAATTGCTGAGTTCCTGGGACTAAGAGAAGACATACCTCATGGTGATCACAACGCTATTTTTACCATGGAATTATAAAACAAAGTATATTTTGGGGAATCTGTTCAACCCTCTAGTTGCAAAAATGAGAAAAAGAATAAATAAGATAAAAAAGGACGAATCTCTAGGTGAAAACCAAAAGGTGCCTCTAGACAATGAAAAAGTAAAAATAAAGGACACATCTGAAGGAAAAAACCTCTATAAGGAACCTAAGGATGGAGGTTTGGGCATTCTCCCTGTTGCATAGGAAGAGTCACCCATGCTCGTTGAAGAATTAGTAGAAATAAACAGAGGCACATAAGAGAATCCTCAATTGGTTTATTTTACAATGTCATTGACCACAAAAGAGCAGGTAGAATTCCACAACTTCTTTACACAAAGATAGATAAATTTTTCCTGGTCATATGTAGACATGCCTGGGTTGGATCTTGAACTTGTTCTACATCACTTTCCCTTACAACCGGGTGTCAAACCAGTGAAACAAATTTTGAGGAAAATGCATCCACAAATTGCTCTACTAGTCAAGGCAGAACTAAAAAAATTGTTAGACGTTGGTTTCATTAGATCAATCAACTATGCAGATTAGATTTCCAATCTTGTACCAGTCACTAAACCAACAAGGGGCATCTGCATCTACACCAATTTTAGAGATATCAACAAGGCTTGTCCTAAGGATGACTTCCCTTTGCCTGACATAGACATGATAGTAGACATGACAACAGGGTACGAGATGTTGTCCCTTATGCATGGATTTTTAGGGTATAATCATATCAGAATTGCAACCGAAGACCAACCTAAAATAGCTTTCACATGTCCTTGGGGAACATATTACTAGAATGTTATTCCCTTCAGACTCAAGAACACTGGAGCAACCTTTCCGTGTGCCATAACCACCATTTTTCATGATCTAATATACACTCTTATGGATGATTATGTTGATGACCTTATAGTTAAATCCAAGACAAGGGAAAAACATTTATAGGTTTTACACAAGATATTTCAAAGGATGGAGAAGTATAAAGTGAGACTCAATGCCAAGAAATGTCTGTTTGGAGTAAAGTCAGGAAAGATTTTAGGGTATATCATTTCCAGATGGGGTATTGAAGTCGATCTGGCCAAGGTAAAAGCAATCATAGACATGCCTCCACCAACTAATCTCAGTTAGCTAAGTACATTACAAGGAAGACTACAATCCATCAAAAAATTTATAATGCAGTTAGCAGATAAGACACATCCTTTTCAACATTTACTTAAGAAAGGGGTACCCTTTGCATGGACAATTAGGTGTGGAGAGGCTTTTCAACTGATTAAAGAATATCTACTCACACCACCAGTCTTAATGCCATCTATTGAAGGATGACCACTGATTCTTTATATTACAGCAACCCATTCCTCACTTAGAGCATTACTTGCAAAAAATGATGATGCAGGTTATGAAAGGGCAGTATACTATATCAGTTAAACTTTGGTGGGTTATGAGCTCAACTATAGTACCATTGAACATGCATGTCTTGCAATAGTATTTTCTACTCAAAAAATAAGGCACTATATGCTAAACCATCAAACAATGTTGATTTCCAAAATAGATCCTTTGAAATATCTTCTAAGCAAAGCAGCATTAATAGGGCAACTGGCCAAATGGGTTATGATACTTAGTGAGTATGATATCCAGTATGTAGAAAGAAAGGCTATTAAAGGATAGGTCATTGCTTATCAATTAGCCGATGCACCAATCCAAGTAGATCACCCATTAGTTGTAGACTTTCTTGATGAATTTATATTCACAATTGACACAAACACATGGAAATTGTACTTTGATGACTCACATAAAAATCATGGCTCAGGGCTAGTATACTATTTATCACACCACAGGGTGATTCCATCCCTAAGTCATTCGGGATTTCATTCCCATTTACTAACAACTTAGTAGAGTATGAGGCTCTAGTGACAAGGTTATCCATGGCAGTCAAGTGGAAAATTAAGAACCTATAGGTATATGGTGATTCTCAACTAGTAATTAGATAAGTAAATGATGATTATGAGACTAAGGATGAGAAGCTTTCTCCATACAAACGCATGGCTGATAGCTTTAAAGAGTACTTTGACAAGGTTGAATTTCATCAGATACCTCATGTTCTAAACATGGCAATAGATTCTATGGCTACAATTGCATCACTTCTAGACATTCCTAGCAACTTGCCTAAGTTTGAGTTCTTGGTAGAAATACTTTTGGTCCCATCCTATGATAGCCTAGATTTTGAGATGGTATGTGATATTGTTGGTCCTGATTCCCCATGGTACCAAGAAATCTATGACTACCTCCATGCCGAAATCATACCCACTGCCCTGTCAAACAACTAACGTAGGACATTCCTTCATAAGTCAGCCAAATAAACCATCATCGGAGACACCCTAATAGACGCACCTTAGATAAACCCTACTTAGATGTCTTGATTCTAATGTGGTGCATGAGGGTATATGTGATTCCTATTCTAGGGGTCCTACCTTAGCTAAAAATATTATGAGACTAGGTTATTATTGGCCTACTATGGAAAAGGACTCATATGTCTTTGTAAATAAATGTCACCAATGCCAAGTTTATGGAGACTTGATACATGCACTAGCATAGGAGCTACATCCTATAATGTCACCATGGCCCTTCACCTAATGGGGACTCGACCTCATAGGTAAGATCCATCCCACATCATCCAATGACCACAAGTTCATCATCACTACCACCAAGTACTTTACGAAGTGGATTGAGGCTATTCTTATGACATACATAACTAACCCATAGATCTCTAAGTTTATCCTGAACTATATCATTTGTCGATATCAACATCACTTTTCCACTCCATACTACCCACAAGGTAATGGCTAAGCAGAGGCATCTAACAAAACTATCATTAGAATCCTCAAAAAGACTATCAATGATGTTGGTCATGATTGGAATTTATAGCTTAATCCCGCCTTATGGGCTTATCACACAAGTATTTGTACTCCCACTGGCGCCACTCCCTATTCACTAGTATTTGGTTCTAAAGCCATTCTTCCTATTGAGGTCAAGATTCCTTCCCTTAAGGTATCCTTGAAAGGGCACATTGATGATGAAGAGTATCAGATATCAAGACTATATGAACTAGAATTCCTAGATGAGTGAAGACAGAAGGCACTAGACCATCTCCAAGAATATCAAAATTTCCTTTATCATAGCTATAATAGGAAAGTCTTGAAAAAAAAAATTGACATTGGTGACCTGGTTTAAATGGAGAACCCAAAGAATCAACCAAAAAAAGAGAAACTAGGAAAGTTTGAACCAAACTGGTTAGGACCTTATATTGTTACGAAAGCCTTTGGATCAGGAACATATAAAATCTCTACTCTTGAGGGGGAACCATTGTCCTTTCCAATAAATATTCTTCATCTAAAGAAGTTCTATGCATAGCTTCTGAGAGCCTTGTCTTAATTAGCAAAAAAAAAAAAAAAAGCATTACCTAGGTGAAAACCTAGCAAACAGGCATCTTGGTAACACCAAAAAATCAAAAAATCCAAAAAATAGTAAAGAGAAATAATTTGTCCATTAGTGAAAACCACTTCGATGGTTCTTTGGATAAGTACCATGGTGAAAATTTGGCAAATAGGTGCCATGTGTACGTGACTCTGCTCCTTTGTCTACTATTATTCTAATCTAACTTTCCTATACATAGTCCACATCCCTATACATACTACCTATCCCTGTACATATCACTTACCTTTCCTATCTATCACTTGTACATACCATTCGTAATAAGTGGTAGTATTTCCCATAACCTGGAACGATTGACATCGAATGCATTTCATACCCCCCATTTTATCCTATTCATAATCAATTGGTCTTATACTCAACTGGGGGAAAATAATTGACGTGTGTCATATTGGTTCATACATTAGTTATGTTGAAGACATAAAACCATAGAAAAATACAAAAGCATCACGAACTCTCTTGAGAAAATACAAAAACATCAGAAAACTTCAAAAAGAAAAAAAAATCAGAACATGTCAAAAATCCAAAAACAAAGTTAGAGTCAGTTGCACTTGTCAATATTTGTCGTTTGTTGAACTATGTTGCCTTTGTGACTAGACGTAGGCAAGGCCATCTGTCAATGTGCCCCCGAGGCATTAGGTTAGTCCGCTTAGGTTTGTCTGTATAAAATTATGACTCAATCCATATGTCTATATGACAAAGTCATTGGTCATGTCGAACTACAAGGTCTTTGCATGTATAATGTAGGAAAGGCCATCAATCGATGAGCCCCCAAGGCTGCACTAGGTCAGTCCATTAGGGTTCATCACATGCACTACCACACACATATGCTATCTTCATACAAATCAACCTTATTATAGGTAGTCTTGTCAATCAAATTTAAGTCAAACTGCGAGGTCTCTGCATGTATAACATAGTCAAGGCCATTCATCAATGAGCCCCTATGGCCACACTAGGTCATTCCTTTAGGGTTTGTCGTCACATACAGTTAATTTTCAACACATCATCTCAAGTCATGCATCAATCTGGTGAAGAAGTCAGCAATGTCTCTAAGACAAATCAAACAAATTTCCAAAGCAACAACCAAAATAGATCAAATAATGTCTACTATAGGATATGTCCTTCTTGGAAACGAACATCATCAAAACAATCAATTTGTGTCTTATTCAGGATGAGTCCTTCCCGAATACTGATATCACCAAAATAATCTATGTCTTATATAGGATGAGTCCTTGCTGCATATCAACATTGTAAAATAGTCAGCATAGCCTTACACAGGTTATCACATCAATGACATTAGACTCAATGTCTTATACGATACATGTCTTTCTGAAACCAAGTTTTATCATGCCTTATACAGATATTCATAACATCAAAACCAAACTCAAAGTCTTATCCAATATGTGTATCTCTTGAAATCAGGCTCTATAAATCAATCCTTTTCTCAATCACAACAAATAAAAAAAATAGATCAAGTTTTGGAAAATATTTTACTGGCTTTTTGACTTTATGGCTTGTTTATCTTATCATTTCACTTGACTTTATGATGGGAATCCTATTATTAGCTTTCTCAAGGATGTCCCATGAAGGATTTAAAGAAGCAACGATGTATCAAAATTCTATTTTCTTTGACTGTTGTCTATCAATTATCTTTTAAATTTGATTTTGAGTCATGTTACTAGTTTCCTCAAGGATGTCCCATGAAGGATTTAGAGGAGTGATGATGTCTCATGACCTATCTTTTATTTTTTTGTTATATGTGGTTTGTCCTAAAAAAATGACTGGGGAAACTTGTGCCCTTAGTATGAGCTAATGACAATCCTTTTATGTGATTGTCTATTGTTAGCAAGTGGATGACTTTGCACACCTTGATTTATGTCATATCATGGTGTTTTTCTCCATTTGTATTAGTCATGCCCAATGATGATAAAGTGCAACACCTTTTGTGATATAGCAAAACATCGAAGATTTCTAATACTAACATCTATCTCATTTCTTTTATTATTTCTCAATCTTTCTTTCCGCACTAATAGTTCTTCTTCCTTGCATTATGATGGAGTCCTATGACACACAAAAATATAAACCATCCTGCATATACATTAATTTTAGAAAAAAAATTCAAAATCATGCATCATCAATCATACATACATCTTGCATTTGAAATATACAAACATATAGGCATTTATCATATCTAGTACATCATGGCATTATAGACATTCATCATCATACAATAAATATTATAAGCATTACATGTACATAACAAATGTAAATACATGCATCACATTACAAATGTATAGCATTACATGTAGAAATAATTGTACATATAACATCATATCGTACATAACATCCATTGACATCATAGATATTAATGCATACTTCATCACATAGAATCAACATCACATCATAGGCTAAATAAACACATCATAAACTAGATATGATCATCCATCACATAGGCATCTCATATAGACATCACATGTATAAATAAATGACTACATAAAACAATAAATAGAATTGCATATCATGAGAATCACCGCCAAAATCATATATATATATATATATATATATATATCACTCAACAGTGTCACATCACAATGTCATAATGTAGCAATAAATTTGGAAGCCCATAGGCTATATGATCATAATACAATGTCTCAATACATATCAAGAAATGTCCCTATCCTGAACTGCCACTACTATCATGACTAGACTGTGTGGATGACTAATGCCAAGATCCTGATGACCTATGACCTGAATGTGGCATGTCGTATGGACCAGCTCTGCATGGCTACTCAACACCCTTTGTGATAACTATCCTGGGGTGCATCCTACTCTAGGACCTCTATGTGCTTGTGAAAAACTCGAGGCCCATCTCTCTAGAGGAACTACTGCCTCATGCAAATCTTGGTAATAAGTTTCCCTCTCCCTAGCTCTGACTAAATCTCTATCAAATGTAGTTACTAGCCTAGTACATAGAGCTCTAATCTCTATAAATCTCTACTCGATCTCTTGCCTCTAAGCTATGGCTTGATCTCTTTCCATGAAGGCTCTGTCCCTCTCCATCTATAACACATCTTTCTTGGACAACATGACCCTCATCTACTCCTCCAAGGATGCAACATGGGCATGAAGTGTAGCAGTGTCGAGATCAACTACCCCTGTGTCGACCTATCTCACCCTCTCCACACTATCATCCTCATCCTCTAACTCCTCCAAAATCCTATCTCGAATCTCCCGCTCCTGATCATCATCCTCCTTATCATCATCTTGATAGGAACCAAGTAAGCCTAGGGCATCAATCTCTACCTCCTCTCTGTCTGCCTCCTCTACATCAACCTCTAGAATGGCCTCCTCTACAGGATGCTCCTCATCTCTTCCAATCTCAACATGCACCTCCTCCCCACCTCTACCAATATTTGGCATGTGTACATCCTCCTCCCATCCCTCCTCACAGATAGGTGATAATGGTGGCCCTCATCCCCTTCGTCCATGCCTCCCTCTCCCACCACCTCACTGACCACCTCCACCACCATCTCCATCATTTCCATGACCACCTCCACCTCTTTGACTTCTGCCTCTGCCACACCTGCCATGCAATCTTGTCCCTCACCACTCTATCAGCGCAGCTTGATCTGGGTCTGTAAGGGGTATCAGCCTATGAACAACCAACCACTGATCATAATCCTCTGTGATACCTAGATCGGCCACACCATCTCTCCATCCCCACTAAACTGCCTACAATGCATCAATATCTTCCTTGGTAGTGGCCATTGGAATCTTTGCACCCCACTAGGGGATCTCTCGCAAGGACCTCACAAACTCTGCTCATCCTCTAGACACATTTTACACCTCTCTGAACTGTTTCAACACACAATCTGGCAAAAGTCTATCTATAATATGAACATGTGAAATAGTCTGCCCAATCAGGTACTGTGTCAGGTGGCAATAGGGAAAATGACCATCCTCATCTGACCACTCTAGACAACCCAAGTGTGTTCTCCATGTGAACTACACCATGGTATCAATGGAATGTCTGAAGTATCCAGTATCTCCCATATGGTGCTAATAGTGTTGAGTATTAACCCCCGCATAACAAAAGGCATAAGGTGCTCCATGTTCCACATCAACTATAACTGGTGGACGAAAGATGGAAATGTGTTCCCATGCCCATACCATTAAGAGCGTGGTACCACAACTCATCGAATATGCCTCTCGATGGGCTATATCATGCAAATGAAAATATAACGTGCCAAGTAGATAGGGACCCTAGGCATACACCTCTTGATTCTCTAACTTACCATCCAACATCTCTCCCCATCCCATAGGAAAACCATGACCTCGACGGTCAGGAAGGACTATACCACCTATCAATGTACACAATAGACAATCTAACTGCCTATACCTCTATGCCAATACACGCCATCTAATCTCATAATGGTCAAAACCTAACTATTTGATATCAGTGTGAGGGTAGTATCTACACATCTCAGTCAAACCCCTCTAGGTATCATATATCACCTTGGTGCCTCTAATAGGAAGTCTAAGAATCTTGTATATGTCCTCCAATGTAACTGTTGCCTCTCCAGTAGGTAGGTGAAACAAAGAAGTCTCTAAGTGCCACCACTCACATAAAGCTATCAGTAGACCTTGGCTCGCCTGAATGATGAGCATTTCTGTCACATGGAGGAGACCCAAATGCCATAAGAATTGTTTCTGCGCACTCCACAAACTATCTCAGAAACAAAAAGTTGATGGTCTTGAATCTTGCGTATACATAGAGTCCAAAACAACCTGCAAAGGAATTATACATGCCTCATGTAAAAATCAATCACCTATCCTAATGAAAAGTGACATAATCAAATGCTATTCAAATGCATCATTTTTTTTCAAATGTGTCATTCTTTTGCAAATGCGTCACAGGAAACCAAATGCATCATTTTATTTTACAAATGTGTCATCAAATGTCACATGTTTCACTTTCCATCACAATTACGTGCAAAAATAACAAATACATCATTGTCTATCGACACAAAACAATATCCTGCTAAATGCAAATGCTTAAGTTAAATATCAAATGCGTTGAAACATTTTCACATGCACTGAAAATAAAACACTTGCAGCTATGTTAAATGCAAATGCATTGCTATTTTGCAAATGCGTAGAACTAAAAAAAAATGCGTTGAAATATAAAACACCTATGCTAAACAATACACGTGAATTTACAATTGTGACATTTCGAATACAAATGTGTTGATTACGCACCCACATGTGACTTTTCAAAAAAGTGACGCATGATGAAAATTGAAATTAAATGCATAGAAAAATGCAAAAATCAAAAATTCAAAAGTCAAGATTTAGGTACATACCGGGGGGTCCACGTCGGTCGGCTGCCTGAAGGTCCGAATCTTGTATGCTCGATGGTGGGTGTGCGGAACAGGAGACATCTTCGCTGAGGGTGTAGAGCAAAAATCTCAAATTTTGAAGCTATGTGGGTAAAAATGAATGGGTTTTTACCCCATTTTCTATTTATACCTAGGGTTTTGGTGGAATTCCTTTCTACTAGCCATGTCAACTTCCAACTTCAATCAACCCATACCCATCCTTAACATTTCCAACTTCAATTTTGTCAACTCCACTACATTTTTGACTATCCAATGGGCTAATCGGGACTATTTCCAAATTTTTTGAAAATTCTCAAAAATTTGTCAATTTTCCTGAGGGGTAATACCTTTATATGTTTTACACCGAGGCATTATTGGGGCATATTTTTGATCAAATTTCTTTGACACAATGCCGAAATGACATTATATCAAAGAGGGGCAAATGTAGACATTGAAATCTGGTCTAAGCCTGCGACTTCAATTTCTTCCTAATTCATATTCTTCATGGTAATGATTAAATAATGTCAATTATTTAATTATTCTCTAAAGTCTTCATTTCTTTATTAATTAAATAAATCTAATTATTTAATTAATTCACTTTAACTTTAATTCTTTTATTAATTAAATAATCTTAATTATTTAATTGATTCACATTTTATTTATTCTATCTGATTAATTAAATAAATGCTTTTTATTTAATTATGTTGCTAATTAACCTTATCCTTCTTGTCAAATTAAATAAATTCTTATTTAATTTACACTTTTATCATATGTCTACTATAATTAAATAAATCCTTTATTTATTTAATTATTCATTTAATCCCTTCATCACTTAGTTAAATAAATCTTATTTATTTAATTATTTTTTAAATATCAAATCTTGAATTAAATGAATTATTTAATTCATAGATTCCATTTTAACACATTCTTCTATATTTAGATAATTGTGCAAATTATCTAAGAATTCACTCTTACTTGACATCTATTTTAATCAGTCAGTTAACTCTAGATTAGTGTCTAAATGGATTTCATGAGTAATTTATTTTTCATATCATTCAGTCATCTAGTTATAACTTAATTGCATCTACATGCATATTAATTAAATATTCCTATTTAATTAATTAAATCTTGTGTGTGTATTTGAATAAAGAGTTGCTTTAATCCATCTTTATCTTTGTCATGCAAAGACTATTCTTTTGTTTTCAAATACCAAACTCAAATATTAAATCATTTATTTAATCTTTATTTATATTTCTAATTTGTATCACTCATGTCACTACTAATAGTTATCAAAATGCATGTCTAATCTTTTGATCTCAACCATTTGTTGATCTTTCAATGTTGGCCTGTCATTTTAATGATCAATTTTCTATAAATTGATCTATCTTTCATCATTCCAATCTCTCTCAAAATTGTATGACTTCTAGAGCAATTATATTAAACCTTCGATGTCTCATCATTATTACAACACTTAGGCTATGCTTGCACACAAATACTGAAAATATGAGGGCAAGTACACTACATAGACGAAATGGAGAAGAATAATGGGGGTTATTCAATGGAATTTATCACATGTTTGGTAAAATAGTTTCTTGTATGCATGTTGTTCTTAGCTTTCCTTTGTGCCCGATTATCTAGCTTTGAGGATTTGTTAGTATAGTTTGAATAGATTAGATTTGAATTGCTTAACTCTCTCGTGTGTTTTTCTCTAAGCTACAAATCCTACTATACCATGCCCATGGAGCTTGCTTCAACCTGTAAAGAACTTTCTTCAGCCTATGTACCTTGTTTTCAGGACCCAAAACTTCATAACTAGGTGGCTGCTCCACATATACCTCTTCTTTCAATACTCCATTTAGGAAGGTGGACTTCACATCCATTGGAAACACCTTCCACTTTTGTTGAGATGCAATTGCTATGACTACCTACATGGTTTACATCCTTGCTACTGGACCAAATGTCTCATCATAATCTCTCCCAAACTACTACTTGTATTCCTTAACAACTAATCTTACCTTATGCCTCTCTATTTTTCCATCGACATCGCTTTTGGTCTTATAGACCCATTTCACTCCAATTACTTGCTTGTTGGGAGGAAAAATAGTTAACACCCATGTTCTATTCTTCTCTATTACATCTATCTCCTCATACATGGCTTCACACCATTTCTTCTCTTTCACAGCATCCTTAAAATAATTAGATCACTATAAGAAAATAATGCAAAATTCACACTTTCATCAAATTCTTCATCATACCTTTCACTTTGGTAGATCTCCCTTAGACTCTTAGTCTTTCTTGGCATTAGTGAAGTGAGATTGGGGTCTAAACTTTCACTACTACTGCTGCTTTATTGAATAGACCCTATCTGGAGCTGTCAAGAGCTCTTGGGAGCCAATCCTCTAGCTATATATGGTTGCTTTCCTTTTTTCTGCTCATGTCAAGAGCTGTTAGGAGCTCTCTGGAGCTCTATGACCAATTCTTTGGCTATCTGTGATGGTCTTATTAACTTTCTACCTATGTCATGAGCTATCAAGAGTGGTCTAGAGTGGTTCGGAGCTGGTTTTGAGCTATTGGAAGCGACTATAGGATCATCTTGTTTCACTTCCTATTCTTTTTATTATTCTTTAGGAGTTGTTGGGAGTGGTTTTGTGCTATCAAAAACTAACATTCCATCCCATGAATCATCCTCTAGGAAATCCACATCTCTATTGATGAGGATTTTCTTGGTGACAGGATTATACAACCTATAGGCTTTGGAGTTTTCACTATAGCCCGGGAAGATGCAATTCTCACCCTTGTCATTCAACTTTTTCCTCTTCTCTTTTGGTACAAGTGCATATGCCACACAACAAAACACCCTCAAGTTCTCAACCATCCACTTGATTTTTTTCCATGCCTCTTGTGGAATCTTGCCAAAAACTGCCTTTGTAGGACTTCTATTTATCAAGTACACTATTGTTGCTATAGCTTCACCCCAAAATTCATTTTGGAGTCCCTTAGCTTTTAGCATGCTTCTTGCCATCTCCATGATGGTTCTATTTTTTTCTCTTAGTCACTCCATTTTTCTATGGAGTATAACTAGCTATTAGCTCCTTCTTGATGCCATTTTTCTTGCAAAAATTTACCAACTAATTGGAGGTATACTCTCCCCCTCTATCTGGCCTTAGGACCTTGATGAAATGTCCACTCTCTTTTTTAGCCTAGGCTTTAAACACTATAAACTGGTCAAAATATTTAGATTTATGATGTAAAAAATAAACCCATGTCTTATAGTTGTAATCATCAATGAAGGTCATAAAATATTGGCTCTTACCAATAGAAATTACTTGCATAGGGAAACACAAATCAGTGTGCACCAGCTCCAATGGTTCTCTTTCCCTTCTACAATTGCTTGATTGAAAAGGTTGTCTATGTTTCTTAACTAAAATGCATGCTTCACATCTACCACTAGGCTCTACTATGGTTGGTAAACCTCCAACCATACACTTCTATGACAAAATATTCAAACCAGTATAGCCTAAGTGTCCATACCTAAGATTCCAAAGATTGGAAGGGTCTTGAATGACTTCCTTGAAGGTTGCTTACTATTGTACTACTATGCATTTTCCCACAACTTCGGACTGAGTGGAGAAACACCTTTCCAGCCTCAATGCAAACATCTTATTCTTCATCATTTTCACTACTACAATTACATTCTTGCTTCCATCCTTCTCATAAATGATGCATTCACCCTTCTCCATCAAAAAATTGTATCCTTTTTGGATTAGTTTTCCAACACTCATCAAATTGTGCTTTATACTAGGGGAAAAATACACATCATCAATCTCCTTCTCACCATGCTTGCTTTGAAAAATAACAGACCCCTTTCCCACAACTGGAACTATTTCATTGTTCCTAATTTTTATTTTAGATTTAACATTCTTATCAATGAAATAAAATAAGCTTTAATTACCACTCACATGGTTGCTACAACCACTGTCCAAAAATGATAACTTATCACTACCTTACTCAACAATGTTGCACATGATGAAGTCCTTTTGCTAATTACCTTCAGCCACTTTTTCATCAGCCACATTATCACTTTTCTTGGACTAATCACACTACTTTTTCCAACACTCACTTGCATAATGGCCAAATTTATGGCAATAGTAGCATTCAATATTTCTCTTGTCACCCTTCTGACTTGAGCTATTGTTCTTCTTGGCATTTCTAGAGTTGGAATGAGAGTTTCTTACTCCCTCTTGGCTATGTGCTCATCCTGAGCTATCTTCTCAAGCATTTCCACGTCTAGATCTTCCTCTACCATGTCTGAAGTTTTTTCTACCTCTCCCCTTGCCTCTTGCATTGGCTTGAGCTTTGAATTCCTGTTCTTGGGAAGAACTTTCATACCTATTAAGGCATTGCTCATGGGTTTGTAGTGAACCCATAAGTTCATCAATGAACAACATTGAGAGGTCCTTTGCCTCTTCAATGACAATAACAACTTCATCAAACTTAGTGGGTAAACTTCCAAGGATTTTCTCCACAATCCTCTGGTGTTCAATGACTTCTCCATTCACTCTCAGCTGGTTTATCAAACCAGAGAGTCTTGTGTAAAATTCTCAAATAGAATCACTTTCCTTCATTTGGAGAGTCTCAAACTCTCTTCTAAGCATCTGGTGCTTCACCAATCTAACTTTATCAGTCCCTTTGTAGCTAGTTTGGAGGATGTCCCAAGCTTCCTTTGCATAGTGATTTGCTGCTATTCTAGGAAAAATGGCCTCTGTCAAGGCTGCTTCAATAAGACTCAATGCTTTGCATCTTTCCTCCTTGTTTTCTTCAACTAATTCTTCTAGTTGTTTGTGAGAGTTGCATACTATGTTGGGTTAGTAACATCCATGAACCCATTTGTCAAAAACTCCCACAAATCATTGGAAACCATTATGATCTTCATCTTCTTTGCCCAAACATCATAGTTTTGTCCATTAAAGGACGGTGGTTGCTACCAACTCTTACTTTCATCTCTAGCCATATCTCCAACAAGAAAATTTTAAACACCCAAAAAAAAAATGTCCAACTCATTCAAGACTTAGGGCCTTCTGGTTCTGATACCATGCCACAAATTCAAATAGAATAAAAACCTATAGGGGTGCTCCCCTATTTCCCCAAATGAAAGGGGAATACACAAAAAAAATGTGGAATAACAAAATAGATTCAAAGACACAAATCTAGGCATGCAAACTTGCTTCTTGTATTAACCAAAAAATAACAATTACAAAATGCTTTCAAACTGGAAAACTAGAAACTACTAATTACAAACTAAACTTGCAGCAATTTGGAGCTGCACCCACAAACTCAAAAACTATCAGGAGCTTCTCAAATCTCTCTTTCCTTCTATTCAAATGGACCTATCTGTTCCTCCTAGAAAACACTAAGTGATCAATAGATTTTAGTTGCTCACTGCAAACTCTCTACAAAATGTTCTCAAAAAATTCTTTGTTGCTACTACAACTTCACCTTCTACAACTTACTTTCTGCTCACTTCTTCTTGCTACTACAAAAAATTAACTTATTGCATTCATTCATTACTTTTTTCCTGTTACCTGACCTTCACTTCTAGCTAAAATTATGTAACTTATTGTTTATTCTTTGTGTTTTTATTTAAACATTAAAAGACACATCATGTTCTAATGAAGTTCATTAATGTGCATAAAGGAGATTGTCAAAACAGATTGCATTATTCCAATTTTGTAATTACATGCAAATAAGAAAGAGAACCAACATGTATTGCAAATGTAATCTTTATTAATGATCATGAGCATATAATGTCCTTCATAAGCCAAGGGACCATCTATTCTAATGCTTATAAAGAAAATACTATACACTTATAGATAATGAAAAAAAATTGCACATAAAATGAAAAGGGACCCATCATTGCCTAGTGGAATGACGAATCCTATTGACTTGGTCTCGCATCATCTCGGCCCTTCCCACTTCCCTGCTTCAATTTGACACCCTCCTTGCTGCTCCTAGGTTTCCTACATCTAAAAAAATAGTGTTGTTAGAGAAATGCAAGCTCCTTGATCAAAATATGTGCAAAACATCCATAAACATGTAATCAAATGTCCATTAGAATTAAAATAGAATGCATACCATAAGTTTCTAGGAAAACAAGAGAGGAGTAATCAAACACACCTATCATATGCTTTGTTTATCTAACTAGTTTTTTCCTTGTGCAGATTTAGGACAAGTTTTTCTTACTATTCTAATTCAGCTAATTACAGCATGTGGTGTAAAATGTGGCTCCCATGAGGGTTGATCTTAGCATGCTTCCCTTTTATGTTTTAAGAGGGATAGGAAATTGAGCAATTTGATCAAATCAATGATAAACATATTCTTGATGCATTAAATAAATATGGAATCACACCAGTTGATCAACTCTCATCATCATATTCAAAATATGCAACACATAATGTGAGTTGTCAAGAAAGTCCCACATCATCTTTTCACAATGAATGAAAAAAATATGTTGCCGTCATGTCAAAAGGAAGGTCTACTTTGCTGGATATGTCTTTCAATCTTCTTAAGTGGATCCAAGATACATTTTATTAAAGAAGTAAATGATTTTTGTAATGCATCAAGTTCAATTATAGATGCATCAAGTTCAATTATGCATCTATTAAAATAATGAAGGAGACATCAAGTCATAACTGAAACCATCATGAGTCATATGAAGTAACAAGGAGGAAAAAAGATGATCATGCATTGTTGCATGAAATACACTCTCCAATTCATCTCACTTCAACCCTATTGGACAAGCACACATCGCTTAGGATGGTGATCTTTCAGGTCGCCACCATAAGTGGCATATGTCTACCTAGTAGGATTAAAGAAAAAGGAATGGTAGTGAGTATTGATAATTCATTAAGTAATCATGAAACATAGAGATGAAACTCACTTTTGAAGCCAAGGTCATAATGCCAAGTAAATATGGCAATAGCTTTTAAGAGATAGAAAGGGTAAGTCCTAAGGGAATAATGCATGGTACATCTCATGCTATAGGATAGCAAAAATGAATGTATGCTACATGGAAACAAAGGGTCTAAAGTTAGAATACAATACCCCTAAAGTGAAAACCTTGTGTCAAAATATTCAATGAACAATGCCTCATAATGATGGAACAACCACAATTATCTAAATGCATGAGGGGCATGAGCATTGAGGTCACTTAACAATATCACTCAAAGCAAGCAACATGGATAAATTTGTAATGGTCACATGACAAAAATTCAAGAGAAGTGAAGACATGAAGCTTCAAGGAGGAATATAGTGGTTTGTGTTTAGAATGAAGACCCCAACCTTTGATCTTGGTCATTGCAATAGAGGTTAATTGTCAAGAACTTAGGATAGTATTCATATGTTATTTCACCATGAATGGGCTGATTTGAAGACAACATAAACTCAACTTATGTATGAGAAATGACTAAGTGACATAAGGATGAACAATACATATGATATTGCCAATGAAAACCACTATCAAAGCAAAGAAAAAGAATAGAGATGTTAAGATGCAATAATTCTCCATGATCTCAAAGAGCTATGCTCTATTCACATTGAACAAATTAATGATCATTCACTCAACAAAGGCATGAGTACAACCATTTGATTCTTCAAGACAACAAGGATCAAAAGACAATGCATTTCATACAACTATGAGCAAGATTGTAGAAAGAACATACATTATAAATACAATGGAGGAAATAGACAGAATAGCCACCTTATACATCAGGACACCATGCATGAAATGGAATCAAACAATGAGATATGAGGTACAAACATGCATTTTGTTTTATATCTAAGATAAATACCATTCTTTTAATGTTTGTTACTTTTCAAATGGTCAAATAGGTTGTTTCCTTTCAGAAAGTTTAAATGTTATCATTTAAATACAAAGCAAGCATGATTAAGAAAGAATAGAGTAGCCTCAAGCATCATAACATACCATAATTATTAGTTCTCATCATAAAAATGATAATAAAGCTATCACATAGGCAGTGTTTGCTCACAATGTTGGTTTGAGGCAGCAAACATATTCAAGATTATATTGAAGGAGATTGTCTATTTGAATCTTTCAAACAAAAGAATAGCTTTTGCAATTTCAAAAGCTTGTTTCAGTATAAACAACAATGGGTGGAAAAGAAAATTCAAGTAAAGTAACAAGGGATAGTCATCCAATGTACATTATAACATTTGTTTGCATGACTTTATCTATGAGTTTCATTAGGCCAAAAGAAATAATGTAATCTATCATCTCTTTATTTTTGTTTCAATGAAAAATGTCAAAGATGAGTTACACGACTGCCATGTTGATAGTGGAATCTCTACTCAAATCATTGCTAACTTGGAGATTCAATACAAAAGGGCTCATCTCCATATGTCTATGGTTTTGACATTTCATGCTTCTATTCACAGTCAGACAAATATGCATGACAACCATCACACAGGACACACACTCATGACTGGTTAGTGTCATAGACATTAGACTCAAGCACAAAGTGACTACTTAAAAGTCATGAAAAGGGAAGGTGAAAGAGACTGTGATAATAGGTGTGTATTTAGCATGAAAGGGAAAAAGGTTGTTAAAGCCACAAGACATGGCCACAATAAATCTTTGAAATAAGAATGCACTACTCATACATGTCTAACAATAATCTATGCTTCATAATTGTGCTTTCCTTGAAATGATAAACAAAAAATGAAAAATTTGGAATACCCAAATTGCATCATGGAGTTCTTTTACAAAGTGAACTGAAAATGTTAAAACCCATTTTCCACTCCCTATGGTTGTGGCTGGAAGAATTGTTTTTATTTTTCAAGAAGGAAAAGCCATCTGGGTTTGTGTTAAAAGTTCAAATAGAGAGATATTGGAAGGAACATTTTGGAGTTTTTTTTTCCATAAAAAGCAATAAGAGTATATCAAAAGCCGAATGTACCCCTTCATGGCTGCCTGAAAGAATCTAATTTTTTTTTCCTCAAATTGCAGGAACCCACTTGGGGCTTTGAGTTAAATGAAAAAATAGTGAAATACATTTCAAAACCCAGCTATTTCTTTACAGTCATGGCCTAAAAAGGAGGTTTTCTTCACAAAATGAAAGAACCCACTTGGGGTTTCGAATTGAATGCAAAGAATGGTGAGGGTTTCTTTCCTCCATTTATGTGCAAGGTTCTTTTTCTGTGAAGAATGAAATACCCAGCTCATTTTCATGTAGGCCTAAAAAAATATGACTTTTCCTTCTCAATGTGCAAAACCCAACTAGGTTTGTGTAAAAAATGTCAATACAGAGATATTGAAAAGAATGGATCTAGATCATTCTACAAAAAATGTAAAAGTATGTCAAAAAGCCCCAATGCATTCTTACAACTGCGGCCTGAAAATATGGTTTTTTTTTTCAAAATTTAGGGAACCCACTCTAGGTTTGTTAGAAATTTCAAATACAAAAATTTTGAAGGAGGGATTTCATAGAGATATTTGATAACAGAGAAATACATTTCAAAACCCCAGTCTATTCTTCATGGTCATGGCCTGAAAGTTATTTTTCCTTAACAAAATCACAAAAAAACACTTGGGGGTTTTTTATTTAAACTTCAAATACAAAAAGAGAAACTAAATTTCAACATTACACTTGTATGTAAGCTTGAGTTTGAACTTTATTTGCAGAAAATGGAGGGATACAAAGCTAAAGTGAGCTTACTTGAGCTTGAGCAACATTGACATTGAAATTTGCAAACATTTTGATACATATTGCTTCCATTATTAGCTTCAAAAGGTCACACTTATGGCAGCTAAAGCAAGAAAGAATAACCACAGAAAAATGAAGCAATAAAATGATCAGAAAATGTTCATGGCTATGACATTTAACTCATGAAATGGTCTTTGAAAGATGGGAAACATGTAGATTTTGTTCAAAAAATTACAATTACCTATTTTTTTTGTGGAAATCACAAGTTTTCATCAAAAAACCAGTCAAATAATCGACCAAAAAATCATTTTCAAGTGATACCCATCAAACCCCATGGTGGAAAAGTGGAGCTCTCCAGAAGGCTTGACACAAATGAATGGTTTTTCACTTTTTCCCATGTTTTTTGTTTAGGGTTTGAAACCCTATGGAGGATGACCAAGGCATTTTTTCCTTATCTTTTAAAAAATGAAAACACATTTTAATGTGTTACATGGGTTTGTGTTTAAGTTTATGCCTTAGGTAGATTTTGCCTCATGTGGCACTTTCAAACTTAGAAAAAAATTTCCTTGAATTTCATTTTGAAGACCAACCCTATGCCTTGGTGCTTTTTCAATATCTTTTGAAAAATGCAATACCTTCCAAGGACTTTGGAGCTTCTTTATAATCTCTCACATCGAGTTCTTTCACCATTGACCATTTTTGCATATAGCTGAGATTATGAAACATTGACCAACTGACATGGCTTTAAAATGTAGAAGTGGGGGTGATTTAAATTTTATCAATGTCTTGGAGGGGTTTAAGTTTGCTTGAATACTTTTACAAGCATTTGGAGTAATTAGTGATTTATTATCACTTTTTGCATTTTATTCAATTGTAAAACATTATTGAGGTGATTTAAAAAACATTGTTATTTAATGCAAATATTGATGTAATCCAAAGAGGTGGTGGGGCCTCTTTTTGCATTCTGTTTTGAAATGTAAAATAGTTTGATTAAGTGATTTATTATGAATCACTTAATCAAGTTATTATTTTGAATGCAAATTAGAGTCTTGTGCTTTTTCAAAAAGCATCAAAGGTGTGGGTCAAATGGGTTGAATAAATGTGTGTGAAACATGATGACTGGTAGACATGAGAGATGTGTGAGAATTTGTATTTGACTAATTTTGGAGAAAATGGGCTATTTAGAGGCATTTTTGTCACATTTTTAGTGTGGCTATAGTCTTGGCTTGACTTTGCTTCATGTAGAGGACAATTTGGAGTGATTTTCAAAGGTTCTTTTTGGCCTTTTCTGCTACATCCAACCAAAAATTTCTAGAGGGACTTGTGTGAGGGAGTTGTTTGATTTTTGCTTAACTTCAATCTTTGTATTTGGAGTTAGTTTTTTTTTTCCAACAAAGTGATAGCTTGACTTTGGAGTTATCTTTTTAGCAGGAGCAATATTGTAACTTAGTGATGGACTTGTATACCAGTTGAGAACTTTGATTCAATGACATTAAATATTTTCCTTCTCATTTTATGTTTTACTTTGTGTAGTTAATGGTTGATCAAGTTACTTGTGAAATCTATCTTTCCTTGTAGTTTTATCTCATTGTTAAGCACCTATTTAGAAGAAAAATGCGTTTTTGTAGGTTATAAGCTGTGTTAGTGAATGCAAGTGTGGTTAGTTGTGAAATTTTTCCTTCTAAGAGTTCTACTAAAAACCTCCTTATAAATTACTTATGTGAAAATGCATGTGAAAATGAGTTGTGTGAACTAAGATTTGTCATTTTTTTGAATGTGTGTAGGCTATTTTTTTGTCTTAGTTAGTTATTTGGTGCATCACCCTTAGTATTTTTAGTTAATTCTCATTTTTATGCATCTTTTTACCCTTTTCCTCAACAAATCATTACTTAAGGTGACATCAAAAGGGAAGCCAACCCATAATATGGAGTTCTACTTTCATAATAGGATGCCCACAACCTGAAAGTAGTCCCATGTTAGTCCAAATTTGTTGAGTTCTTTCACAACCTTGTAGAGGGGGGAAAATTTAGGCTTCTAACAGTTTTGGCATGCCTGGTAGGACCCTTCTAATTAGGTTAGATTAGAAAAAATACACATGTTTGTTGGTTTTGATATGCAGCCAACATTTTTTCAGCCTTAATGTGATCATAAAAGCATATTTGGTGACTCTGAATGTTGAAATTAGTAGTAAACCACTGTTGTAGCAACATTTGCAAAAGATTTAGACAAGGGAAAACTTTGTCCCATTTGATTATTTATAGCTATCACCACCCCAAAGGAGAGGTAGACTAGCAAAGAAAGTCTTTGTTTCATCAAGAAAAACAACTTCAACTCCACCTGTAGTAAGAGTTCCAAGTCGTGTGAGGCAGCAAACCTTGGTGACACTAATGGTTGTTCCAAGAAATCAAGTTTTGTCACTTTGAATGGAGGCAACCCACTGCAATTGGCTCAATATGACGATATTCCCATGGCTTCTCTTAAAAGTGTGCCATATTTTTCAGGTGAAGATCATACCATACCAATTGAACACATAAAGGACATATCAAATATTTGTTCAATGCATCATATAACTCAAAAAAAATATTCTTTGAGGCTACTAGCAGCATCATTTACAGGAAAGGCACTCCAATGGTTCAAGAGTTTAATAGTCAACTCCATTAGAACATGGGATGAGCTGGGAGAGGTGTTATGCAAGTAATTTGAGGACAAATATGACAACTTGTCATTAATGGAGTAGCTAACTCACATCAAAAGAGCTCCTCATGAACAGATGACAGACTTCAACTTTCGTTTCTAAAGAACATTGGACAAAATTCTAGAAACCACAAGGCCTCTAGCTGAGTATGCATTTCTTTACTTTTTGAGGGCCTTAAATAGTGAAGTTGTTTTTTTGATACAATCAATGGGTGGAACCACATTACTAGAGGCTTATGATATAGTTGTAAGGGCTGAAAATAGCCTCATACAAGCTAGCATAATTGCTCCTACGCCTCCTATTCCTTTTTTCCCTAATATACAACCTTTTACAGCTTTTCCAAAACCTCAAATAGCCCCTTTACTAGCTGCTATTAGCTAAGAAATTATTGTCCAAGGACCATCTCAAGAATTGCAAGAGATAAAGAGCAACCAAAAAAAGATTTAGAATCTACTTCAAACTTTTGGAAATGAGCTTGTGAGCATTAAAAAGTAGCAATTCCAAGGTTTTAAGCCTTGACAACCTCAGAATCAAGGTCAAAGTCAGCCATTTCAAGCTAACAAAAGCCCTATTAAGGAAACTTTCAAGGTGCAAGGAAAAATATAAATCAAAGGCCATTTTATCCATATAATCTAGTTCCAATTAGTGTAGCTAGGGACATGGTACCTATTCAAAATAACTTGGCAGCATAATATGATAGGTGTTATCCTTGCAACTAGGCCCATAATCAAACTACAAGTTCAAATGGTATCATCAATCAATCATTGATGGTTCAAAATGTTTCAAGTGTGTAGAATCTATCTAATGGTGAATCTTCACAACAATAGGATCTCCCTAGAGGTGACACAACTCTCTTGAATTGGAAAGGAGAGGAATTTTTTGGAGTAAACAGTGATAGTTATCCAATAGTAGCCAACACTTGAGCCAAAAAGAGGGCTTTTGAGATTGGACAAGAAGTAAATAAAGAAAATGAAGTTGTTTTCCCTTCCAATCCTCAAGTAACACACATCTTACAAAGAAATTCACAAGGCATTGGTGGTGGATAGCTTGGGAACCAACCCTAATCAGCCCACTTGCAGGCAAACCCTGTTGTTGTAAGGACCCATCAAAAGGTAAACATTGTCACACGCTTCAACATCATTGAATCCATGAAAAAGATGAATGTAAGTATGTCAATGTGGGATTCTTTATCCATCCCAAGT
Organism: Sequoia sempervirens; assembly: GCA_007258455.2. Classification (NCBI taxonomy): domain Eukaryota; kingdom Viridiplantae; phylum Streptophyta; class Pinopsida; order Cupressales; family Cupressaceae; genus Sequoia; species Sequoia sempervirens. The sequence continues at coordinate 347,302,939 of VDFB02047230.1, read as the reverse complement.
CAAAAGGACTTATTGCAATCTACCTTAATTGATTTAAGTGTTTCAAGTGATGTTCCAGTAGGTCAAGTCAAGGCTTTTCTAATAAATACACCTCAAGGAAACAGTAAACAGCCAAGTAAGGATGTCAAACCTCCCCCATTTTCTGTGTCTTTGATAATAGGGGATAAGTTAGTTCATAACTACATGGTAGATTCAGGGGCAAGTATTTTTGTCATGCCCAAAAAAATTGTTGATAAGTTAGGACTAAAATATTAGCTTCTTGAGAAGGGAGTAGTCCAACTTGATGGGACAGTCATTAACAACATAGGTGTAATTAAAGGTTTAAGCCTTACCTTAAATTCCTGCCCCAATTTTTCCATCTCTCAAGATATTTTAGTCATTAACTTACTAGCTCATTTTCCTTATGTTTGTCAAGAGACTTCACTGCTAAGATAGGAGGTTATTTGTTATTAGATTGGCCCCACATGATATTCAGAATGAGATATGGGAAAAAAGTGGTCATTAAATCTGAATCACTTTCCAAAGATCACATTGAACCATATATCCCAAGTGTTGTTAATTCTAATTGTGTTGTTTTTTATTATAATGAGCTTGCTGGTACTCAAGAACTACAAGCTAAAAGTATACTAGACATGATCTTAAATGAGTGGGCAACAAAAAATATCATAGACAGCCCAAATGATAACATTGAGGAGACTTATTTGGGTGTTTATGTGTTTCATGAATATGATTCAATGATCCCAAACCTTGAAAAGAAGGTGGAATAGTAGTTAGAACAACAAGGTGAAGAGTGGAAAATGTTCTAGAAGCAAAATTGGAGCTAGTGGGGTTGCAAAGCTTATGTTCCCACAAGGTGAGAAATACTACTCTACTTTCATATTTTCTCTCTTATACTAACAACACTGTTGAGTATGAAGGTTTAATTCAAAGCTTGGAATTGGAAAGGAAAAGAGGGATTGGTTGCTTGCAAGTTTATGGTGACAGTGAGCTAATTGTAAATCAAGTAAGGGGTTTGCACATCACTAAAAATAATGTTTTGAAGTCCTACAAACATAGAGTGTGGGACATGATAGAATATTTTTATGCTTTTAATCTAGTTTATATTCCTAGGGATTAGAATAAACATGTAGAAAGATTAGCTGCAATAGAGGCTTAGGTTGATATTCCAAGTGAGATTAGGAAAGAAAAAATGAAACCATATGTTAAGATATTCATTAGACCTTCTATTCCTGATAATAACATTCATTGGCAATTTTTTGAGAGTGATGAATATGTCTTGAGCTTTATGCTACGAGAAGATGAATTTGCAATAGTGAACCAAAACAAGATCAAGTAGCAATATGATGATTAGATCATCCAGTTGAGGACTAACAAGCTGCCCAAGTGTCTAGTTACCTTGGAATCCATTTTTAGTACTGGCGACCAACTAAAAAGGAGTAAGACCAGCATGCAAGTCAAAGAAGAAAATTATGAAGAGCTCAAAATTTTCAAAGGTGAGCTCCTTAAAATTGGTGAAATCTGCTCACATACAAATAGGAAAGCTTTCATTGCTCTTTTTCAAGAGTTTCAAGATGTATTTGAATGGGAATATTCTAATTTAAAGGGCTTCGATCCCAAAATTTCCCAACATACCATAAAACTTGAACCAAATGCAAAACCTATTAGGTAGAAATAAAGCCCTTTAAACCCCAAACTTGAGCCTCTTATGGTCAAATAATTGACCAAGTTGGTTGAGGGAGACATCATTTTTAAAATAAAACATACCTCATGGGTCTCTAACCTTGTCCAGGTTAGAAAGAAAAATAGTGAGATTAGGCTTTGTGTTGATTTTAGGGTCCTCAATAGAGCCTTATTAAATGATCATTATCTGCTACCCTTAATTGAGTAGATTCTCCAAATTATAGTTGGTTTAGAAAGATTCTCATTACTTGACAATTAATTGGGCTATAACCAAGTCTTATTCAAAGAGGAAGACCAGTACAAGACTTCCTTCACCACAAAATGGTGCACAATGGCTTATAAAAGGATTCCATTGGGATTGTCCAATGCTAGTGCCACTTTTCAAAGGGAAATGGACATGGCATTTCAAGGTCTGAATCACAAACTTGTACTCATTTACCTTGATAATGTAGCAGTGCTTTCCAAGAAGGTTGATGAACATCTTACACATCTAAAGCAAGTATTTGAGAGGTGTAGGGAGTTCGGTATATCCCTCAACCCCAAAAAATGAATCTTTGTTGTCCATGAAGGTAATCTTTTAGGACATATAGTGTCAAAACAAGGAATCACCATTGATCCAAAAAGAGTAAGTGCCATTTTCGATCTGCCTTTACCCAGCCATAAAAAGGGGCTGCAAAGTTTTCTTGGTAGAATTAATTTTGTTAGGAGGTTTATTCCTAAAATTGCTAATCTTTTGAAACCACTAACTGCCATGTTAAAAAAGAATACAAGTTTCAACTAGACCAAAGAGACCAAGCATAGTTTTGAATTTATAAAGGAGGCCTTATCAATAGCTCATTCTTTGGTAAACATTAACTTTTCAAAAGACTTCATTTTGTATGCCTTTGGTAGCATTGATATCATTTCTGCAATGTTGGTATTGTTAGCTAGAATAGCCTATTGCTTTTTTTAGTCAACCTTTAGAAGAGTATGAACAAAGATATACTTTTGTAGAGAAACATGTACTTGCTTCCATCAGAAGTCTAAAAAAATTTAAACCTTTTATTTCTAACAACATAGTGCATTTAATGGTTGCTCACCCTAGTGTGAAAGAGTTCTTGTTAAGCAAGGACTTGAATGAAAAGAGGGTTGGGTGGATTACAAAAGTTATGGAATATGACATTGACATTAAGGTAACAAATCTTGTAAGGGGTAAAGGGTTGTGAGAACAACTAGCTACAAGGGTTGGAAGTGAAGAAAAGGCAAAAAAAGAGGTAGTTTTGGTTGTTAATAATGAACTTATAGCTGATGCACTAGCAACAAGTCCAGGTTGGGTGCAAGATATGACTCATTTTTTGCAAACTGGTGAGTGTAAACTAGGTTTGGATAAAGCTAAATAGAGGCATTTCAGACTACAATCCATTCCTTATGTGTTGGCTGGTAACATTCTTTTTAAAAAAGATCTTAATGGTCTCATTTTAAGATGTATTAATCAACATCAAGTAGATAAAGTGCTTCATGAGTTCCATGATGGAACTGCTAAGAGTCATTTTTCCCCAAGAACAACTTCATGGAAAATAATGAGACTTGGATATTATTAGCTAAGCTTGTTTAAGTATGCCCATGCTTGGGCTAGAAAGTGTGTAAAATGTGTCATTTTTATAGGCAAAGAGAGGCTGGCAACTTTACCATTGCAGCCCATTCAAGTGGAACAACCCTTCATAAGATGAGGCATTTACTTTATAGGTTTCATTAACCCACTTTCAAGTAGGGCACAAGTGGGTTCTTATTGCAACCAATTACTTTACAAGATCGACTAAAGCAGTGACCTTAAAAGAGGCCAACGAAAGTGTTGTTTCGATTTTTTATGATGATTTAGTAACCAGATTTGGGGTACCTAAATCAATCATTTATGATAATGCTTTGTTGTTTGTTGGATTAAGAGTAAGTGATTGGGCTATGAAGAACAATATTCACTTGAATACATCTTCAAACTATTACCCTCAAGGTAATGGTTTGGCTAAATCAACTAACAAGAACCTGATCAGAATCATCAAAAGGATTTTGGAGGATAACCACAGAACTTGGCACAAGTCAAAATCGGCCTTGTGGGTAGATATAATAACTCCAAAAATATCCATTGGAAATTCTTCTTATATGTCAGTATATGGTACGGAGGAAAGGTTGCCTTTATCTGTTGAACTTCTAGCTCTTGATATAATGAACCAGCTTGAAATGTTTGAGGAGGAAGATCCAATGGTTGTCAGATATGCATAACTCATGGAGCTAGATGAAACCAAAGATAGAGCAATGAAAACAATGGAGCTACATTAACTCCAAACAAAGAATGTTTTTGAAAAAAGAGAAATAGCTAGGGTGTTCAAAGGAGATGTTGTTCTTAAGTGGGATGAGTTAAAGAGCAGGCCTGGAAAGCACACTAAATTTGATACCATTTGGAGTGGCTCATTTTTCGTTACTAAGTGCAAGGAGCACTATGATTTTCAATTGTCAACAATGGATGGAGAAGCTCTACCTATCCCAGTCAATGGGATACACCTCAAACTTTGTTTTGAGGTATGATCAAAATTTTCCTTGTACAAATTAGAGTAGGTCTTTATTTCCTCTAAGTGTTGTTGCACATTAGTTAGAATGCATTTTTAGTTTACCCTAAGTGTTTTTTTTTCATAATTAGGTACTTGCTTTATTTTCTAGTGTATTTTGAATAAGTTTCCAAAGTGTCTCATGTTGGTCTAGTGAGTTACAGCAACATACAATGTTGTTTTTAGGCTGTGTCAACTTTTAGATGAATCAGTGCCCAATGGATAAGCTTTAGGGAACTGGTCGAGATGTTTAGCAGGAAAACATATAGAAAATGTCACCAAAAATGTTACCTGATTTTGGATTCTAGCTAAAATCAGGTAACTTATTGTTTATTCTTTTGTTTTTTCATTTAAACATTAAAAGACACATCATGTTCTATTGAAGTTCATTAATGTGCATAAAGGAGATTGTCAAAATAGATTGCATTATTCATTTTTGCAATTACATACAAATAAGAAAGAGAATCAACATGTATTGCAAATATAATCTTTATTAATGATCATGAGCATATAATGTCCCTCACAAGCCAAGGGACTAGCTATTCTAATGCTTATAAATAAAATACTATACACCTATAGATAACAGAAAATAAATTACACATAAGATGAAAAGGAACCCGTCATTTCCTGGTGGAATGATGAATACCATTGGCTTGGTCTCACATCTCTTGGCTCTTCCTGCTACCCTACTTTTGTTTGATGCCCTCCTTGCTACTCCTAGGTTTCCTGCATCTAAAAAAATAGTGTTGTTAGAGCAATGAAAGGTTCTTGATCAAAATATGTGCAAAACATCCATAAACATGTAATCTGATGTCCATAAGCATTAAAATAGAAAGAATACCATAAGTTTCCAAGAAAAAAAGAAAGGAGTAATCAAACACACCTATCATATGCTTTGTTTATCTAACTTTTTTGTTCCTTGTGCAGATTTAGGACAAGTATTTGTTACCATTATAATTTAGCTAAGTAGAGCATGTGGTGTAAAATGTGGCTCCCATGAGGGTTGAGCCCAGCATTCTACCCTTTGATGTTTTAAGATGGATAGGAAATTGAGCAACTTGATCAAATCAATGATAAACATATTCTTGATGCATTAAATCAATATGGAAACACACTAGTTGATCAACTCTCATTATCAGATTCAAAAGATACAACACATAATGTGAGGTATCAAGAAAGTCACACTTCATCTTTTCACAATGAATTAATCAATATGATGCCATCACGTCAAAAGGAAGTTGTACTTTGCTTGATATGTCTTTCAATATTCGTAATTGGATCCAAGATACATTTTATTAAAGAATTAAATGATTTCTATGATGCTTCAAGTTTTATTATAGATGCATCAAGTTCAATTATGCATCTATTAAAATAATGAAGGAGACATCAAGTCATGCCTAAAACCATCATGAGTCATATGGGGCAGCAAGAAGGAACAAAGATAATCATGCATTCTTGCATGAAATACACTCTCTAATTCATCTCACTTCAACCCTATTGGACAAGCACACATCACTTAGGATGGTGAGATTTTAGGTCACCACCATCAGTGACATATGTCTACCCAATAGGATTAAAGCAAAAGGAATGATAGTGAGTAGTGATAATTCATTAAGAAATCATGAAATATAGAGATGAAACTCTCTTTTGAAGCCAAGTTCATAAGGCAAAGTAAATATGACAGTAACTTTTAAGATCCGAAAAGAGTCAGTCCTAAGGGAAAAATGCATGCTACATATCATGATACCAAAAATCAACAATGAATGTATGCTATAGGGAAACAAAGGTTCTAAATTCATAATACAATACCCCTCCAGTGCACACCTTGTGTCAAAATAGTCAATGCACAGTGCCTCATTATCATGGAACAACCACAATGATCTAAATGCATGAGGGACATGAGTGTTAAGGTCACTTAACAATATCACTCAAAGCAAGCAACATGGATAAAGTTGTAATGAAGAAGTCACATGACATAAATTCAAGAGAAGTGAAGTTATGAAGCTTCAAGGATGAAGACAGTGGTTTGTGTTTAGAATGAAGAACCCAACCTTGGATCTTGGTCATTGTAATAGAGGTTGATTGTCAATAACTTAGGAAAGTCTTCATATGTTATTTCACCATGAATGGGTTGACTGAAGACAACATGATAAACTCAACTTATGTATGAGAAATGACTAAGTGACACAAGGATGAACAATGCATATGAGATTTCCAATGAAAACCACTATTAGAGTAAAGAAAAAGAATAGTGATGTTAAGATGCAATAAGTCTCCATGAACTCAAAGATCTATGCACTATTCACATTGAACAAATTAATGATCATTCACTCAATAGAGGCACAAGTACAACCATTTGATGCTTCAGGACAGAAAGGATCAAAAGACAATGCATTTCAGACAACTATGAGCAAGATGGTAGAAATAACATGCATTAGAAGTACAATGGAGGAAATAGTCAGAATAGCCACCTTATACATCAAGAAAACATGCATGAAAGGGAATCAAATAGTGAGAGATGAGGTACAAACATGTATTCTTTTTTATATCTAATATAAATACCATTCTTTTAATGTTTTTTTCTTTTCAAATTGTCAAATAGGTTGTTGCCTTTCAACAAGTTTAAATGTTTTCATTTAAAGACAAAGAAAGATCAAGAAGGAATAGAGCAGCCTCAAGCATCATAACAAACCATAATTCTTAGAGCTCATCATGCAAATGATCATAAAGCTATTGCACAAGCAGTGTTTGCTCACAATGTTGGTTTGAGGCAGCAAACATATTCAAGATTATATTGCAGAAGATTGTCTATTTGAATCTTTGAACAAAAAAAATAGCTTTTGCAATTTCAGAAGCGTGTTCCAGTATAAACAACAATGGGTGGAAAAGAAAATTCAAGTATAATAAGAAGGGACGGTCATCCAATGTACATTATGACATTTTTTTACATGACTTTATCTATGAGTTTCATTAGGCTAAAAGAAATAATGCAATCTATCATCTCTTGCTTTTTCTTTTAATGAATAATGTCAAAATGGGTTATAGGACTATCATGTTGATAGTGGAATCTCTAATCAAATCATTTCTAACTTAGAGATTTAGTGCAAAAGGGTTCATCTCCATATGTCTATGGTTATGACATTCCATGGTTCTATTCACAATCAAACAAATATGCATGACAACCATCTCACAGGAGACACAATCATGCTTGGTTAGTGTCATAGAGAATAGACTCAAGCTCAAAATGACTATTTAAAAGTCATGACAAGGTATGGTGAAAGAGACTATGATAATTGGTGTGTATTTAGCATGAAAGGGTAGAGGGTTGTTAGAGTCATAAGACATGTCACAATAAATCTTCAAAATAAGAATGCACTGCTTATACAGGTCTAACAATAATCTATAATTCAGAATTGTGCTTTCATTGAAATGGTAAACAGAAAATGCAAAATTTGAAATACCTAGATTGCATCATGGAGTTCTTTTGCAAAGTGAATTGAAAATGTTAAAACCCATTCCACTCCTTATGGTCGTGGATGGAAATTTTATTTTATTTTTGAAGCAAGAAAACCCATATCGATTTGTGTTAAAAGTTCAAATACAAAGATATAGGAAGGAATATTATGTAGTTTTGTTTTCAAAAAAAGAAACAGGAGTATATCAAAATCCTAATGCATCCCTTCATGGTGGCTTGAAAGAATCTTTTTTTTTCTCAAAGTGCAAGAACCCATTTGGGGCTTTGAGTTAAATGAGAAAATAGTGAAATAAATTTCAAAACCCAGCTATTTCTTTATAGTCATGGCCTAAAAAGTAGATTTTCTTCACAAAAGGAAAGAACCCACTTTGGGTTTCAAATTGAATGCAAAGTATGGTGAGGGTTTCTTTTCCTCCATTTATGTGCAAGGTTCTTCTGTGAAAAATGAAATACCCAGCTCATTTTCATGGCATCCTAAAAAAATCTAATTTTTCCTTCTCAATGCACAAAATTCATCTGGGTTTGTGTAAAAACTACAAATACAAAGATATTGAAAAGAATGGATGGAAATCATTCTACAGAAAATGCAAAAGTATATCAAAAAACCCCAATTCATTCTTGAAACCATGGCTTGAAAATATGGTTTTTTTTTTCAAAAGTTAGTGAACCCACTCTGGGTTTGGTAGAAATTTCAAATACATAAGATTTGAGGAGGGATTTCATAGAGATATTCAATAACAGAGAAATACATTTCAAAACCATAGTCTATTATTCATGGTCACAGCCTAAAAGTATTTTTTCCTTCACAAAATCACAAAAAAAATACTTGGGGGTTTTTTATTTAAATTTCAAATACAAAAAGAGAAACTAACTTTCAACATTATACTTGTATGGAAGCTCCAGTTTGAGCTTTATTTTTAGAAAATGGAGGGATACAAAGCTAAAGTGGGCTTACCTGAGCATGAGCAACATTGACATTGAAATTTACAAACATTTTGATACAGATTACTTCCATTATTAGCCTCAAAAGATCACACTCATGGTGGATGAAGCAAGAAAGAATAACCATAGAAAAATGAAGCAATAAAATGATCAAAAAATGTTCATGGTCGTGCCATTTAACTCATGAAATGACCTTTGAAAGATTAAAAAAATGCATATTTTGTTCAAAAAATCATAGAACTTACCTTTTGTTTTATGTGGAAATCACAAGTTTTCATCAAAAAACTAGTCAAAGAATCAGCCAAAAAATCATTTTCCTATGATACCCATCAAACCCCATGGCAGTAGATTGGAGCTCTCTAGAAGGCTAAAAAAAAATGAACGGTTTTTCACTTTTTCCCATTTTTTTTGTTTAGGGTTTGAAACCCTATGAAGGATGACCAAGGCATTTTTGCCTTATCTTTAAAAAAATGTAAACACATTTTAATGTGTTATGTGGGTTTGTGTTTAAGTTTATGCCTTAGGCAAATTTTGCCTCATGTGGCACTTTCAAACTTAGGAAAAAATTTCCTTCAATTTCATTTTGAAGGCCAACCCTATGCCTTGGTGCTTTTTCATTATCTTTCAAAAAATGCAATACCTTCCAAAGACCTTGGAGCTACCTTATAATCTCTCACATCGAGTTCTTTCACCATTGACCAGTTTTGCATATAGTTGAGATTATGAAAAGTTGACCAGCTGACATGGCTTTGAAATGCAGAAGTGGGAGTGATTTAAATTTTATCAATGTCTTGGAGGGGTTTAAGTTTGCTTGAATACTCTTACATGTATTTGGAGTAATTAGTTATTTACTATCACCTTTTGCATTTTATTCAATTATAAAACATTATTGAGGTGATTTTCAAAACATTATTATTTAATGCAAATATAGATGTAATCCAAAGAGGTGGTGGGGCCTCTTTTTGCATTCTATTTTGAAATGTAAAATAGTTTGATTAAGTGATGTATTATGAATCACTTAATCAAGTTATTATTTTGAATTCAAATTAGAGTCTTGTGTTTTTCCAAAAATCACCAAAGGTGTGGGTCAAATGGGTTGGATACATGTGTGGAAAACATGATGACTAGAAAAAATGAGAGATGTGTGAGAAGTATTTAGCTGATTTTAGAGGAAATGGGCTATTTGGAGGCATTTTTGTCACATTTTTAGTGTGACTATAGTCTTGGCTTGAATTTTCTTCATGTGGAGGATAGTTTGGAGTGATTTTAGAAGGTTCCTTTTGGCCTTTTCTACTGCATCTGAACAAAACCTTCTAGACGGACTTGTGTGAGGGAGTTATTTGATTTTTGCTTAAGTAACTTCAATCTTTGTATTTGGAGTTAGTTCTTTCTTTCCAACAGAGTGATAGCTTGGCTTTGGAGTTATATTTTCAGCAGGAGTAGTATTGTTACTCAATGATGAAACTGTATACCACTTGAGTATTTTGAATCAATGACATTAAATAGTTGCCTTCTCATTTTATGTTTTACTATGTGCAGTCAATGGTTGATCAAGTTACTTGTGAAATCTATCTTTCCTTGCAATTTTGTCTCATTGTTAAGCACCTATTTAGTAGAAAAATGCATTATTGGATGTTATAAGTTGTGTTAGTGAATGCAAGTGTTGTTAGTTGTGAAATTTTTCCTTCTAAGAGTTCTGCGAAAAACCTCCTTATAAATTACTTAAGTGAAAATGAGTTGTGTGAACCAAGATTTGTCACTTTTTGGAACATGTGTAGGTTGTTTGTAGGTCTTAGTTAGTTTTTTGGTGTACCACCCTTAGTAGTTTCAGTTAGTTCTCATTTTTATGCATCTTTTTACCCTTTTCCTCAAGAAATCATTAGTTAAGGTGACATCAAAATGGGAGCCAACCCATAATTTGTAGGTCTGCTTTCACAATACAATACCCACAACTTGAAATCAATCCCATGTTATTCCAAATTTGTTGAGTTCTTTCACAATTTGGTAGAGGGGTGCAAATTTGGGCCTTTAACATGTCCATTCAAAAAATTCCCTCTCAAATTTGAATCTACCTACCGCATTCAATTCTTCTGCAGACTGGACTGCACGTTAGGAGCAAGTTGGGAAAGCAATCCCCAAAAAAAAACTTCTAGTTGTTGGTAACAAATGCCCCTGATAGGTAGGTGGCAATGGGAGGAGGCTCAGGGGAAATTAATTTTTTTCAACACACAACACCAATCATGACTAGCGGAAAAATAAATTTTCCAAAAACAAGTGAAGTAGCATGATTCCAAACATGGTCCCCCCTGGCAAGGATAATCCAAGACACCCTCTGATAGTACTAGTCCTTATATGAAATATGAAATATGGAATAAAGCTCGATGTGTTTCCTCACTATGTAGAACATCCTGTGTCCAATGCATTATTTTGTAAAGAGAGCTGATTTCTCCATAATGATGCAAACCTGTATTTTGTTGAGTGGTCCCATGGCCAAGAAAAGTAGGTTTTGTATTAACCATGTGTGATATGTCTTCTCCTTCAAAATGAAATGGATTTTTTTTAATAAGTGTTTAAATTATCATTTATAAGAAATAATATTACATATATTAAAAATTGGGTGGATATAAAATCACATTTCTAAAGTTTAAGATAAAAAAAATAAACATAAAAAATCAATCTATTAGACAACAACAGTGATAGTAGAGGAGGAAGAGGAAGGTTCTAATCAGCTGGCTTACCCCATACATCAACAATATCAAGAGAATCCTTCAAAATCTCATTCCTAATATATATGTTTTCTTGTTCTTCATTAACATAGATTAAGAGAATTACAAGAACCAACCAAACATGTGCATGAGGAAAAACACAAAATGCACCTGCCAATTTTTTTGACACTTACCTTGTGGCACTTGTGCATGGATCACTAGTGACAAGAAATCAAAATTATCAGGATATTGTATCTGTTGACTAGTTTCACCCAGGAACTACTACTATGATATACAATCAAGATACCATAATCTTGTTGCTAGAGCTTCTTTGTCTCTTGATGAAAAGGGAGAAAAGCATGTGTATGATTTTAAGTTGGACTTGTTAGTTACCCATAATGTATAAGCATTAACAAATATTTCCAATGAGTTTAACAAGCTTTTTGTTCTTCACAAACAAATGGAGTTTGTAGTTTCCTTCCTTGCAACATATTGTAATATTAATTTTATTATTTAAAATTGAATTAAAAAATATATATAATTAGTAATTGTACTTAAGGAATAATGCATATACTGATAAGGGTTTATAAAATACAAGTAATTGTTAATTATTTTGAAATTTGTAAGAAATAGTAAGTTCTTAAGAAAAACAAACAATTTAAATATAATAAAAGAATTTATTTAATTTTTTTAAATTTGTATGTGTATCTTGTATACAAGAAGGAATACAATGAAGTTTAAATTAGCATATCAATTTATCAAAATTGTTGAAACTTTCTTTTACATACAAAGTGTTTAGCATAATTTAATTTATGAACAAGTAAACAAAATTAATAATCAAAGTCTATCAAAAGAGTTGGTTGTTAGTTTTTTATTGATAGAAAATATTTATTATAAAAGATAAAATAAAATAAAATTTAGTCATTATATTGTTGTAATGGTGTAAATTTACACTTAGGTAAATTTCTCATTAATTTACTCTTATTTTAGTCTTACAAGTCTGATAATGTAAATACCCACCACTTTTATTCCGCTTTTCTCATGTGTCCTTGTCATTTTGTGTTAGTGGGGGTATTTTTATTCGGGATGCATGCCTGTCGCGCAGACGTTTTCCCACCATGCTATCATCTTGATAAGATTCCTACATCAAGAAGCAGTAGAAACATTGTGATTCCTTACCACCTATGAATGTAACATTCCTAGTCAAATCTTCATTGATGAGAAACAACTATTTGCCTTCATTTTTCTCATTTTGAACATTAATCAACTTCATTATTTAATAATTTTCAAGCAAATTTCTTTCAATCTCTCTCAATTCAATCTTATTCTCAAGCCTCTTCTCACTATCTCTTGCATCTAGCAACTTCATATTTGGTTTCTATAGAATCTTATTGCTTCAACACTATTATCATTACAGGTTCACGAAGCTCTACTTCCTTGGCATGGTGATATCACTCTCCTTCTTCCTCTATTGGCCTTGAGCACTTGTAGAGGGGAAGGTGATATTATGTCTATTTTGCTTATTTGCTTATTTGCATTATCATTCTTGTAGAATAGCATCCAAGTTGTCATTGATCTCTACTTCATTGTGTCTTTTCTATCTACTTCTTTGTCACTTTTCTATAACATCATTGTCTACCAGTTGTCTGTGGAGATGAGAACACCAAAATGAGGACTTGATTGAGGAAAGTTCTAAACACAACCCCAAAATTTTTCATGTTACTGCGTGTGTAGGTGTTGTTTGTTTTCCTGGAGCTAGTTGGCCAACTGGACCTTAAGTAAGTTGGCATTTTTCTTCATTATTTGTCATTTTTCTATTAGAGTAGCTCTTATAGTATTGTTCTTTTTGTAATTCGCATTACTTTAATTTTCTGTCAAATTGCAAAAGCATAACATTTGGGTCGTCAATAGACTCTATGAGTTTCTAGTTATAAATTGACCCTTTGTTCATATAGGATTTTAGTGCATCTCTAAGACTCTAGTGTAGTACGTTGAAGTTTGACTCTCATTTTGTCATCCCCTAATAGAGAGATTTTTGGTTCATAGTCTCAGACCTATGCATTCTGCTCACCCAGTTCTTGAAAATTCCTATCATAAGAAAAATGGAAACAAAGTATTTTTTTCCCTTCCTTTTCAACTTGTCCTTTCTTCTTTGACTTATTAAGGAGTCTGAGTTATTTTAGGGAAATTTTTTCCCTTAGGTTCTTTCATTACCTAAGAGTCTTGGGGTGAAGAATCCCCCTTCTCTACATTTTTGGTGAAGCTTTATGAGCTTTACAACTCAATCTACAACCTTCGAGCACATGGTTAGAAGGAGATTGCGAAATATAGAGATAGAATATAAAAAGGTCACTTGTCCTACCTTTGAGGAAATAATTTCAGGGATGTCTACTGGATTGTCCAACCCCTTTGGAGAAGTCACTACAGATGTTTCTACCCCTTTTGTTTCTACTTCCACTTCACATATGGAGGAAGATGATCCTCTTGAGGTAACCTTAGAGAAACTTATTTCCCTAGATAGGAGACTCAGTGAGTTTGAAAAGTATTTGGAGAAAGAAAAAACTCTTGCTAAAGCCACTATGGTTGTTAATAGATTGAGAGCTATGTTAGACAAGGATGAGAGAGGTCTACAATTTCTCTGAGGTCTTTGTGACTATCATGGATACTCACCTCTTGGCCTATGATCCTAACTCAGGTGTCACCTGAGGCCTTGATTGTGATACCACTAAGAGACAACTAGAAGTCTCAATTTCTAGGGTGTCAACATGTATGACTATAACTAACCCTTCTATTAACACCACCTCTAGACCTTAGTTGACCCCCACCATTAAAGTAAACAAGGTACCCTTGGGTTTCATTTACTCCACTCCTAAAGCTCCTAGTGGTAATCCTAGAACCCATATTGGTACCAGTGGTGAGGTCTCTGCTAATATGGGGGTTGGTGGCTTAGTGGCTTTAGTGATCCTAGTGGTGGTTCCACTAGTCATGTTTTATCCTCTAACATTTTCTTTAATGCTTTATTAAAAAATATGGGGTAGATGCAAAACCAATAGGAGAACCTTTTCCACCTCTTCTTCTTAACCTATGTTTTAAGCTTTCCTTCATCACATCCCTTTGTCCATCACTATTTTAAACACTCATATCCATCATGGGATGGAGATTCCAAATTTTGAAAAGTATGGTGGTTATGGAGACCCTCATATGCACATCTTGGCATATAATTTTATGTGCACTAAATTCTTCCACCATGATGCTTTGATGGGAAATATTTTTTTGTGATCCCTTAAGGATGCTACACTTGAGTGGCATTGCAATTTACGAGATAATTTTGTCTTTTCATTTGATCAATTGGTGAATAAGTTTTTGAGGCAATTTTTAGCTAACATCAGACTGAAGATGGCTTTCTTTGATCTCTTCCAATGCAAGAAAGTGGACCACAAAAAGGTGATTGACTTCAACATGAGCACTATCAAGCATTTTTTTTAAAATATCTTATCCTTTACTAAAATTTGATGTTCAAAAGGTATTTATCTAGAACTAATAGAAATAATGGCAAGAGAAGTTTTCCCTAATTAAGTATCCTTCCTTTGCACACCTATGTGCAGTATTTTGTGAATACTAATATATAGTCGCTCAGTTCGAGGGTTCATCCTCACACTCTGGTCCTGATAACCCGTCATTAATGTTAGTTTTTGGAAAGAATAAGGCTATTTTGATGATGGTCTCTACAAATAAATACATTGCTATTTGAATCTTATACTGTTGTTTTGAAAAAATATTAAAAGATAAAGTTCTGACATTGCCAAAATTTTAACCACTATATAAGTTATATCTTGAGTGGTACGATGGACAACAATTATGTCAATTCAATTGAGTACACATACATGACATTGAGCAATGTGTGTGCCTACATCATGATATTCAAGACTGTATCAACAATGAGACTATCTATCTTGATGGGAAGAAATAGAATTCTAATAAATCTACAACCAAGGATTTAATAGCGAGTTACAAATTTATACTAGTCCATTTCCTTCTCACTCTAAAAATCTAGTCACACAATCTTCTACATCTTTTGAGCTATTTTCATTTGAGTATGGGAACATGGTCTTGTTCACACATATCAGTCTTGTTGAGAATATCAGTGCAATGCCTGATATAATTTTCACCTCACATGATGAGCCACTAAATAAGGAGCCTTCTCCATTATACATTCCTACCTGGATTAATAGAAACATCATAACTAGCATCTTGGTTGATCTAGTCAAGTAAATGTGATAACAAAGTAAACTTTGTTCATAAATAGTTTACATAAGGAGAGATACAAAGAGATGTAGACCACTCTTTGTACCCACAATGGACTCTCTATTGCCCCTATGGGTGCTATGTCTTTATCAGTCCTAGTGGGACCCAAGGCTATTGATGTGATATTTGTTATAGTGATCCTATATTTTGACCTATTCAAAGTTATGCTAGGAATTCCATGGCTATCCTCTATGAACAGTGTTGCCTCTATAATCCATAAATGCTTAAAGTTACCCCATGAAGGTGTTGTGCATGTGGTGCATGCCACAGTTGGCTATAAAACACTAGTGTCATGTGAGGGCTTCTCTTTGTATCATTTATGGCTTACCTTAGTTGGACCTCTCCCTCCAAGGGGAGATTTGTTATATAATACTGGGGCTCAATGTTAAAGGTTAGTTATCTAGCATCTCCTTATACTTGTGAACACCAAATCTATAATAAGCTAACACGAGACCAACCAACAAAAATTAATAATATTTGAAATACAAATCAAGCATTCCCAATGAAATTTTTAGCTAAATCAAGATGAATACATGAAAATGAGAGCATAACAAACCAAATGCAACATGCAATCAACTAAAAATAGCTAAACATTCATGCCATAGAGGGATTGGTGTTCCTTTGATGTGGAAAGAAGCCCTTTCCCAATCCCAATTGATAAGCTCCAATGTTGTAGATGACTCCAAGCATGAAATTGATGCTAAGTAATGAAAATTTACTCAAAATGATATGAAAATGGTGAATGTTGTGAGTGAAAATGCCTATAATAAGAATGCTTCAAGTTGTGAATCCATATTGTGTAGAGGAGGCCTCTATTTATAGAACTCAAGGGGTGAAGAATGAGATAAATTAGTGAATGTGGGATAAAATAGGAACTAATAGGAATGTGACACTTGTCACAATTCCATTGGATGAGGATGGAGCACATTTGGGGAAATGTGTAGAGGAAAGGAACTATAAAACGAATAAATGAAAATGGTTGAGGATTTGAAAGGATGTAAGAAGAAGTAAATGAATGTCATTGAGATGTAAGAGAATGTTGTTGAGAGTGTAAGAGGATTGAATGCCCTTGAAAGAGACAAGGTGGCATGTAATAAGAAATAAATGTCTTTGTAAGAGGTATTTATGAATCTGTACGAGGCTTTTTGAAACCTTTGGAGGGAAATTGAATGGGGAGGTAGTTGAGAGGGATATTCTTAGGAATAAGCCATTGTGAGGATAAATAGAGGAATTAGATAATTAAAAGAAATTATTTTCATATGCAACCTAGTTAGTTGACCATGGGTTGATTTAACTCTTGATGAGTTAAAAGCTGGAGGATTTATTAATGATGATTAGAAAGTGATTTAGATTTAATTAATCCAAAATTAATTAACTTGGATGGGTTAAGGGATTATGACATTTGATTTGATTTATTTAATCAAATGAGAGGACTTTAGGAGGATTTAATTAAATGATTTTATTTAATTAAATATGATAAACATTAGTTAGGATAAATATGTATTAACCTAATTAAATTAATTATTGGATTAATAGCCAAATTTGATGAATTTAACCAAATAATGTTGATTATTTAATTAATTGGTTAGTCTGTAGTGATTTAGGAGGAAATGATGTTAATTTATTGGAATCAGATGCATAATATCAATCAGGTTTATTGAAGTGTCTACATTCTCCCCCTCTTTGAAGCGAGGTACCTGCTACATTGGTTCAAAGAATAAAAATGTCGCGATAAAAACTCAAAAAAAAATTCAGATGCCCCATTGCTACCCCAGTGGAAGAAATTATGTTGCTACACTTCCCCTCGAGAGATCGGACAAAATTTCCAAAATTTGAGTCGAGCTCACAAAAATGATTTAACAATGAGTCAAGCACATAAAACAACCTACGAGAAGTGAAAAAAAGCTCATGATGCCAAAAATGGGTCAAAACAGGCTTCATTCAACAACAAAAAATGATAAACAAGTGCAAAAAACCTAAAAATACGCTAAAAAACCCTAAGAATTTAGCATAGAAAAGAAGGGTAGGGGATATTTTCAAATCATTTGTGCACTTGACCTTCTAGAATTCTTGAGATTTTTCTCTGAGCTACTAACATAATGGTAGCTCATGTGCTTCCCTGGCATCGAATGGAGTAGGTTCGAGAGTTCCAACGGCCCCAGGATGCAAGCCCCTCTATACACATTTCAAAACTTTTCTCATTTTTCACGTTTTAAGTGCATTTATTAGGGTCTGATTAGGTCTGCCAAAAGTAGCTCTCTAGGGCATCGCAAATGTTACAATTGGTGTCACTTTTATCAATGTTGACTTATGTTTGTAGGATAGCATTGTGCAACACTGGAAGGTCATAAGGTCATGAAAAAAATTTGATCTTCCTTTGTGTGATAGCGTTGCACAAGCCCAAAAGAGTCTAGTGTCACTTAGAAATGTTGATTCACCTTTTTGATATGGTAGCACTTATGAATGTAGCATCACCTTTGTGAAAACACAAATTTCTACCTTTGTAAAAGCCAACTCACCTTTTCTTTTGATTGATTTTTAATTTTTGAAAACGTGCTAGGTTGATTAAATTTGACATCATGGTCATTTTGAATGTAGGAGGTCCTTGGAGTGCTCCACTTGAAGGAGCACGAAGATCAGATACTATGTTGAGTGAGGTACTTGAGCAATGATGCACTATTTTCCTTGGGTTTGATCAGATTTGGCTTTATCGAACATATTCCTATAGTTTGGACACACCTGACCATGATGACCACATTGGTGGAGAGATGGTGGAGCGAGACATCATTGTTCCATCTACTAATAGGAGAGGCCACAGTGACCTTGGAGTATGTATGGTGGATCCTATGAATCCCAATACACAGTGAGTAGATTATCTACGATGTTGAGGCTAGTGGTGATGCCATTATTTAGTTAGGATTCAACCAGTATGAGGTTGACAGCGGTCAAATCGACCTTGACTAGTATGTGGGGATTGCCCTAGATTTGACCTTATTTGTCAGTGCATTGATCTTAGGTGTTCTCGTTCCTCATAGGTGAGCCAGAGGTTGCAGCATTGGATGAGACATCATCTAGTCTAGGATGATAGAGGAGATGGCATTTTATGCCTAGGGGCCAATTGTCCTAGCTTCATTATATCATGACATACACCAGGTTGTATACTATAGGGCCCGCAAAATTGGAGCGGGATTGACATTGCTTCACTTTTGGGTCTATGAGCATATAGTTGTATTGAGCCTAACTATTGCAGATGTGTTGACAGATCGTGACAATCCAACAGTCTACAAATATGGGGGTATGACCACCCTTCACTACATAGGTATTACTGGCATACCGCACTAGAGGCAGGTTATCAAAGAGATGAAAATATTCTAATAGAGGTCTTGGATCCACTACCATAGGTGGCATGATGATGATTCCTAGTTGTTCTACTACTGCCAGACTAGATTTATGTAGGGGCATGAGCACTATATGATCGAGTGATATCTCCTCAATAGAGTTGTTCAATAGTTGAGAGAGGTGCAAGATGCACCTAACTTGGCATACAAGGCTATATTTACATGAAGAGCTTGGGAAATAGCCTTGGGTGTAGTTTGATGGTCCCCCAGATGCTGGGACGACACACGCTTATGATGCATGCTAGTAGGCCCATGCTCTTATCAGACTGACTTTGCTAGTAGTTCTAGTAGTAGGTAGAGGATGAATTAGAGGACTTGGATTGGACAGGTGCCACACCAGCCACATGATGGGAAAGATGGGGATGGCAGACATGAGAGTCATGATGGACAGGTGTCGCCCCTCGTACAACCTATTGGATAGAGGGCACCACAATAGCCACCCCAACAACCTCCATAGTGGCCACCACTAGGTCCTGATCCTAGGAATGGATAGATAGCAGTGTTGCAAGCATCGATATAGGTTTTGATAGGGCAGTTGTAGTAGGCGCAGGCCAAGATACAAGCCCTGACCTAGGAGAGGGATTAGGCTAGACAAGAGGTGGCACAGGAGTGCTAGATGACGTAGGATGTTAACCTTAATTTAGCTTAGGAGATGGGTTGCCACAAATAGTTAGAGGCAATAGCGTAGTAGATGTAGGGATAGGCAACACTCCCCGTAGAGATGTATAGTCGGGTGATGCAAGAGGCATCATACTACAAGTTACTATACTACAGAGCCTTCCCATGGGAGCGTCGAGAGCCAAACTTCTCCCACATTAGCTAGGTTGCGCCAAGCAGGTCTCGGCTACGCCCATCAAGAAGACTGTCAAGGTCTCACCATTAGAGCTGAGGAAACCACCACAGTGACCAAGAGATCAAGGGAAGCTCAGGGAACAGATAGTGGCTTAGACACTTTTTTGATGTAAAACTTGATTTATGATGTGTATACATTCATTGGCTAAGTTTTGATTAGCCTCGTTTATATTTCATATGATGACATTACATATTTGATTTTGATTGTATCATGACATTCATCTTTTTTTATTTATATATGAGATGGCTCTGATGCGATTTATATGATGTGATCTTCTTTTATTTTATCTTATGTGTTATGGGTGTATGGATGCATATGATATGGATAGATGCATTAATGCTTATTCTATGATGCTTTATGTTTTATGATGTATGTGATGTTATTGATGTATGTAATGTATGATGTATTTATATGGATGTACTTTTATGCAATGGATGATGATGATGATGTTATGAGATGCTTAGAATAACAAATCTATATTACGTTGATGATAATGCATGTGAGATGAATGCAATGTAATGATATGTTTATTTCTTTTTTAGTATCTTTTCTATGTGACATGTGATGATGGAACATGTGTGTATGAATGATGCAAAAATGGTTTATGCAATGGATGGTTATGCAAATATGTTTTTTTATGAGATGCTTTAAATAATAATGCAATGTATGATGGATGATGTTTCCTATGATGATATGTATGGTATGCAATATGCTGACATTGTGTGGATGTAGGATGGATGCAAATAGATTTTATATGAATTTCATGATACCATGTTAGTATGTGGAGAAGATGGATGAAAGAGGGATCAACCCTTAAGTATGAGAAGATGTAGAAGTCCAACAATTCTATGAGTCATTGAGACTTTATTAGATATGATGATGAGTGATGAAGATTTGTTGCTTATCAGGGATTTGGGATGTAAAGAGAATTACTTTCCTTATGTTTGATAACACACATATATATGATGCATCATGGTATGGATAACCAGGATGGTGTTGACCTAGTGAGATGCACTTTTACTCGACAATCAGATAGGCATATCCATGTTCACATCTAGCATACAAAATCTTGTTAAAGTGTACTTTAGACATTTCGAACATCTCATACCAAAACATAAAGAGGTAAAACCTCCTGATGTAATAGTCAACAAGATATCCAAAAAATTCTCCCTACACACCAAACAAAATTAGCATGACCAAGGTTATATTACAAGAATATCCAACAAGCATAGAAAATGAAAGATAATGACCAATGTCATTCCTTTCTTTCTAAATTTTTTTATTAGACATCATCAAGAGGTCATTGGAAAGAGCACAATAAGATAAATCAAAAGAAAAGATAAAGTAAACAAACAAGCTAATGTTCTTCATACCTCTAGCCAAAACTAAACTATGGTGATGCTTGATGTTGATGTCCATTATAGGAAATATGTATCCTAGGACATGATGTTATTAGATGATTTTGGGATTAACTAGATGATAGGATATTGATACCAAGAGTTGACCAACTTGTTTACCTATTGAACTAGACTTAAGACCTTTATGTTTGAGTTTTCACTTTCAATTTGCTATACTTGTTTATGATTGTTTCTCACAAAGTTGAAGGTGATGATTGATTTATTATGAGTGGATGTTTATTGCAGGTGAAAGTTAAATGGGACGGATGAATTTTTTTAGTATTTTGAATGTTTTGAGGCTATTTTGGGATTTTTGAGATGTTTTACAAATGTTTTGAGTTTTCAAAATTTCCAATGTTTTGGTGATTTTTCAAAGATTTTGACCGAGAACCTAACCTAAGGACCTATCCTAGCAGTCTTAGGGGTTGATCAATGATTAGCCTTGCCTACATTCAAGCTTAAAGACAATGTAGTTTGACATGATGATGATGTTTTTTACTTTTTCTATTTTTGACATATTTTTGGATTTTGACATATTTTGGATGTTTTTGGATTTTTTGACGTTTTGAGGATTTCAAGGATAAACACGAATCCGATCCAATATGGGGGTAAGTGCACCAAAATGGTCACACTTTTGTGGCCAAACTAACAAATAACGCGTTTGCGTTATTTTTTTCTTTGTAAATTTGCTTTGGTTTTGCCTTGGAATACCAACCCAAAGGCTTGGAGGGCATTCCCAAAGACCAGAGACGTGTTTTTTCCAAATTCAACAAATTTTCACATAATCGGGTTCGTGCTCACCATCAAGATTGCATCTGGTTCAATATCAAGAAAATCGAACACATGGGTAATGTTAGGTTCTTTATTAGCTTTCCAACGATGTAATTTTTTTCACTTTCTAACAATGTTAAGCCTTTCATCCATAATTTCTTTTGTTTGTATGTCCGTTTTTCTTCAAAAAGCAATGTTTGGTATTTTTTTCGCTATAAATTAACCGTTCATGAAATTTGAAATAAATTACATTTTAGAAACTAGACTCCATTCTACAATTTAAAAAAATAAATTTAAAAAAAAATCTATTATTTTCAAAAATTTAGGGAAGCACGGCCAAAATTCTGCTTTTTAGGAAGTGCCCACTTAGAAAATTAATAAAAATCAAATATTCATTAAAAAATTATCAGAAAATATCAAGTCCTTACTACATACTGTTATCTAACTTTTGACTGGAGATATTTTAAAAATACTACAAAAAAGTCCACCATGCCGGATCACACAAGAGTTGCTATGTTATGTTTTTTGACAGAAACAACAACAATTTGTGTGTGTCCCTCTTTTGAACCCCTTAATCTCAACCATTTTCAAAATAAATTAGTAGTTTAGAAAGTAGACTCAGAGCACTACGGTCCTTGTTTTTGTTCCATCTAAAAATTTTGAGTGTAACTATCCTCAATTTCACGTCCAAGGTCAATATTTCCTAATTTCAGAAAAAAAAGTGGCCACTTAAGCCCCTTTTTTGGGAACCATCTTGGTGCATTTACCCATGGGTTAGGGATTTTCCCCCAATGTGATGTGATAGACTACCCCAACATAGGCAAGAACAACTGACCTTAAGAATGTGCCAAGTATTACTAAGATGAACATGATATCGAGACAAGATCAAGCCATTATGCAGACATAGATGGGTGGTAAAGGAAATATGGAATGTGATGGGTGAATGCAATGGAAAGTGATGCGGAACAAGCAAAAGGATCCATGGTGGATGGAAAGTGCTTATTTACACAAGGCGCTTGATTGCTAGGTTTTCACTGAGGTACTTGCCCAAAGCACCACTGAAGTGGTTTTCACTAGAGGACAATTTTTTCTTTACTATTTTCAATCCTTTTTTCAATTTTTTGGATTTTTGGTATATTTTGATTTTTTTCTATTTTTGGATTTATACCTAGAAAGCTTAGGCATAAAATTTTTTGAGGTGGGAGCTATTGATGGGCTCCTATAGAGGCTTCCCTTTTGGTGTTGACAATTGATATGCTCCTAACTTCTAGCTTGTTGTGATGATGAAGGGTCCTAGCTAGTTGGGTTAAAACTTACCTTTGTTGTCTAGATTAGGCACATTCTTATGATTCTCTTTTAGCATGAGCTATCCAACTTGAAATGACTAAATCTTGATCTTCTTATTGTATCTCCTTTTTAGATAATTTTGATAGACCTACAAGTTGTTCAAAGTATCCATGTGTCGCTCGTCCAATAACTCCAGCTCATTCAACCATGACACCCTATATTTTTCATCAATAATAAGATTCTACAGTGATATTATCAGGGATGGGAGCTTGATCTCAATGGGAAGAATGGCTTCTGATTCGTAAACTAGGGAGAAAGGGGTTGCACCTATAGGTGTGTGGATACTCATTTGGTAGGCCCATAGGGTAGGGTTTAACTGTAGGTGCCAATCATGGCTAGCTTCATTGATTGTTTTCTTGAGGATATTTAGTATGGTCTTATTGGAAGCCTCAGCCTAGTCATTACCCTAGGGGTAATATGGGGTAGAGAAGCAATGTTGGATATTGAATTTTTGGCATATTTCACAGACATCTTCATTTTTTAAGGGTGTTCCATTATCATAGATAAGATCTTGTAGAACACCATAACGACAAATGAGGTAATTTAGGATGAATTTAGAAATCTAATTCCTTGTTATATAAGTCATGTGGATGGCTTCTACCCACTTTGTGAAGTATTTTATGGAAATGATAATGAAATTGTGTCCATTAGATGAGGTGGGAGTGATTTTTCTGACGAGATCAAACCCCCATTGTGAAAAGGGCCAAGGCGTTACAAATGGCTGAAGCTCTTGAGCTAGTGCATGGATGAGGTCCCCATTTTTTTGGCATCGTATAAACTTTCAAACATAGCCATGGGCTTCTTTCTCCATCGTAATCCAATAGTACCCCGTTATCAAAAGTTTCTTGGCCAAGGTCATAGCACTAGAATGTGAACAAAAAATACCATACTGTACCTTGGTTAAAGCAGTTAAAGCTTCCTTAGGGTTAAGGCATCACAAGAGGGTTCCTTCAATACTTCTACAGTAAACAGTATCACCTAAGATAATGAAGTGGTATGTCTTTTTGATAAAGGTTCTTTTGAGATTTTGGGTGATTTCAACGAGGAGGAATATTATTTTCAAGCAAGTGAATATGTCATGGTACCAAGGATCACTAGGACCAACGATTTTGCATACAAAATTGAAATCTAGTACCTTGAAAGTTGGTATGAGAAGCTTCTCTACAAGGAATTCATGTTTAGGGATGTTGTGTGGGATATCCAACAACTATCTGATTGTAGCCATAACATCGGCTTCTCTATTGTTTACTCATGGTATCTTCTCAAATGTGATGTCAATGAAGAACTATTTGAGATCCTCCACCAACTTTTTATATGGGGTAAATTTATCATTCTTGGTTTGGTATTCATCATTGACCTAATTGATAATTAGTTGTGAGTCTCCATAGACCTTGAGTGCCATGATTTTCTACTATACTACAATTTGAAGTCCTATGACAAGGGCTTCATACTCAGCAATGTTGTTGGTGCAAGGGAAAGATAACCTATATGATTTAGGAATGCGATCCCCTTATGGTGTGTTGAAGAAGACTCCTACTCCTGACCCATGTTGAGTATATGATTTGTCGAAGTATACCTTCCAATGGTCTATTGTACTTAGATTGAAAATGGACTCATTTGGAAATTAGGATACCAGTGGGTTCTCTACATATATAGGTGCCTTAGCCAATTGATCTGAAATTACCTATCCCTTGATGGCTTTTTGCAGAATCAGATTTGCAGACCAAAAAGACCTTCCACAGAAGAGAAAATCAGAAAAAGCAGAGAGCTAGCAAAAGAATGTGCAATATCTTATTATTCAAGAATTCAATAATTACATGATAATGATTTGCTTTATAAAAGCAAAGATGCATAACCCTAATCTTATCTTGAGCAAAAAGATAGCTCAAAAGATAAAGATAAGAACCTAAAACTTAGGAACTAAATATGCCTAAGTAAACTTATGCAAATGTGTAATTAAATATTAATTACACCAACACCCCCCCATAAGTGCAACTTAGGGAGAAGCAAAATTATTATGTAAAGATGAGTCCCGGAAACAAGGCCAGATCAAGTACTCATGTACAAATGCAATGATGAGGTAGAGAAGGAAAACCCAGTGGGAAAAAACCCCCCTACAATGAGATGACCTACTGCAAAGAAGCACTGGAAGAACTCTGATGAAGCAACACTGGAACCCCTAATCTGAAAAGCAAGGAAAGATACTTCTATTTGCAAAATACCAATCAGAATCACAAATGCAACAATAGACCCGATGCCAAGGAACACTGGAAACTCACATACTGGATCAACCCTGTAATCTATAAGCAACAGTAGATGAAAGGATGAAAGAACCCATAATGATGACAAATCTGGAAGTTGTGTCTCTTGAAGCCAATGCTAAACTAAAACTAAAACTTCCCATAGGATGAGTACCATCAAGATTCTGGAACATTAACCATAAAAACATGGCCCTTAAATGAGAAAGATCTGCACCAATGCGGATCAAGAACCATAAAATCCCAACTGAAGTGTGAACCGAAGCAAACCAAAGATGTATCCAGCTAAGCAATAAAGAAGCTAAAAGGAGACATCAAGAAACCAGAAAAAATCATGTGAGTTGTCACCAATACAAAATATGGATGCAAGAATGCCCCCTTAATGGAACTTTATATCAATTTGTTATTACAATACCCAATGATTGCAGAAGGAGAGAATGCAAAATTATAGAAACATAAGTGAAAATGCAAACCTAGCACACAAAATAAAAATGAATGCATGCATAAAATAAGGTAAACATATTATGTAAATGACCTTAGATTTACATAGAGGCTGAAACCAACTTTCCAATGTTGTGAAAATCGTGAAAAATGGATAAGCGAGTAACAAGATACGTCTCCCAGAGTGAAAAAGGAAACATCTGACTTTCGATAGAGAAAAAAGCATCAAAAAGGAAAATCCAAAAAACTAGACCAGCACCATTGCATAGAGTGTCAAAACATATTTCCGATGATATCTCGTTGGCAAAAAAAGGATGTCGTATGCCCAAGATATGCCCGTTACCGTGAAAGTTGTCCAAAAAGCTCCGATTTGGCCCCAAAAAGCCCTCAGGGGCTAAAAAAATAAGGCCCCTAGTCACTTGGGTAGACCAAGGGCTAAAGAGCAGGGTCTAGCAGTGGAACCCTCAATCACCTATGTGACCAGGGCGAGGGGCTGAGGGCTGAGCTCTCGGACCCCAATAAGACCTGGGGCTTAGGCGCAAGGGCCTGCGAGGGCTATGGACCGGTGGAGCGGTAGACGGGGCGGAGGTGGCTGAGTGGCCGGTAGGCACTGGTGCTAGGCGCTAGATCACCAATGAGACCAGCGCCCAGCAAGTAAAGCTCTAGGGGGCTGGAGAGGAAGTTAGTGGCGGACCGACGGAAACCACCGGTGGCGGTACTCCAGCGGTGGCTGCCCGATGGGACGGTGATGGCGGGATCTACAATGAACTGGCCGTGCAAACCTTCTTTAGATTTTCTTATTTTTTTAATATTTTGTTGATTTTTTTTCAATTTTTGTGCCTTAGGAGTCATGCCTAGGGGTCATACGGCCCTTGGGAAAAAAAAATTGCCTCTCCAAATGACTGTGTCCAAATCGGATGAATTTTATATGGAAATAGGGGTTTCTGGGTGCTGCGAATCCAATGGTGAGGTCTGTTTGGGCCCAAAGTGCTCCAAAAGTTAGGCGACCCCTAGATTGATCAGAAAAATCACCGAGCTTGAAACCCTTGCAGATCTGACAAATAGTGACGAAAATAAATGAAATAAAAGCCATTTCTGACTTTTTACAGCGCTCTGAATTCAACGGAAAAGCCTGATTTGATTCGAGATGTTGCATAATGATGCTCAAGGAATGAAACCCTCAAGGGACCTCAAACGAGCTCTACACTGTGTTCCTCCAAAAAAGCTGAGAAGGGGCTGCAAATCGAGGCTCTAATACCATGTTAGAAACTAGGAATCAGATTTGCAAACCAAAAAGACCTTCCACAGAAGAGAAAATCAGAAAAAGTAGAGAGGTTGCAAAAGAATGTGCAACATCTTATTATTCAAGAATTCAATAATTACATGATAATGATTTGCTTTATAAAAGAAAAGATGCATAACCCTAATCTTATCTTGAGCAACAAGATAGCTCAAAAGATAAAGATAAGAACCTAAAACTTAGGAATTAAATATGCCTAAGTAAACTTATGCAAATGTGTAATTAAATATTAATTACACCAACAATATTCTATCAAAATCATGACCCACTTAGCCATTTTTCCTATCAGTGTTACTTTAGAAATTAGATACTTTAGGGGGTTTATCTTGGCAATGAGCTTTATTTGATGAGCAGGCATGTAGTTTCTAAAATTCTTTGAGGCAAACACTACTGAAAGACAAGCTTTCTCAATGAATGTGTAGTTTAGCTCATGTCCCATTAAGGTCCTACTAATGTAGTAAATGGCTCCCTCTTTTCCTATTTCATCATGTTACACTAGAAGAGCACCAAGAGTTGTCACCATTGCTAGTATGTACAAGATCAATAGTTTTTTCTAAATTGGTGGCATGAGGACTAGTGTTAGAAAGTATTCTTTTATTTGGTTAAATGCCGAATTGCATTTCTTGTCCCATTTGTAGGCCACTCCCTTGTGAAGGAGATGAGAGTATGGGATGGTTTTATTTGCTAACTGTGCTATAAATCTGTAGATTGATTGAAGCCTTCCCTACATACCCCTCAATTATTTTAGTGTTTAGGTTGCTTCCATATCGAGGATTGCTTTCACTTTTATAGGGTCTGTCTCAATTCCCCTCATTGATACAATATATCCTAGGATTTTTCCTAATGTGACGCCATAGACACATTTCTTAGGATTGAGTCATACCTTATATTCTTCTAGTTTGTTGAAGATTGGGCCCAACATTAATATGTGGTCTTGACATCTTCTTGATTTGGCTAGTATGTCATCCACATAGTCCTTGACAGATTTTCTGACTATGTCATGAAAAATCAAAGTCATAGCCCTCTGGTATGTGGCTCTAGCATTCTTCAACCTAAATGGCATCATGTTCCAACAGTATGTCCTCCATGGAAAAGTGAAGGTTGTTTTATGTTGGTCATCTTTTGCGATCATAAACTGATTGTACCCTGAAAAACCAGTCCATCAGTGATAACATTTCATGTTGTACCATTAGATCTACAGTCATGTCTATGTTAGGAAGAGGGAAATCATCCTTAGCGCATTCTTTGTTCAAGTCACTAAAGTAAGTGTAGATTCAAATGCCCTAGTTGGCTTGGAAATAGGTACAAGGTTGGAAACCCATTCAGGATAATCAATGGGTCGTATGAACCTAGTGTCAAGGATTTTTTGTAGTTCAAGTTTGACCAATAAGGCAATTTGCAGATGCATGTTTCTCAATTTCTATCTTACTAGTTTCACCTTTGGATAGACTACTAGATGATGGACTACTACCTCTAGATCAAGGCCTGGCATGTTAGCATAGGTCCATGCAAAATTCAGTTTCCTTTCTTTTAGAAATGTGGCTAGATTTTCCTGTTCCTCAGTCAAAAGTGACTCAGCATAGAAAGTGATGTGTGGGGTTTCTTCAGTTCCCAAATTCACTGGGTTGCATTTTTCTACCAGTACCACTATTTTTTCCTAATGGATGGCACTAAGGGGAAGATTGAATCCCTCATCCTTTGGCACCTCAGAGAGGTTTTCACCATTGGATACATCATTTATTTTTACTATTTTTGGATCAGAAAGTGCCATAGTGTGGTTTTCACTTAGAGATCTAGACATTACTCTTATATTTTCTATTTTGCAACTAAGAGATTCAATTGTTTCCCTATAGTATGCAGATGTATCCAACTATATGTCAAATCTTGCTTTGTGGTCACCATATGGTAGCTCATCCCTTAGTCCCATGAATTTTGAGAGAGCCTCATTATTTTTGAACATATCCAAGATAGGTAGCAATCAATGACATGGTGGTGATCATAAAGAGGGAGAGGAGTCCTCAAATAGCATGGGTAAATCAAAGATGAGATCCTCAAAGGGATAACTAAGTGATACAAGGACCGATGGGGAAGCTTTGACTATTTTAACCTTAGCACCTTTTCCAAGTATGGTTATCTTCTGAGGGGTACATCCAAGGCCAAGATTATTAAGGAACTTCTTAGGAATGATGGGTTCTAATAGGTTGTCATTTTTCCCAAGTTTCTCATTCTTGCTATATCTCCATCCAAACATCAATTGTAGCCCTTTGTTGTCATCGTCTATAGGAAGATCAGGTATGGGTCTTTCATCTTGATGCAATAGGCTTGATACATCTTTCTCATCTACCACCTCTATGCTTAGGTTCCCCCACTTTTTGAAGGTGGTAGGTTTTACTTTGAAGGTCTAAGATGTTGGGTCAATTGGCTATGGTTTCCCATGAGATCTGGGAGATTGAGGTAACTCTCCTATCACAAAGGTACTCTTCTTTAATTTATAGTCCCCATACCTGTTATCTTGGATTATAGCCTTGACATCTAGGATGTTTTGAATGGTAGTTGTCTTTGTCTCGAAGGTGGAGGCTAAGGTGGATGGGTCGACATAAGGGGATGTGGGTCCCTCATCATTCTTCAGGACTTGGGGAATCTTGTAACACTTGGCCTCCATATTTTTACAATAATAAAAGGGTTTTGTGTCACTGTGGATCATGACTTCTTGATTTTGGTAGGGGAATTTGACACATTAATGGAATGTGGATGTGTCAGCTTGCATCCCATGGATTCATGGGCACCCTTGGAGAATATTATAGGGGAGTTTAAGGTCAAGGACTTGGCAAGTAGTCTCCATGATTTTTTTCCCGGTTGGATGGGGAGTTGAATGGTGCCTTGGGACACCCTTTCTTGATCGTCATAGGCTCTAATAGTGATGCATTTTCCCTTTTTGATGACGTCTTCTAAAAAGCATAGATTCTTTATCAACTATAGAGTACAAATATTCAAACTTGTACCTCCATCCACCAAAACTCTTTTGACCTTGTTCTTATGGACTAAGACTTCCAGGTGGATTGCATGGTTATGAGATGGTTGGATTGGACAATCATGTTAAGAGAATGTGAGGAGATGTGGTGTGGTGATATTTATAACCATAGCCTGAAAGTGGTCTACATTGAGGTTCATTGGGATGGAGGATGTATCCAATGCTTTTTCTAGGATGTCCCTATACACAGGGGATATTTTTAGCAACTCCATGATGGAGATTTGGGTAGGGGTCTTTTTTAGCTGACCTAAGACACTATAACCACTAGAGTTTGATTTCATATTGGTGGCTAGTGCCTTGGATGGTAGCGAAGGTACTAGGATAGTAATTGTACTACTTTGTGTGGTGACTCCACACTCATCTCTAGGTCCTTTGATATTGACATTTTTTACCCATTCATCCAAAGATGCAACAACATGGTCGTAGATGTGGTTTGCATTGGCGTACTTTCCTTTGCCATTGTTGTTTCCTTTATTATTATCTGGTACCAGACTTGTGTATATTTTGATATCTTGATTCCCCACTAGTTGTTCAATGCTTATAACCTTGTCATCGATGAGGTCTTGGACAAGATTTTTAAGTCTCATACTGCTAATTGTTGTATGCCCCTTTATTTTATGAAAGTCATAGAGGTGCTTCTCATTATACCATGATGGTTTTACTTGAGGGTCTTGATAATTTTTGAAAATAGGGGGCATGATAAGTTTTTCTTGTACCAAATGTTGCATGATAGAATCAATAGGCTCCCCAAGGGGTGTATACTTTCATTTTGGTGGGTATTTATTCCTTGGGGTTGGTCCTCCTTGAGCATTGACATTGTTGGTCACTTGATTGTTGAGTTGTTGTTGTGATGTGTTAGTTTTTGGGGTGTTTTGTGTGTTGTTTTGTGATTGTGTGTTTGGCCTTGGGGCACTAATAACCACTTTGGCATCCACAACACCATCATTGGTGATGTTTTTGTTTTTAGCCCATGTGCAAGGTTTGTCATTGTAACTCATTGATGGTCAATTGTATTGGTACATGGCCATGCCCCCTTGCACTATAAGGGCTCTTTTGATGTTAAGCACCTTGGGGATCAATTGGTCATACATTGTTATGCATTGCATTTTCAAATGAAAAGACAAGGTCCCTTCAAGGTTGGAGATGATAATCCTAATTTTTTGTTCTTCCAACATAGAGCACTTACTCTTGCTCGCCTTGGATCACCATCATTGCAAGAATGCTACAAATGTTTCTCCCTTTTCTTTGTTTAGGTCAGATAATTATTCTAAGCTCACTTCCATGCCTAAGTTAAATGAATAATTTTTTATGAACAAGTCCACAATTTCTTGGAACTTTTTAATGACGGTGATGAGACAAGAGAACCATTCCATTGTTGGACCAGCCAAGCTTCGAGGGAAGAGTCACATTAGATAAGAATCATCACATGCAACCTCCATACAGTGTACGTGGAATTCCCTAATGTGATCTTCAAAAATTTTGTTCCCTTGGTATTTATCAAATTTTGGTATTTCAAAGGCTAGTGGAAATGGAACCACTGTAATGCTTCTATCAAATAGATAAGGGCACAAATTCCCTTGTGTGTGTGATTTATTTGTCTTCCTTGATTGTATGTCTTGTATTTGTTGCGAGAGCAACTTGACTTGTGTGGAAAAATAATTTTGTGGATTAGGTGGTGGGATATATGTGTTTTGAGATGGTGTAGTCGTTTAGGTGATGGATGGGATGGCTTGTGTGTTAAGATTTTGTTGCATTTTTTTGTAAATCCATTGGAAGATTTTCTACCTAATCAACGCTTGTTGGTACACCTATTGTTGTTGTTGTGCCAACAACGCTTGTTGTTGGGATTGTTGTTGTTTTTGTTGTTGTTGGGACAATAATGCTTGTTGTTGTGTGGTTTATTGTTGTTTTTCTATCAATGCTTATTGTTGTGCATGTTGTAAGGCTTGTTGATAGGATTTTTGTTGCAACAAGGCTTACACTTTTGCTAGCTACACTTGGCATTGAACTTGAGCTTGAGCTTGGGCTTGTGCTTGTTTTTGTGCCTTCTATGCAGCCTGTTCCTATTGTAGAAAAGCTTGTTCTTGCACTTGTGCCAATGCTTGGGATTGTGCTTAATCTTGTGCTTGTTCTCAAGCTTGTGTTTGAGCTTGTTGGGCTCAAAATTGTTGTAGGGATTTTTGGTAAGCTTGTTGCACTACTTGCAATGTGGTGATGTATTGGTTGGATGTATTTGGATTTAGAGGTGGAGGCAATGGTGGGTTTTGTGGGGTGTTGTGAGATAATGTGACAGGTGGTTGAGGTGTTTTTCGAGGTGTTTGTTAAGTGATGACAAGAGTTTGTGTGGTGGATGGTGGATTCAGATTGATGGTTGATATACTTAGTCCTTGTGAGACTACATTTTGAGACATTTGGGATGTTTTAGATGATGTGATGATTGGTTGGGAGATTTGGATTGGTGCCACTTGGTGTTGCAATATCAGTGGCATCTTTAGAGTATTTGGTATGATAGATGTGTTGCTTTGATTTATACTTAGGGGGGTGATTTGATTTTCTTGGCTTTAGGTTGTTGTGTTTAATGGAGGAACTTTCCCTACACCTTGATTTGGTGTGGATGATGATGGTAATAGAGGTAATGATGGGAAAATTGGTCCAGCGTGTTCCCTTGAAAAATTGAAGATGGTGCATTGAAAGTTCCCACTTGTCCAAATAAGTCCACTTGTCCTTGTGATAGAAATTGCGTAGAGAGCTTTGTCTATCAAGAGGGTATGCCAGTGTTGTAGAAAAGGTGGAGGGATTGTTTGTATCATAGAAAATGAGTGGTACATGTGGATGTGTAGGGTATTGTGGGATAGTGCTAGGCATAACCAAGATTGTGTTGGTCACCAAATTTTGGTTGTTGACAAGTGGATGTGTTTGAAGGGCTTGGACTAATGAAATTCCCTTGATGATCATTGGTTGACATGGGGCATGTGATGGTGATGGTTGTATGATTGGTTGGATGATGCTTGGGAATGAAGGTATGAATGATGTTTGTGGAATGTTCCCAAAAGGTTGTTCCACAATACTCCTTACATCAAAATCAGAAGGGAGTTTAGCCCCTTCCTTTGCTAATGCCAACATGTATTGTGTGGGATTGAGCCTCATGACCATGTTGACAATCTTGTGTGTTTTGGTATTTTGGATTAGTTTAAGTATTTCATCTTGGGGCATCCCTTGGAAGTTGTTGGTGACATCCTCCAATTGGCAACCTCCCTCTTGAGGATCTTGTGGTAGTTGAGGGGTATTAAGAGGAGGGTTGATAGATTCCCTAGGGTTGAATTATGATGCATTTTGAGTTAAATCACTTGAGGTTGATGTTTCTTTGTTTTACTCCATGATCTACTTGAGTTGTGACCTTGTTTGGACCATAAAATTAGGATAAAATTTTAGGAATATGGGAGGTGAACCTCTAACTCCTTAGGTTGATCTAAACTTTAGGTTCAAAAAGAAAATATATGATTTTTAAGGATCAAATTATGATGGTTTGATAAATGAAGGGTGAATGATATGGATGTTTGAACTCTTGAGAAATTTGGATGAATACTAGACCTTAGTATTTTAATTTTTGGATTGGTTTGATTTGGATAATGGGCTTGTAAATCCCAAGATGTTAGATGTTATCTTGGGGCTTAACCTATCCAAAAAGGGGTGATAATTTAACTAAATGTGTGAGAAAGGATTAATTGACACACACTTATCCAAACAAGATAATTTTGATTTTGATTTAAGGATTTACCAAAATTCTAGCATAGATGATTTTTCCAAAGTTCTAAAATTTTATTGTGAGATGGGTTTTGACAAATGTTGTGACAAATAGGAGTCTTTGTTTTCATCCTAGGTGAACCTAAAAAGACTTTATTTACATGACCAAGGTATTGAAGAACATGATATTCCATATTAAGTGTTCAAATCTAAAAAACCAATGTTTGGCCTAAATGAGGGATTCAAATTGAGCATACATGTCTGGATTGTTCAACCGAATATGTCTATAAAACCTTGTGACCTTCTCGCTTACCTTGTGGTATTGTTTTAGGTTGCACTTCCTAATGTATCTTTTTATGGATTTTTGAGCATGACACCTAAACTTGATTTTTTTGCATAAAGACTTTTGTTTTGGAGTCTTGACCTTTTGGGAAATCATGAGAAAAAACACATATGTGGGGTTCAATTGTCTTTTATCTTGATTAAATGGATTCTTTTTACCACATCAACACATCTTGTTTAAATTTCAAACTAAATGTCTCTGTCTTAGCTCTTTTTCAATCCACAAGGTCTATTATGTGAAAATAAACGAGTCAAGGCCATAGTTTCCCTATCTTGACATTGGAGAGAGTAAATTGAGATGTGAGCCCAAATATTTAGAATTCTCTAAGGATAAAATCCCTAGGGACAAGTAGTAATAATTGGACCCTTTAAAGATATCCACTCTATCCAAAGGGTTTGGATTTTTGATGATTTTTTTAATGTTTGTTTCAAAGTTTGGGATCCAAGCACACAAATTGCATAATCCTAGGTTAGAAATGGCCATAGTTTGTTGAGCCCCCTCTCAAATTTCTCCAAACACTAAGACAAAGCGACCAGTTAGAGATTTGGTGACACTGGCTCCCCTCCATAGCACACACTTCTCAGGACCACCAAATCTCAAAATACATAAGACCCAAAGGTCCTAAGGATTTTTCTATTTCTACTTTGAATAGTACAAATGTGGAGCAGTTTCAGAATGATCGTTCTTGCACAAACAAGTATGAAGGATTTTGAAAACTAAACAATTTGGTTCTTAGTAACAAACTGAGAAGACCCAACTATATATGCACCCACCTGGCCACTTAAGGCTCTTACTACCGTTTCCATTCCACTTAAGGCATGGTACTAGGTGCAGTATGTTATACAATCCATGATAGAAGGTACTCTCTCATGATTCCCCAACCTTTAATATAGCCCGCCAGTAAATGTGCTTCAAGAACTTTCCTATGATTTTCTTATTGTGGGGTGTGTCTCATAGTAAGCCATCTCTTAAGGGTGACACAAAGCATAAAAGTACACTTGGAGTGTTTCTCTTCACCCAAGCTCACTTGAAGTGCAAGGGGAGAGGATATGCACTCAAGTGCACATAAAAAAGATCACACAATTCAAGCACTTGTTCATTTTTTTTTTTTAGACTACAGGAATCGGGTAGCACGACCCCCTATAAACTGCAGTGCGCCTGGTAAACTTTTTAACATGACCGGCGGCGCTGGCGTGACACACCCTCCGGTACCATGGGACGGGGGAGACTAGAACTCATCACCAGCAGAGCCGCAATGGAATTACTTAGCCAACCGAGCTAGGGCCCCCGCCCAAGCACTTGTTCATTTTAGCCTTCAAAGAAATGATGAATTAATTTTAAAGCACCAAGGTAAGTGTGAGTTTGTCTTATTCAGTTTTAGCCCAAAAGTAAAGTCTAGTAAGTTTCTAATGTTCAATTTTAACCCAACTTTGACAAATCTTGAGTTGATTGTTAATTTTAAGCCCAAAGTAAATGATGGTTGGTCTTAGAATAGAAAAAAATAGAATTGTAAAGCCTAAGCTATTATAATGAGCATTAAAAAATGCTTTTAGTTTTCCAAGTCAATCTTCTTCATCTTCCTGTAAAGGCAATGCTGGGAAAACAAGGTGACACTCTGTAACTAACAAAGGTGAAAAAAAAAGCAACGATCTAGTAAAATTCAAAGGCGACACTCTGTAGCAAGCAGAGAGCACAAAGGAAACACAACAACAAATGTGGTGGTATGTCAGAATGAAGAATTTAAGGAAAAAAGTTGAACAAACAGAAGCAACACTATAGCAAAGGCAATGTGACATGGTAGATGAGGTGTTGGAGACAAAGTCAATGTTTTGTATGCAAGAAAACATGACATTGTATACAAAGGAAACATTGTAGTGAGAAAAAGTGGTGTCGCCCTTCTGTAGCTACAAAAAAGGGTATTTTCAAGCAAAATTATCAAAATAAAATGGGTTAGCCCTCCTTCTAGCGCAAAAATGTGAACACCAAATCTGCAATAATCTAACACAAGACCAAAAAACACTAGATAATCATGTTAGAAGTAGAAATCAAGCATTCCCTATAAAATTCTTACCTAAATCAAAATGAATACATGAAAATAAGAGCATAACAAACCAAAGACAACATGTACAATCAACTAAGAATAGCTAAACCTTCATCCCATAGAGGTATTGGTGCTTCTTTGATGTGGAAAGAAGCCCTTTCCCAATCCCAATTGATAATATCCAATGTTGTAGATGACTCCAAGCATGAAATTTATGCTAAGTGATGAAAATGTGCTCAAAATGATATGAAAATGGTGAATGCTATGAGTGAAAATGCCTATAATAAGAATGCTTCAAGTTGTGGATCCATATTGTGTAGAGGAGGCCTCTATTTATAGAACTCAAAGGTTGAATAATTAGAGAAATTGGTGAATGTGAGATAAAAGAGGAACCAATAGGAATGTGACACTTGTCACAATTCCATTAGATGAGGAGGGAGCACATTTTGGGAAATGTGTAAAGGAAAGGAGGTGTAAGAGGAATAAATGAAAATGGTTGAGGATTTGAAAGGATGTAAGAAGAAGTAAATGAATGTGGTTAAGATGTAAGAGAATCTTGTTGAGAGTGTAAGAGGACTGAATGCCCTTATAAGAGACAAGATGACATGTAAGAAGGAATAAATGCCTTTGTATGAGGTATTTATGAATGTGTAAGCGGCTTTTTGAAACATTTAGAGGGAAATTGAATGGAGAGGTAGTTGAGAGGAATATTCTTAGGAATAAGTCATTGTGAGGATAAACAGAGGAATTAGATAATTAAAATAAATTATTATGTGCAACCTAGTTAGTTGGCCATGGGTTGATTTAACTCTTGAGGAGTTAAAAGCTAGAGGATCTATTAATGATGATTAGAAAGTGATTTAGAGTTAATTAATCCATAATTAATTAACTTGGATGGGTTAGGGGATTGTGAAATTTGATTTAATTTATTTAATCAAATGAGAGGACTTTAGGAGGATCTAATTAAATGATTTGATTTAATTAAATATGATGAATATTAGTAAGAAGAAAGATGAATTAATCAAATAAAATTAATCATTTTATTAATAGTTGAATTTGATGAATTTAACTAAATAATGTTGATTATTTAATTAATTGGTTAGTCTAAAGTGATTTAGGAGGAAATGATGTTAATTTATTAGAATCAGATGCATAATATCAATCATGTTTATTTAAGTGTCTACAACACTATTTGTATAAATACCTCTATGATAGCACAATAGCAAGATGTTTCTTTGGCCCCATCAAGAGGGAAAGGGAAGCTTGCTCACACTCAAGAGCCTTCTCCTTTTGCATGTTATGCTCCACCCACTTTTTCTTCTCACCACATAGTGGCATCCTTGATTTCCACTCTTGATGCTCCTATAATTGAGCAATAGCCCCTAGCGTCTTATTAGGTCGTGTCCTCCAATGCTCATAGCTAATGTAACCAGCTTGTGTGTGAGTGCAAGCGCATGAGAAAGGCTCTAGTTGTGGAGAATGTTGCCTTATATAAGACAAAGGGGGAGCTAGTTGCACTTTTTTCTACATATCCTTCTATTTCTTTGTTTTATTTTGTTCTTTCTACTTTAGTTCCCATCGCTTCTATCTTGCTTTCAGCTCCACCCATGAGTCTAGATGATGCTCACCCCAAAAGGGTGCAAGTCTTTATCACTTCCTCCATGGATCCTCCTCTTCTAATATCCCTCCCCCTCCTAGACATTCCTTCTTTCTCGAAACCCATTGATATGTTGAATACAATGGTGGTGTCTGATGCGGCTTTGTCTTCCACCTCCTCTACTTCTATTTCTTTTGTGAGGATTCAACATCCTTTGCTAAAGTGAAAGTTGGAGGATGACCTCACCATGGTTAGAGGTTGGAAGAGGGGTTCACCTTCTTTAGAAGCTAGTTCTATCTTGTCTTGCATTTTCCTTGTAACAAAGGAAATGCTCGCATCTCTGGAGTTTATCACTACCCCTTTTGATGAGGTTGGAAATGACCCATGGGTGCCTCACCCTTCTCCCACCACATTGCAACAAGGAACTCCTGGAAAGTGCATGTTCAACTTGAGGAATGATATCTTAGCTTTGTCGTCAATTTTTGCAAATTCAATGACTTTATCTTCACAAGAGCTCGGTGAAGAAGACCTTGAGGGGCCTTCTTCCTTGACCCTTGTTGTAGGTGATTTAGAGGGAACCACACTTGCTATCCCACCCTTGCAGGATTTTCCTCCATCCCCTTATAATGATTTAGATTGGAAGCAAGATAACTTGGTCGATGAGGACTAGGGTGGTGCCTCTTCTTTATTTGTAGATTAAATTTGTTTGTGTTTGTGTTCCCTTGTGCTATTTTTTGTGTTTGTGTTCCTTCTTAGAGGACCCTTTCTACCCTTGTAGGTGTTTGGATACATGCACGAAATATGTTTTGTGCATTTCTTCTAAATGTATCATCAGTATTCTATATTTTGTAAAATTTATTTTCATTATTGGGGATGATACAAAGTGTTGGAAGCATTTAGGCCTTCTTCCATGTTCACCTAATTTTTATTTTTTACTTTATCTGCATGTGCTCTTCTTCATGCTCTAAGAACTTTGGGGATTGATGACCATTCATACATATACTATATTATAGCTAACTGTTTACATATCTATGTACAATTCTAACCTCTAATTCTTAGATCCCTTGACTCTTCTAGTTTCTTCACCTCTGCTTGTCTGCTTCTTGATGTCGTGGTCTTCATGTGTTGTCCCTTGCGTGTGTGACAATATACCATAGACACATCGTGCTATGTGTTGCATGCCACAACATATTTTCCTTTGCTTTATCTTCTTAGGATGTCATGTACTCCTCTGTGTAGCACACACCATCCTAAGGTGAGCTACCATGCTTTTCTAATTTTCAATAAGGCTAATTCTTTCAAAAGGATTCCGTAGTGTCAAAATTTCTTTACAATGG
>VDFB02047230.1:347235593-347263295 GCA_007258455.2 Sequoia sempervirens | reverse complement strand
TTTACTAAATCCAAAATTTCTTGACTCTTTGCAACTATAGTTTGCTTACTATAACAAGGGTTATCTTTATTCCTTTTTGGCTGTCTTAGAGTTATAAAACTATTTCGTTGGATAAAGGTATACACTGATTATTCTTCCTAACCTTTCTTCCGTTCCTCATAACTTGATTGCATAATCTTCCGCAATCCTTGATATTAACATAAATTGTTGGTTTTAGGAGTTCCTACTCCAGGGATAACTCTTAACTTGTCTTCAATTTTCATAAGTTACTAAGGATCTCCTTTTTCCTTTTCACTTCTCTAAGTTCTTTTCTCTTGTTGTTGTGGCAAAAGAACTTTTCAATCGTTATCTTCTGACAAGGTTTACGCATTGTTGCGTAATGAGCTCATAGGCTTCAAGTGTAACCCGTAGCTCTAATAATGATATGTAACGAATCTTACCTACAGAATTAAAAATTTTCCAATTCTCACTTTAAACATGTAAAGGTAACAAGTAACAAAGACGATACAATAAATTTTTTCCTTTCTTTATTGATAAATACGTACAAGTTAACACATGTTTCCACACGAATTCCATTTCTTTTGCAAATACAAATCAGATTTCAAAAGTATAACAATTACATACATAGCTCGTAATCTTTTGCACAAATAGAAGTAAGAATGTCCAGGAGTCCTTCCTTTCAAATCTTGGTACATCGGCC
The DNA here is from genome assembly GCA_007258455.2 of Sequoia sempervirens. NCBI lineage: Eukaryota > Viridiplantae > Streptophyta > Pinopsida > Cupressales > Cupressaceae > Sequoia > Sequoia sempervirens. Next base: position 347,262,595 of record VDFB02047230.1, on the reverse strand, counting down.
GCTCACTGTGGAGGAGAAACATCACTCGGGCGCTTTTCCGCCAACCACGGACTCATAATGCAGTCCCCCGCATGATCATTTTGCAATGAACGGCCCTCCCTTCGAAGAAGAGATTGGTAGGGTATCCTTTAACGATTACCAACTAAGCATAGTGCTGTGTCCTACTCAACTAGAACCTTGCTATTTCACAATCTCGATCTAGTACTGGGATCACAATGAACTGACAGTGTAGTCTCAACAATCACACATCTAAGTGGATGTCGTACCTTTCACTACTTTGGCCAAAGTATTCTCATTCAGTACTTCGAATGAAGGTCATCTATCATATACACTACTCAGGGCTGATTTGACTTGAGGCTTCCTTACTCTACGCGTAGGTTTTATCCTTCATTGGGTAATCCGTCACCCCAAATATCCTACAATCATACGAACCTACTAGAAATGAGACAGTCTACAAGTGTCTTGTATCAACCCTCCTAATTAGGTAATCTTTATCCTAGGAGTACTTAGCTTGCCTCTGTTATCTTAATAACTTAAGCTAAAAGACTTTACTTGATTCTGCCTTCATTTCATTCCTAGTAGATAATAAGTATTCCTACGTATTCTCCATATACAGAGATCATACACAATATGCAGAAGTCATTCAAAATGCAAATAAATTCCTCCCTTTTATCTTTTTCTGTTATTTCTCTTAAATGTAAGATAAGTAAACTAATCCCTTAAGTTCTTTACTCATATAATCCATTTTTCACAATCCTTTAATCATTGAAACCGTATATACTTCTCATGTAGAGATCATACATATTTCATACCTTAATGCAAAACACACACTAATGCAAACAGGTATACACTCCAGAAAACATGCATAACCATTCCCTAAAGTAATTTACTTACATGGCACAACATAGAACCATTTCTTTGTTTATCTTGACTGAAGTATGGAACTCAATGCAATTCCCTAACTATGCACATTTAGTTTTAACACTTTCAGATTTATATCAAAAAATACGCTTTAGAACATGAAAGAAGAAACAGCGTGCCTGGTATATGCCTTTTCCCTTCAGAGGATGACTTTGAATGTGTTTGCAGCTCCTCAGACTTCCAACGAAAGACTTCCAGCACTCTCAAACCAGTCTTAAACTCTTTCTCAGAAATTAATCACTTGCTACAAATGAAAAGTAATCTCAACTTCTTTCTATGAACTCAGAATTGGTGAAGATAATAACAGGGGATGTCCTCTTAGCAAATGGTGATATATGATCTCAGAAATTATGAAAGGCTTCTCTCAGCAATAATAAAACTCACTCACAGCTCAAACAGGGATAGCCACAGTAACTGGTAATTGCTGGTAAAAATTCACAGCATCTTTCAAACTCAGCAATACAGAATATTATAACCAAAATAGGGAATGATTATGGAAGCTCAATGAGAATGAAAGACTCGGTTGCTCAAATTGCAGTGTATAAGCTCTCTCAAAATGTCACAAATGAGAAAGCACAAGAATGATTTCGAATGAAAGTTTGTGAAATATTTATAGGCCGCAGTTAAAACAATTTCCCCATTTCTGGGCATGTGCATTGACAGATTTCAAAGTTTACTCAGTCAAAATGTTACTTTCCATTCATCTAAACCCTTAGTCATGTTCTTTCATGATGATTCGACTCCTATACAGCCAGCAATTCGAAGAATATTTCAACTTGAAACAAAAACAAAATCTACAGTCACATTTTTCTGCCAGGCGTCAGAATTTTCCATGATATTTTTGCTGCGTTTTAGGTTAAGTGTCAAATCGACACAGCTCAGTTGTTTGTTACTATTTTCTGGTTTTAAAGCTTTGACATTGTCTTCTTTCATTCCCAGCTGTGCAGGGAGCTCCGCCATTTTCACGGGAGAGTTTCTTTTTAAAATTTTCACTCATTTCCTAAGTTCGACTTTTCAATTTTTCCTTTTATGAAGTTTATTTCATTTTCAAATGTATTTTGAAAAGTTTAAGAATTTCATACGGCTATCTTCTAAACTTTCACAAATGCAAATGTAAAATGCGAATTTAATCTTTCCACAAAAATGCGAAATTCATTCTTTTGAATTTGAAATTTGTTTTAATAAATTCTATTTATATATTTTATTTATTAATGTATTATTTTAAACATTAATATTTATTTATATATAAACGTATTTATATATAAATAAATATTAATTTTAATATTAATACATAAAATATACAAATATATTATTATTTATACATTCTTTATGTATTTAAATAATCACCTTATATATTTATACATAAATATATATGAAAATCCCTTAGACAAAATATAGTTCCCTTATTTATTTTATTATAAAATACTATTATAGTTTTTAAATATATTAATACATAAATATTTAAATACCCGAGTATTTTAAATATTTATATTTAATATAACTATAATAATTTTATATATAATCGTTAATATTTAATTACTTAAATATATATTTAACAAATATATAAATATATCGTGAGCCAGTCAGCAACCCGATATTTATATATATATATATATATATATATACGTAAAGTCAACAGGGAATAATAATATAATATTATTATTAGTATGTATTTCTCTGTACGCAGTGTACACATAAATGTATGTATATCATGTCATTACGTACATATGGGCATATCCATCTGCCGAGCATATGTATGTATTTGACATGTATATTTATATGGATACGCGTACACGTATACACATACTCACTTGACCTTTTAACGTATATCCATTCACGTTTTTCCAATTCATGGTCAAAGCATAGTAAGTCAGACAAATAAGTAATCATCACTTTTCAAAGCATAAAGAAGTAAACAAAACTCCAAGCCTAAGGATGACTTATCTAGACCAATCATAATTGACTTGATTTCTCAGAACCTATACTGACGTGTGTGTATGCTCATTTGGTACTCGTTACTGCTTACCCGACCAAGTTCCTCCCCGAGTGATATTTCTCCTCTGCCTGGAGGATCAGTCTTCATACCTGCACACCATGACATGACATCAGCAGTCATATGCTCATAACAAAGTAGAATACAAAAAACATTTCAAAAGTTAGATTATTCATAAATCAATAACCTTCTATTCTCCTTTATGCAATATTTCACCAAGAATAACATCAAATGAAACATCATTCATATTGAAAACAAGGTTCAAGCATCATTATTTCACCTCTAGAATTCACATTTACTCTATCTAGTGTTGGTAAATTGTAACGTCACAATTTGGGATGTAACAATTAGGCCCCATGAAGAGCCACTCTCACTATGGGTACCCAAACCAAAAACATGCAAGGGGTGTACCTCATCTCACACAAAAATCAATGTGTACATAACACACAACAAGTGAGGTAAGAACCATCTCATAGAAAGGCGATTACCAAGACAATCCTAATACAAGGTACAACCCACACATGAACTCAAAATCAGTGGTAAGATCAAACTTATTACAATGATCAAACCATGGAAACTCAACATAGAACAAGTTTTTCCCTAGCCTCTAGAAGCCTATCTAGGACAACACACCCTTATAGTCCCAAAAGAGTAACTCAATTGCATGGATTCCCAACATGATCTCACAACAAGTCCAAACACATAATATATTCAAACATAAATAATGCAAATGAAAGATGAAACCGATCATGGAAGAATACAAATTAATTTCTTAATCTACTAACACATTCCATGAAACAAATAAATAATAATTGCTACACCTATTTGTACAACCAATTTAACACTAGTTAGACAACTCAAGAAATTGTGCAATTCATATACACATTCATACATATGCTCTATTCTTTCAAATTTAATGCATAAAACTATATATTCAAGATAGTCATTTAAAAGAATTGTTCTAAATGATCAATTAAAATTTTAATTACATATTCAAGGTCATATCATTTAAAAGATAAAGAAAGCTAAATAACTGAAATCTATATATAATGTCTAATTACTCATTTGTTCATGATTCAATACATAGATATTTATATATATAAATATTTAACCACTTATCTAGATACACTTTTCTAGAATTTATCCAAATCTAATTATCCAACAAACCTATGTAATATACATATACATATACATATACATATAAATATACATACATATATATATATATATATATATATATATATATATATATATATATATATATATATATATATATATATATATATATATATATATATATATATATATATATATATATATATATATATATATATATATCTCCAAATATAACTATACAAAGATATTCATGTATTTAATCAAATCAAATCCACATAAATTTCAATAGACAACTACCTGCTATTTTTTTTACCATCAAGAATTAAACAAAGACTGAGATTTATATGTAAAATTTAAGATTAACTACTCTACAAATTTACTAATAGCATACTTAGGAAATTACAAAGTCTTATTCTACTATTCCAAAGTTACCTATCATATTGCAAATAGATTACTTAAATCTAAATCATGAAATTTACATTATACCTATATACAAAATTTAACTAAAACACTAAATTTATTTACATATCCATATAAGATCAACTAAAGACCCTATGCAGTTCCTAAACACATTTAAATACAATAGTTAGCAAATAAATAAATTTAATTGAGAATGAACCACAAATATCTAGTTATACATTTATACGAACTAATTTGCTTATATCAATAACTCATGAAAACACAATTCTTTTTATATATGTATTGATAAATTAAGTTAACAACAAACTACAATTATCAAATTACACATCTACACAAATTGATTGTTTTTTATTAAAATAGGAAATGCAATTAGTTAATATATACATAATCATGTCACAATTTAAAAGACATCCTTTAAAATATATTCAACTAACTATTTTTATCTATAATAGCACATTATTTGGGCGGGGGCCCTAGCTCGGTTGGCTAAGTAATTCCGTTGCGGCTCTACTGGTCACAAGTTCTAGTCTCCCCCGTCCCGTGGTACCAGAGGGCGTGTTGCGCCAGCGCCGCCGGGGTCGTGTTTTAAAGTGTTTTAAACTTGGTCACGAGTTCTAGTCTCCCCCGTCCCGTGGTACCGGAGGGTGTGTCGCGCCAGCGCCGCCGGGGTCGTGTTAAAAAGTTTTAAAAAGTTTACCAAGCGCACTGCAGTTTATAGGGGGTCGTGCTACCCGATTCCTGCAGCCTAAAAAAATAATAATAATAATAATAAATAAATAAATAAATAATAGCACATTATCCAAAATTATATATAACTTTAATTAATAATTAACCAACTACTTATCCAACTCTTATAAAAAAAAATTTACATCATTTAAAAACTATGAATCATAAAATAATAATAATTGTAAACGGATTGGACACAACTTGATTTCGTAACTAAGTAAATGTTTTACCTGAATAAATTACTCAACTTGTGTTTAAATTAAATGCTCACTTCAAAAACATAATTAAATTTCACTTATGAAATTTTAACGAACTTTAAATAATCAAATATATGTCTAATTAAGCTTAGAAACCATATTCTTTATCTAATCTAACAATTTACTTCCATTATGATTCCCTACACCATTCATTAATAATTATACATACATACAACCAAATTTAATTAAGAAAGATCTACTACATATATATTTCATTATGCATTTTAGTAAAATCAAATTCATTTAAAACAATATAAATATACATATCCATATATATATATGAACATAGTAATAATTCTAAATGCAATTATTTCGCAGTGGTTTGCTGTTTGGACAACATCAAGAACATAAAAACACCAACAATAAAATCAACGCATATATATAAGCACTTTTTTTTAATTTTAATTTGCAATTGTTAATAAAATTATTAGTCACATTTAACTTGCTGTGTTTTGACAGCATAAAGAAACATTAAAAAAAAAAAAATACAAAACCACATAATAAAACCCAGCATGTATATATATCCTCAAAAGAAAATGCATTGAATGCTATTGTTGTTTTGACAACCTAAATTTCTCATAAAACAACTGTAATTAAAAAGAGAACTAACGCATATTTATATATATTCTTAAAAAAAAAGAGAGAAGGCCGACTACTGGGCACCAAGTAGAAATCAACTCCATAAATAATACAAAGGGAAAACTTAATTCTGGATGAACCATGCTAAGAATACAGGCAGCCCCAACTGCACTAAAAAGGATAAAAGAATTCAAACTTTATGCTCATGAAAGGATCGAACCCACATATATTTCAAGACAGCTATAATACTCAAAAGAAAAGAACCAAACATCTACTCCTGACGCTGAATGCCAAAAAATAAACGACAACCTTCAAAACCAAAAATGGAAAGCTAAAAAGAAAAACCAAAAGGGTCATTCATGCGCTGGGCGCTAAGAACGGCTTGTCAAAACCAACACACTAAAAAGTCTAAAATAATGAACTTGCCTATCAAATGTATGCAGGCTGAAATCGATTCCAACAGAAACTTCGTTGTCATTGACAAAGAAGGCGACATTTAACAAATATGCTACTAAGCAACAGGAATAAGGCACAAAGAAAAACGAATTGCTAAGAAGGGAGTATAGACTTGGGTGTCGCTTGAGGTAGTTATCAAAAGATGTAAGGGAGGCGTCTCCTAAAGAGGAAGCTGGTTGGCGCAACCACTTGGGAATTTAGAAACACTCAAGGAAATGCAATGGCTATGGATAAAGTATTTAAGCGAATATGGATGTATAAATCCAATGAAAAGAACCTAAAAAAAGAAAAACCAAACGGTTTGGCTAGGTAACAATGCCAGAAGAAGCGATTTATAATTATATACAATTGATAGGAGGCATAAAAATTGCGCATGAGTCTCTTGGTAGTCGGTTAAAGAAAATTCATTGAGGAAGCATAACAGAAGGGAGCGCCCAACAAAATTAGAAGGGTTTGATAAGCTCGCATATATAATTCACATTATACCGAAAATTAAAAAAAAAATTCAGATGGAAAATAGAGACACCATAATAACATATAAAGAATTTAATGATTTGCTTACCCAATGGCAAAGCTCATATTTTATACAAACTAATGCAGGAAAATAAGGTACTCCCATACCTGAAATTTGCAACCGAAGATGGAAACGATAAGCGGCAAATCCCAGATTCTCTCTGCTAAAAAAAATTTCTCAGCTTCTTTTACAACATTTTACCACAGTCCACTCGAGAGTGAAAACAAAATTTTCGTAGACCATTCCTGTATGATCCTTTTCACTGAATTCCCCCAAAAAAAAAAATTAAAGAAGAGTTCTATCATTTTTCAAAACAAGGACAGATGGCAAATTCACAAATTTCATTTCAATATCACATTTTTAAAAATTAAATCAATCATATCAGTCACAAAAATTCTTTTAATTATATATATATATTCCATTTCAAATATAGTATTTAAGAAAATATCCATTTTTTGAATAAATCTATAATAACAATTAAATAAACAATATTATATAATCACTAATTTAAAATTTAACAATGTTGCAATTAAAATATTATTCTATTTATAATTAAAAATATTTAATATCGACAATTAGAAAAATATGCATTTAAATCTACAAACATTTAAAATTCACAAACTAATTTAATATTTAATTAAATCCTTGACGTTTTCACAAATCACTTTAATAAATAAATTGAATGCTTAATTAAATTAATTTCAATAATAATAATAACCATCATTAAATTAAATTAACTAATTAACAATAACGATAACGCATCAAAATCAAACAATTAACACATTAAAATTAACACTTAAAACGAACGACATGAAATAAAACGATATCATAACAAAACGGGACACTCACGGACAACATCATCAAACAATGACAGGATGATGACCATGGACTTGGATACTTTCTTGTCAACTCCCTAAACCACATCATATCCATTGGGTATGTTGGGCACGCTTAGACCCGACGGTGCGGGTGGAGTCGATACCCAGTACCTGCAATCCTGCATAAAATTAAGTGTCGAAACAACATATATATTCAATGTCAAACACACTATAAGAGAGAATTGTAGTATAGTAGGGCACTCACAGATGAGTGATGTAACACCATCCTTCTCACCCGACTCTCAAACAATAACCATATTCTAAACAACATTGTCATTAAACAATAAGTAAACAACTACATAAGCATAACTTCAAACACATATGTCCACATATCATAAGCAATAGTAGCAATGCCATAGAAAACCAAGTCCAATAAGTAGAACTGTCAACCAACCAAAAAAATGTGGTGAAACAGTCACTAACATAGTCTCAAGTATGCATCAAACATAAATAGTATCCAAATAGTATAAACCACACACAAAAAAGTATCATAAGAGTAACAGTAACATGAGAGGCACTACAAAGGTAGTTTAGGCCGGCAATTGGTTAGCTTAAGATCTTCCATGACCTAAGAGCCTTGGGGGTGATGAATCCCCCTTCTCTAAAATTGTATATGTCACACTCTCATGGAAAGCAACCTAAAAAAAAATCATTAGATTGTATATGCCACATATTTTATGGAAACAACCTACATGTTGGACTTTACATAGAAAAATATACCTAAACAATTATAAACAAATTTGTCACAAGGTGAAATTGTAAATTGATTGCAAAAGAATGGGTGGGATAGAAGGTCCAAGTTAATATGTTGGGATAAGAGATATAAACAACATTATTAAAGAAGGTATGAATATTGACACAAATATTAGTTTTAGAGAAGTTTAGTGCAATTGATAGTTATGGAGGGAGATTTAAAGGATTTCATAAGCAAGTCAAGCATAATGTTCATGAGTTTTCTTTTAAGAATGATAAGGGAGGAGGAGCAAGAGAAAATGATCGTAGAATCCTAGGAGTGAGATGAATAGGCCCATCCACTATGCTATATGTGTTGCTTGCTTTGTTTTTTCACTGTGTATTTTGAGAGTGGCTTTGATTCGAGAAATCTCTACTTGTTTTTTATGTAAAGATAAGGGAGGAAGTAGAGCCCAACCAAATCGCCTTCAATTCTCTTTCTTTTTTTATGAAATTTGGGAGGACAATTGCTAAAGATTCACAACCTTGGGGTTTCTACCTCTAACTAAAAGACTATAACCTAGCCATAATTTTCCTTTTTCATTTTGATTATTAAAGGTCACAATTGGCTAGTTGTAACCTTCCTTTTTGTTTGCCTCATGAAAACTCTAAATTCAATGAAAATATTATGCATTTAGCATGGAGGGAACACAACTCACTTGGCTATCCTCTTTAATATCTATGAGAGGTAGTTTCTCAATATCACATTATTGGCCTAAATTCCTATTAGTTTAATGCATTTAGAGGTAGTTTATGTGGGGGACCTAGAGGAGTTGTATTATCACAAACAATGAATTTGACCTTAGAAGATCCAATTAAGATGGCATTAAGAAAATGATATGTTGGTATAGGCCCTACTTGTGCTAAAAGGATTGCTAGCTTAAAAAATTATATTGCAAGACTAGATGCATCCTTGAGGCCACATAAGAATGTTAAGAAGAAATAAATTAAAAGTATAATACTTGTAAAGGGACTTCCTCTTCAATGTATTCATACAAAATTTTCTCAAATATTTTTCCCTTTCATTGAGTACTAACAAAGTATAGCCATGAAGGAACCTAGAGATTCTAGAGGAGAGATCTATATTGTACATTTTTTGGAGTTTGTTGCTAAATATAATAAACTATTTCTACACAACAATGATTTATTTGGAGTTTGTTGCAAAATAGAATAAACTATTTCTACACAAAAATGATTTATTAGCAACAATATGACCTAGATGGGTAGCTAAAAGTGGAAGGTTGATGGAGCTATTTTTTATATGGGCCTTATTCAATGTTGGTATTGGAAGTACTCTAAGTTTGCTTAATATTATTTCAAGGAAATATGAATTTATTTGTACCCACAAGTTCTTATGTTTTTTCTTGATAATAAAAAGTATAATTGGCACAAAATGGGCCTACATATTATAGTAAATACTTTGAAACTTAATATTATTGACATATGTGGTGAAACCCTCTTTTCTTTCCCTAGCATACACCAATGATAAACGTCATATTATATTGATGCTCAAGTTGATAAATTATGTTTAATAATATTGGTTGCTAAGAATTGTACTCTTTAAGGGATGCTTGAGGATATTGTAGCTCTTTTATTGGATTGGTATTACAAACTATTGATCGGGTTGAGGGATTTCAAGATCAATCTAGAGGTGTTTGGATTTATCACAAGCTTATCATAAATATTATCTTGCTGAAAAATTAAAACCCTAGTATACATAGGAATATATTTATTTGGTCTTAATATAAATTTTAACTTTGTGTCTTTCTATTTAGCTTCATGTTCATTGACCATTGATAAAAAAATGATTTACATGGCCTTCTATGGTCAATTATGTTGATGAAAATTTTTTTACACTAGGTTTACAGTATTGTAATGTTGATAAAAATCCATTTTCATGGATGTTGAATACTACTACCATTATGTTTTGGATCTATTAAAGACTATATTAATATACCAAGTATGAATTAAAAGTAAATTGTTTTAATTGGACGACATTGTCACTTATTTTGGTAGTAGTGTTCCTATTATTTAATATCCCTTAAAATTTAGTGAACTTTGTTATTATAGTTCAATGTACAATTTAATTTATGCTAACATGTCATACTCGATAGTGATACTCATGTTCAACTTAGTTTTTATATTTGAAATTATGTATACACCCTTAATCATTTAAGGTGGAATCTATCATACTATGGTGAGGTTTTGTAACCACAATATTGTTAGAGCTAATATGTAGCTCTTTAGGATCCAAAATTATCTATAATTCATTTACAAGAGAGAAACACACAACAACTAAAAAATAGAGGAAAAGATACAAAAAATAAATAGGTGCATTCATTAATTAATTGCAAATGAAAAATTATAATAAGATATAAATTCACATTTTCCATGAACAGACATAGTGGAAAAGTAAACTTATGATACATGTCATAAAAATTACAAACTAATAATAGGAAAATAAATTCTTGATTAAGAATTCCTAACTAACTTAAGATAATGTGTGAATAATAATTTCATGTCAATACTCTGTTAAGTGCAACTTGGAGAGGATACACACATAATTTATAGTGAATATGGGTCTTGAAAATAAGGCTTATTTAGTTGTCAATTAACAAACAAAGATTTCTCATAACAAGAGTGAAGGAGGAAAACTCAATGGGACAAAATATCTATCCAAAAGAGAGAAAATATCAAGTATGTACAAGTGATGGATAAAAATAACTAGATCCATATGAATACATAATGGACACTGGCATAGAATTTGAGAATGAATAAATGAGATGTTATGCCCACTACACAAAGACTTGTATATCTACTGCTAATTGTGAATCCAAGTTTTTTATTCCTTCTATGGTTCTAGGCCCAACTATAGATGGGGAAAATGAGCAAGGAGAACCTATTCATTGAGACATAATCCCTATGTTTGAGATTCTCTTGAAAATCTATTTCTTGGAAAATGAAATGAATGGAAGGAGAATGCAAAAGATTGGTTTTAGGAGGACACATAACCTTGAGAGCTTGTAGAACAAAAGGAAAACCAATAAACACAAGAAGATAAAGGAATTGGGACCAATACCACCAAGCATAGAAGGACAAGATTACAAGGACTTAGTTGAATCTTACATTTATTAAAGGGGGTCACAACATAAAGTAGGTTAAGTCTTACCAACTTGCATAACTAAGTAAAATAATCTTGTGTCAAATCGTATGAGAGCTCATGCTTGATACATTTGTAGATAGTCATGCTTCTCTATATTTCTAGGTTGCACATGAAGTAAGAAAATCATAAGGGGGTTCACCTAAGGGGATATAAATTTGATTTAAATCTTTGGTTGCATGTGTAACCTATTTTCAATTTTCTTTTTTAAGATATTTTTATGTGTACAAGGCTAGTAAGCTATTATAGATGTGTCCAGTGACACATCCTTTTAATATCTCAATGGGAAGGGTATGTCTAAGCTATATGACTTTGTTTGTTGTTTCAATTCTATTTACTTGTACTATCATGATCTCTAGGATTTCCCTATTGGGTTTTCTAGAGCTAAGTGCGAAGAAGGGTTTCCCACTCTTGTTAGTGGTCCCCTAATTACCAACAATGTAATGACAAGCCTTGCCCTTTTGACTTGAATTAACCTATGCTCCTTGAGTTTAGATTACAAGAGAATTCTCTTGGGATATAGGAAATAACTTGGAGCACCAATAGTTACTTTAACAAATGTGTAGTCAATTGGAATATTTTTTATTAGGTTTGGGAACCCATATTTGTTTTATTTTTGTTCCTTCTTTCTTACATTATTGGCTTTATTTTTCATCAAGAATTACTAGCTCATTGTTGAATATATATCTCCTTTATTGTCACAAAATTTTATTTAAGTCTAGTAACATTTCCTTGACCTTTTCTTAACTCTAATTAGATAAGATGATATATAATATGCTTTAGATATTCTATAATAACTTTTAAATTTTGAATGATCAATTCTAGCTACTCAAACACCTTCAAGTGAATACAAAAATAGAAATATAATGTCAAAACCAAAGAAATAGAAAATATAGAAATTGAAGAATTTTTTTTGGTAATGACTATGGCTTAAGATTTGGTCTAGAGAAACCCAAAAGAGGAAAGCTCTAGAGTTGGATGAGTAAATAGGCTCCATTCTCCACTACAACTAGTTAAGGATAGTCTATATGATTGAATGTAGTCTAAATCTAGCTCTTAGAAATATTCAACAAATGACAAGAGTGATTCTATCCACCAAAGTGCCTACGCCTCAAATTGAATCTAGTAATGGCTAATCCTACGTAATTCCTCCTTCAATAAAGGTAAACAAGAGTACCAACCCCCAAAATAAATTGTAGAACTCCTTAAGTAGATACTTCAACTTTTCATGTAATGAAAGTCAAGAACTCTAACCCTTGGAAGTTGAAACCAACAAACAATTCTTTTAAGTTTCCTTGCCACATTCAAACAATCTACGTTCATTGGTTTCACCAATATAGTTTACCAACGGTGACTTGGCATTCACTTGGGCGAATTGACTATTAAAGGGATGAAAAGTTTTGTCAATATGAATGAACAACTATAATTTTAGAAGTTGTGTACAAAATTGTCTTCATCCATAAGATTCTTCGGACCATATAAAATTATCAATGACCATATACATGCCTCTTTAATGCACCCAATTGATTAAAAATACTCTTCAATACTAAAGTGGACTTAAATTTAACTTCTTAATTTAATTATAATAAATACCCAAAATAATATAAAATGAAGACTAAAAATTATAAAATGTACTTTTATCTCTTGTATAAAGACGGAAGATATGTGAAAATTTAATTAGATATTTTAACCGATCAATAATGAGAATCATAATTTATCATGTTTACCATAACCAAGAACATCCATCTTGTCACGTTAGCAAACTACAGTTCGAGATATTTTAATAGAAAAAGTTATATTCGGGTTAAGCATTTTCTTGGTTATGCCGTCGAGAAAAAGCAGAAAATGAAGAGTCTATGGTCCCCATTTTGGCATAAATTGGGCATTACTTCGTTTCAGTTTTTCAAAATAAAGTGACGTGATTCCGATCATCGTCCCTACTGTCGAAGGTAATCTCTCTTCCTTTATCATTGGGTTTCTCAAATTTCGTCCTCAACTGAGAAAAATTGTTTTCCGTTTGCTTAGTTTTGATCAACGAGTCGAGATTCAACGCTGCGCTTTAATTTTGAGTGTATTTATAAGCTTGCGGAGTGTAGTCTTGCATTGTTCGTTGTTATAACAGAATGGGTAACACTTTTTTCCGCTGCTCATGCATTTCTTCCTCAAATGGTGAGGAGAATGCCATTACGCTTCCTCCGGGGGAAGACCCGAATCTTGAGAATGCCATTACGCTTCCTCCGGGGGAAGCCCCGAATCTTGAGGATGCCATTACGCTTCCTCCGGGGGAAGCCTCGCTTCCTCCGGGGGAAGCCCTGAATCTTGAGGATGCCATTACGCTTCCTCCGGGGGAAGCCCCGAATCTTGACGAAGTAATCTATTTCATTGAGATGCGCTTGAACGCCATTGAAAAGGTATTTATAATTATCTTTAGTTTCTTATGAACAAGATATTTGCAATTTATCCTTCGTTCTTTTCACATCTATGCCAGTTTTGTTTATAATGCTTTCGTCTAGTTTAAAGGTTATGCATATTTAGTTAAAAGATGTATGTACTGTATACCAGTTTTAAAAAATAACAAAATTATATAAATATAGTTTGTTATTATTCATAAGTCATATATTTTCAGTACAGTTTTAAAAATTATACTAGTTTAATTGTAAATATGCCCGGTCACCTATCTTGTTATTGCAGCCTGTAGAGAGCACATCTGGAGCAGAGACTAATACTAATCCAGATGGAGTGGCTTCTTTCATCAAATGTGGCTCCAATATCCTAAAATATGTGCTCAATCATGCTGGCGAATATTCCTCCAAGGTATTAAATTACGTTTCGTGCTTGAAAGATTCACGATTGAACTCCTTTTGTTATTATTGTCGTCTTTACTATTCACAGAAACCTTGAGTTTTGTCGTTTGAACTTTGATGTCTGATATTTCCTGTTGATAGATTTTATGTCGCCAAAATCAGATGGTGGTTATCAATATATTGAAAGAAACAGCTCAGATCCATTGGATCGTAGCGGGACTAGGGGTTGTGGCCTACGTGTTGGAGCAAGTGAACCAAATCATCGCCAACAGAAATGAATGCATTCGACTGTTGCATCGCTTGTGCAAATTGGCCAAACATCTTAAGCAATTAAACAATCAATTTAACCGAGAAAAGCTGAAAGATGTGGTTGTATTTATCGTACAAGGATCTTTATTCTGTATTTCACACACGCAAAAGAGGAGGGAACTTTCAAAGTAAAATTCCTCTTTCCCTACTTATTACTCTGATTAAAATAGATTAAAATAGTCAAACATGAACACTGATGAAATTGTAGTGGGTACAGATTTTTTTCCACACAAATATATACAGAGGAGTTAAAGAAAATAGAAGATGAATTGAACCAAACTTATCCAGATCTTCTACTCCTTGGCGTAGAAAAATTACTGAAACGGACAAAGACCACTTTCCATCCTACAAGAGGAAAATATCCCAATGCAGGTATTCATATTATTTTTCTATTATATTTTATTTTAATATTATTATATGATATATATTTTTTTTAAATTATTTTGTTTCAAACAATTTTAAGAGGTTTCAAACTATTTAGGCAACGGTAACATTTTGATGACAACCAAAAACTGTTTATTTTTATTGAAAACTTGTTTTATAAGAATAATTTTAATAATTAATATATAAAAATTATTAAAACTGACGAAACAAATTCAAAAGTAATTATAATATAGGTTATGCCAGTAAAAACCAGTTCTGAAACCAGTCTCTTCAGCTATTATGTGTACGAAAAGTTTATGTTAAGGTTATAGTTTTCCGCATTGACTTTATGATTTTTAAAGGATATTCAACGCATTTTTTTTCTAAATTGTCCAAGTTTTAATCAATGGAAAAATGTAGAAAAATACTGTTTGTTAAGCTTGATCTAAACTGAGCAAATTTATGACGGATTTTGGATGAATTTTTTAAGTTGGTATCAATGAGGCGCAAGCTGAAGTAATCAAGCTACTCAACTTGAACGGTCAGTTAACAAGAGCTGTGGTGCTGTATGGGGTTGGAGGCATAGGGAAGACAACCTTAGCAACTGCTGTCTGCAGCTCTCTTGATCTCAACGCCTACAACTACTGCAGAATCAATATTGATCAAGATCCTACAAAGTTTGATCCTAAGCAGCTGCTAAAACAAATTATGGTAAATTTGTTTGACAGAAGGATTCAGTTCTGTGATTCTCAAGAGGGTAGAGAATGTCTATCCAAATTGTTTACAGAAGAAAACACTAAGCCTCTGTTTTTGTTTATCGACAATGCTAGAGGAAGCGATCTGGCCGAACTTCTTCCACAGAAACTTTCTCGCCTTCCAAATGGAAGCAGGATACTAATAACCACAAGAAAGCTAGATGGGACTGACAAGATCGCAGAGGGACCGGAACACATCGAGCGCTATGCATATAAAGTAAACCCTCTTTCAGACGCATCATCAAAAATGTTTCTGTGCTGGAAGGCAGGATACTAATAACCACAAGAAAGCTAGATGGGACTGACAAGATCGCAGAGGGACCGGAACACATCGAG
The DNA here is from genome assembly GCA_007258455.2 of Sequoia sempervirens. NCBI lineage: Eukaryota > Viridiplantae > Streptophyta > Pinopsida > Cupressales > Cupressaceae > Sequoia > Sequoia sempervirens. The sequence goes on along the minus strand of VDFB02047230.1, from coordinate 347,246,276 downwards.
CGCTATGCATATAAAGTAAACCCTCTTTCAGACGCATCATCAAAAATGTTTCTGTGCTGGAAGGCTTCAGACGGCGCTGACAAAATTTTTGATGAAAGCTTAAATATTGACGGGCTTGTGAAAATATGCGGCGGCGTGCCTCGGGTGCTGGAAGAAGCAGGCCTTCTATTGTCTAAACACAAGGATGTTTGCACTGTTTGTGTATTTTTAGAGGATACCCTAGTGAAAGGAGAGGGAATATTGATTGAAAATATAGTTGATGTGGTCTACGACACTTTGGAATATGATGTATACAAAGATGCATTTCTAGATATAGCTGCATTTTTTAATAACTGGGATGAGCGTTTAGTGCGTTACATTGTTGGAATGGTGGAGCTTAAAGCTATACAAGACGCAGACCTGGTAAGAATTGAAGGAGGGAAAGTGATTGTACACGATATCGTTCTAGCACGAGGAAAAAAGTTGTCAGAAGAAGACAGAATAACTGACCACAGAACTTTCCAATCTGCTCTGACAGATACACAGGTACGCTTTGCCAATAAGTTTGAGTTTAGCTAGGATTTAGGTATGCTCTATTTTCTTCTTAAGTTCTTTCTTCCACTTAATTAAGTTCTAATTCCGTAAAGCACGCGTTATTTTCAGTGAGAAAAATACAATATTTCTCGTACTAATTAAGAAAATTGTTAAAAATTTAGGGAATTATCTATTTGCTTGTGGGAATGTAACTCTTCTCCATTGAAATTTTCCAGAAGCTTGAAAAACTGAAAGGGATTTGGCTTCCTGCTCCTGTTGGGTCCCACGAATTTCAACTTCAAGCAGAGCATTTGGTATTGATGAAGAGATCTATAAGAGTTTTGCATGTAGGCGAAACATATAAGTTGGATGGAGAAAGCATGGAAACCTTTCCATATCTTCCAAATCTAAGACTGCTGCACATCAGTGGTGATTTAAGAATGGAACTGACAAAGCTTGAAAAACTGGCAGTTCTGGAATTGTATTTAAAGAACTACGATGGGGTAAATATGCCGTGTTCCTCTACTTGATTCTTTCCTTAAACAAGGTTTCGAATTTATTTCGTATTTGAAAAAAATTAGTTTTAGAAAAAATAGTTTCCCTATCTGTTTTTCTTTTCTAAACGAGTTGTATTTTATTTTGCATTTTGAGAATATTAATTTTGAAAAATAGCTGTCCGTGCAGTCATCTGATTCTCCATGTCCTCTCAAGTTGCCTGGTTCTGTATGTCGTCTCACGTTATGTGGTTATACTTTGCCTAGGCTATCTGAAAGTTTTGGTAACCTCTCTCTAATGGAAGAGTTGTATTTGAGTAACAGTTCTCTTCCTGATAGTTTTGATAGTTTTGTCCAGCTTCAATCACTGCGCTTTCTGGAAATCGTGGATTGTCCCGAGCTGAAGATGTTGCCAGAAAACATCCAGAATCTCTCTTCATTGAAAATGCTGAAGCTAACAGAGAGTAAATTAAATTGCCTTCCAAACAGCTTCGGCCGGCTTAGTTATTTGGAAGTACTAAATATAAGTAAGTGTCGAGAGTTACGGAGCCTTCCGCAGTCATTCAGTCAGTTGAGTAGTCTGAAAGAGTTGAATATAAGTGATTGTAAGCGACTGGCGAGTCTCCCTGAGGGATTTGGTCAGCTCAAGAATCTCACATATCTGAACATGGCGGGTTGCTCTCGATTAGATGGCAAGGCAATGGACAAGCTTGTTGAGATGAAGAGCCTACTCGTATTGAATATCGAGAGAAGCCCCAAGTTGATAAAGAGGTGGAGAGAAGTAAAGGCAAGACAACCTCTGATAGTACTAGAGGAAAACTCATTTTCTCCGCAATACGGACACAACGCCTGGCTTCGCTATTACGAACATCCCGTGTCCAGTGCATTATTTCATAAAGAGAGCAGATTCCTGCAGAATTATGGTTGTCTACAGTTTGCTGAGTGGTCGCCCAGCCGAGGACAAGTGGCTTTTGTGTTGAGCAAGTGTGATCTGTCTTCGACTTCAAAAAAGGTAGCCCTAGAGACGGTGAAAGAGAAAATTGCAGAGCTGGCTTCTCAGGGATTTCAAATTGTGTACGTGTGTGTGGGGAAAATATGGAACCAAAATATGCAATGCACAAGCGAGTGTCTTGTACGGTTACCTCATGGGACTCGCGGATGGATTGCTCCTAACGAGAAATGGAATATGTTGGTTGGATATTCTATTTTCCAACTCATTTCACCCCAGGATGGAGCAACACTAGTGTCAAGTCTTCATACTTTTGTTGCCAGCGCAAGCTTGTCTGTTAATGAAAAAGGGGAGAAGTGTGTTGAGGATATGAAGTTAACGTTCCCAGTGTCGGGCGATGTTGAAGAATTGAGAGATATAGACGGTGGTTTTAGTAGGTTCTTCTTTCCTATAATACAAATGAAGGAAAAAATTGGTGAGGCATCTTAAGTAGAAATATGCATAGCGAAGAAAATGAAGATCACAAATATGATGGTTCTTATAGTCAAAGTGAACAGATAATTTGGCCAATCGAAGAGATTTATTAAGTATTCATAGTGCATATATGTTTTTAATAATAATTTATTTTTGTTAAATTGTGTTTTCATTCAAGAATGAATATATGATTATTTTTTAATCTTATATTTTAGAATATAAGATTATTTTTAAATTCAAATTTAATTAGTAATATTTATTTGTTAATTTATGAGGGTGCAACATATGCAATTATTTTTTGTATTTGAATAAATCATAAGATAATTAGATTATATCGTTACTATATACGAACAACATAATGATAAAAGAGAGGTGTCTACTATTGTCAATCGTTTTTTATTGTGCAAACAATTAATATTATAATAGTGTGTTTTAGAATTGTTGAACTGTCTCAATATTTTAAAATATAATAGAAACCTTCTCCCACCCATAACAGCTGTGTATCCCATGCACCCTAATTATAGATAGTGTTGATGGTCCTTGTGACACGTTAAACTCAAGAAAAATGAAGATCTCTCTACTTCTCCTTAAAAGGTAATTAAACATGATAATCAATCAACTCCAAAATCTTGTGTGGTAGATCATGGAAGTGTTGAGCAACTAATTGGTCTATGTGTTCGTTTATTCAAGGGGTTTTTGTTGGTAAAAGATCAAACATGACAATTCATGCATCTAGTATGTTAAACTTGCTAAACAATTGATGAGTATTTCTATGTCTTGAGTAAAATTGATTCTAATTTAATCCTAATCTATCATATTACGAAAAGAGGTAAAAATTATGCTAGGATTTAGAGGAATAAACATAAAGTCAAACAACAATAATGCGCTTGATTTTAGCCTTAATTTTGAATGATCTAATAAAATCCATATAATCTATAATGTAGTGATCATTATTTAACCCTATCACAAATTTTAGCCTTAATTTTGAATGATCTAATACAATCCATATAATCTATAATGTAGTGATCATTATTTAACCCTATCACAAACACTATAGATGCAAGATTCTAAGGAATTTGATAGAAATATTTAAGTTAAATGCATAAAACTACCATAGTATGTGCACATATTTTACACACTAAATTTTCTTTAGAGAAATTTGTAAGATTTAACCAAATAATTTAATTTAAAATATATAAAAGAACACAAATTATCACTAGCAAGGAAGAGAAAATTTGCAAGAATTCATCATGTTATTTTATTGATTTACATCTAGTAGATTACAATTTTTAACATGATTGGGCCTACATTGAAAATTTAGTCCTTAGATTCTCTCAAATTTCCTAATCCTTTACAATGTTTCTTGAAAACTTCTCAAATACACTTAATCTTGGGTTTCAAAACTACATAGGCACAAGAGCAAGTGAATCTACATCCTAAATTGATCCCTAGGCCCAAAATTTGTATGTTTTAATTTATTTCAAATCTAGGCCCCAAAATTAAATCACATGTAGTGTGTTTGAGGAGGAAGAGTGCCTTCTAGGCCCTAATACATCTAACAAGGGGGTATGTGCAAGATCATCATGAAAAAAAAGGACCTTAAGTGGTGAAAAACTAAGAAAAATCAGAGTTAGGCAACTTGACATAAAAATTTGAATAAGTTATTTATATTATTTCAAAAATATATAAAAATTGAATCTATAGAAAATTGAATGAAGTTTTTAAACTACTAGGTTTTAAAAACTATTTGGTGAAAATTTGAAATTTTAATGAAGTAGTACTTAAATTTTAGGGAAAAAATAAGTAGGTGGTTGTTGACCACCTTAATCACAATAAAATGATAATATTTTTTTATAAGATTTTAGATATAAGTAGAGGAATCATGTCTCGATGTGATGCATATTTTTTTGTAATTTTTTTTCCAAGTAAATAATTAATTATGAATTTTTTATTACAATTTTTAAAAAATATAAAAAAATATATGTCTGACCACCTTAACTTGGTCAAAAATTCATGATTTTTTTTTTAATCCTATAGTATGTAAAGCATAGAATGTGATGTATTTTTCAAATTCAAAAAATGTGATACCATTTGAAAACTATAGATGTTTTTCAAATCAACCTATCAATTAGGACTTTTGTCGTAATTTTCAAATACAAATGAATAATAATTATTTATTAAATTCAAAGTAAGCACAATTTATATTGGTGGAAATTTGAGAATCTCCTTTAAAAACCCTTTTTATTTCATCAATTTTGGGTTAAAAAAAATCATCAATCACATACCCATCATATCACCACTTTTTGGCCCATCATGATCCTGCACATACCCAAGGATGGGAAGATACCCCTGGTTGAGATTCTCCTGAGTGGGTAATGTTCATTTTTTAGTGTGTTGTTCGTTGTAGAAGAGCTTTGGTTGGGTCTTTGTGTGTATGAGTGTGTTGATGGTAGCGGGTCTTGTTGCCATTTTTCACTAGCTTGATATGTTTAAGAAATATTTGCTTGAGAGGGTTATTTAGACCCTTGAGTTGCCAAGAAATGCTTTCATGTGTGATTACCATCTCAATGTCTGGATTCTTGCTTAGTGTGAATACATAGTTACCCTTGAGTGGTCTTGTATATTCTTATGTGCCCTCTTGGGATTTGTGTATATGGATTTATTTAACTAAAATTGGGTGTAATGTTTTGGCTCATGCTTGAGCATTCTGAAATGTCTTATGTGATTGATGCATTGGAAGTGAATGTGGTGATTGTCATATTCTTGTATTGTAAAAAAATGTGTTCTTATGGCGATGTTTCTTGTGGTGCATTGTGCATTGTGCATTGTATTCATATTGGAGTATCATCATATGTGTGAAGTGATTATGTTAGTGCATGAATGTAAGGTTTCATTGTCATAATATAATATTTGTGTCAATGAATTATGTCCCCAAATCATGTTGGCCCTAGGATTCTTGTGAGAACTTAGATGGGTAATCGACATTGTTTTCCCTCTTGGATGGGGCACATGTTTAATTGTTAAATAAAATTATGTTTATTAGGAGCATTATGTTGGTTTGTCTTGGAGCCTCACTTGTGACGTGCCATGTGAAAGTTGTGGATGCCATTTTATTTTAGCATGTGGTAGTGATGCATGATGTGATTAAGTACATGTGTCATTGCATTGTAGTTGTAAATTTCTTATGGAGGTGGTGCTTGGAAAAAGCCCTACCCTTGTGTGGATGTCATAGGAAACCTTGGATATGCCTTCTTTCATAATGACGTGATCATGGATTGATGAACTGCATTTGCTTGGTGTGGTTTTCGTTGGCATACTAAATTGAATTAGGTGAATAGTGTTTGAGCATACTCTCTCTAACACACCTTGGATGTTGTACTTCCAAGGTGTTATGTAGCTTTTTACTCCCTCAAATGTGGTTAGCATTAGTCACTTAGTTTATGTAATCATGTTTTCCAAGTTTGATGTTTTATTTTGATTATTAATGAAGTTTCTACTTGTTGTAAGGACTAGAATTGAATTTTATTATTTTCTTATGAGCAATCTAGTCACCAAATTTTTCCTTTTATCTAGTTTGTAGCCCTTGGCCATACTTGGTTTATTGTTTAATTGCTTGAATTTTATGATTTATTGTTGGAATTGATAATTCCCCTTCTTGGGTTATATTTTATCTCTTTTGTGGCTATTCTAAATGTTTAAAATTGTCTGTCCTATTCTATGTTGTGTTTTGTTCCCTATCATGTTCATTAGGAACCCCTGATAGAATGTACAAGGGAGTAGATGGAAAAGGATGTTTTAAGTCTTGGTGCTTATGTCAATTAGAATCATATTGCATCAAAATTCTTATTCATGATGAAATGGAAGTGGATGTTGTGTGGTGTTTAGAAATTTTGTAAAACAGTTGTATGCATACGAGTTTCTAGTTTTTCAATAGCTTCAATGCATGTGAATGTCCTTTTTCTTGGCATTATGGGAACTGTAATCAAATATTTTTATTAGAGTGATTGTGGGATTCTATGTTCTCTAAGTGAGATTGGATGTGTGAATAATTTTGTTTGCATTGTGCCTAAATTTGTTTTATAATAGATGATTGGGTATAATTTAGTCCACCGAAAGTATATTCTCTTGATTGTCTTGGCCTTGCTCATTGTGGTCTTGTGACCATGTTTCCTATGCCTTGGCATTAGTCAAGTGTTGATAAGGTTTCTTGGGCATCAAAATCCATGTTATTTGATAGTAGGAAAATACACATCATGCCATTTGAGATGTGATTTCCATAGTTTTACTCATGTTGAACGTAGTGTAGGGTGTGAAGGTGGTTTAGTGCTTTGCCACATTTTATTATGTTTATTATATTATATTATATTAGATATTTTTAGCCTTGTTAAGTTTACATTTGAGGTTTTCCTAATGGTTTTTAGGATTTTCTCATTGGCTATTTAGTGGTGTTCCTAGCTTAAGGTTAGAAGATGCAATTTTGGTTTGAGGAATTCACTATCTTGTGTATTCTCTTGGAGAGTACTTAGTGTTTGATCCCTATAGTTATTTTTGGTTGTCCTTTCAATCATGATTAATGATCTACAAGGGGTTGTTCAACCCTTATGTGGTTCATAGTTGAGCATCGTGATAGTGGAAAATCTAAGTTTTTCTCCCATGTGTAGTGTTTAATTGCTTCCTTGGTGGTTATGGTGTGAGTTTTGGGGTTTCTAAGGCTTGTTGTTTGGGAGTGCTTATTCTTTTCAAATATAGTTTCCTAGATGCTTGCCTCTAAGAATCCCTCTATTGTTCCTATTTTCTCATTGATAATCCAGTGTTCTTAGGAAATCCTTGCTTTTCCCAAGTGGTACCAAGGGATAGCCTCATGATGAGTCTAGGTGAGCATGGAGGTGAGGTAGTGTTACCTCTAGCCTTGTGTGGTTTGTTGGACCTTGTAGTTGGTTCTTTCCATCAGTTATAGTGGTGGTTGGTGAAGGTAATGTGGTGATCTTTGAGGTGGGTACACACTTAGTGGTAGGTGGTCACTTAGCTTTTGCGCCTATAGAGATGTGTGCCATGTATTTGGTGCCTAGACTTAGTGAGATTCTAGAGGGTTGATCTTGTGAGTATGATGACATGTTTGAAGGATCATGTACTAGGTGTACCTATCCTTGCTTGTGTAGGCTTCTAGGAGTAAGCCTAATTTTAGTGGGGGAGGATATAGTGCCCCTCCCATTTGTATCTTGTTAATTTGATATTGTTATTTTAGCTTTTTTATTTCCTCATGATTTTTGTGATTATCTTATGGCTTTGAATGGTGTGTATGAACCACTGCATGTTCCAGATGAGGTTACTCAACATGTCAATTGTTGGCATTTTGTATATTTATATGCTTGAATATATCATTTTTCTTTAGTTCAATGATGTGCATTATACATGTTAAATGTAATCTTAATTATTGATGTTCAAAAGTAATGATTTATATAATGAGTTATATAATGGATGCTACAAGTTCATGATTTATGTTATTGAACCCTGTTGGGTGATTATGAAAGTTATGCTTTAGCTATATATACATTGAATAGGCACCATTGATGTGCATTGAATGGTTATAGGTACAAGGTTATTTCTCCACCTAGATACATAGGTCTGAGTTATTCGCTAGTAAGGGTTAATTAAAGATGTCACATTGATCTATAAGTCTTGATGTTTAAATCAATTTACCATATGATTAAGCTGCTACTATGTTTTTTTCCATCCATTTTCATTCTTAAATCATTAAAAAATATATTTCCTTTTTCAAATTTGATGTTTTTTCTATCTTTCCATCTCTCATGATTTAGTTGTACCACTTGTACAAAATCTTGCATGACATTATAGATGGCCAAACATTTAGAGAGAAATGTTAGAGTGGTTTCAAGTTGTGCATGTATAAGTAATGTTAAGGAGATCTTCATGAATGGTAATACACCCTTATCATATATTTAATTGCATGTTCATGATAAAAGCTTGTTTCAATACATGCTTAGTATAAAGTCACATGGCATTCTTAGTTAAGATATGGGTTATAATTATTTATTTCTCTTTAATTATTTTCTAAAGACCTAAGCGAAATACCCTTGGGAATTTTTAGTCAAGCTTAAAGAAGAAGAAGACGTATCCACTTTTATTAGTTGATCCTTTATTGTCCATTCTTTGATGATGAATTTTGTCTATTTTCTTATGTATTATTATTCTCCTTATATTGATATTGATTGTATTCTTGGATAATGGAGTAGTAATTCTAAGAGACAATAAGTGGTATATACACTTCATCCCACCAAACATGCATCTAGATATTTATGTGTATACTAGAATGTGTGTAGATGAATATATATATATTAGTATTTTACTATCTTTTGAGGTGTATTTTATTCTATATTAAGCTACTTATGGTATAAGAAAATATAAATAAATACATGTGATTCATCAAATTATAGTGCTATATATTGATTTTAAACTAGGAAAAATGGTTCACCATTAAATAAAATAGTGCATTCTTCTTGTAGTGAACATGCATTTTCTCTATGGACTTTAGTAAGCTTTGAAACATAGAATAATAATAGGGATAATTTAATTATAAAAATCACACTATTTTGGAAAAGAAACATGAAAATAATTGTTGGAGACTTCATCTATCCATTGCTAGAGTATGTACATAAATTATCCAAAGGATACGAAAAATATATTTAATTAGAATCTATAATATTAGGGATACAATCTCTTAGATCCTATTTATTCAATTTATCCCCCCCCCCCTTTAGGTGAAAAATAAAAATTTGATATGTCTATTATCATTATTACTTTTTAAAAAGTTTTTGAATTAGTATATGATGATTTTAACAAATAGAATGTTGGTTCATATAATTTTACATAACATATTCCTATTTCACTTTGTAATTAAGGGATGCATTGATAAAAAAATCAATTTTATCATCACACAAGAATTAATTCAATTGTTCTTTCAACATTAAAGAACTATGAGATTACATTTAAAGATACTCCATTGATCCCATATATAATAGGCCATATTGTGCTCACCAAATTTGGAGAGTGCCAAATTTGGTGCTTGCCAAACAGGCTTGATAATACCGAGCTATTTGGCGAGCACCAAATTTGGTGGCTCCAAATGGCTTTACCATTTCGCGAGTGCCAAGTTTGGCACTCGCCAAATGGTGGCAGACTCCAAATGGCTTGAATTTTGCAATGAATGAGCTTGTGAACTCTCTCTTTGCAATGACTTTTGGAATGCATTTTTCTAAACTCTTTCATTTTCTCTTTCTCTACCAAGGAAACTATATACATTAAATAAACATTTAAGTATAAGTTGACATTTACATATGGACATTTTCTTTTTTATACTTTAAGTTATATTTCATGTATATATTTTCAGGATGTTTGGGAGTGGTTTCAGATATCTAGGAGACATATAATGCAAATTCTAATTTTTGGAAGATCTTAAAAATTTCAAACTTAGTCAAATTTCAGTAATCAACAATTCAAATTTTAGTAATCACGAGGTCAAATTTTAGTAGTCAGCAAGTTGTATCGTCTTTCTCTCTCACTCTCTCCTCTCTATTCTCTATCTCTCCACTCCCTCTCCCTCTCTCCCTTCCTCCCTCTCTCTCTCACAAGCCCCCTTTATCTCCTACATGCCTCCCTCCTCCCTCTCTGCTATCCCAATATCTCTGTCTCTGGGCTCCTTCCATCTCTGCCCATCTTTATCTCCCTCTCTCTTTACCTACCTCTCCCTCCATCGCTGCATGCATCTCACCTGTGTCTCCTTCCCTACCTCTTTCCCTCTCTGCTCTCTATCTCTCTCCTCCACCTCTACCTGCATCTCTCTCACTCTCTATCCTCTCTTCCCCTCTTTCTCTCTACCTCTCTCCTCTATCATGAGTTCTCTCTCCATCCCTCTCACCACTCTCTATATCTCTGTCTCTCACACAAAATTCTACCTCACCCTCCCCCTCCCCCCTTCTTTTTGTCTCTCCTCCCAATCTCTCTCACTATTGTCCCTCCTTTCCTCCCCCCTCTTTCTCTCTCAATTGTTCCTTTTCTCTATCTCACTATTCTCTCTCTCACTCTCTCTCACACACACACCTTTATCTCCCTCCCTACCTCTCCCTCCCTCCCTCCCCTCTCTACTCTCTATCTTTCCTCTCTCTTTCCCTCTCTATACCTAGCTCTCCTTCCATATCTCTCTCTCTCCATCCTTCTCTATCTCACCTATGTCTC
>VDFB02047230.1:347137335-347235493 GCA_007258455.2 Sequoia sempervirens | reverse complement strand
ATCAATTAAATATTTGTTTCAATAACAACTATCCAATTAAAATCCTTTTATTAAATGACATTTTATTCCTTTGATATACTTATCAACTAACTTAATTACAGGTTATCACTATTAATAAAAAAATAGTTCTCAACTCTCAAAAATGTCAACAATCTAATATCTATTATTAACCGATAATATATATATATATATATATATATATATATATATATATATATATATATATATATATAGTAGTTATATATATATATATATATATATATACAGAAAAGTATATATATATATATATAGCAGTGGCAGCAGCAGCAGCAGGCAGGAAAGATAAATGGAAACATACAGGAACCCCATGCATATCGAATCCCTTGCATGATCATACTCTTCAATATCCTGCTCCATCTAATAGATAGTCCCTTTTACCTATGGTTGGGACATAGGAAACCTCCAACAAATCCAACTAGAACACATGGTAATGGATCATAAGAATCAACCATCTCCTGCCATGGGATCTCATAACCACTAATCCCGTCGTCAACAAAAATCCTCCTGACTGCCTCAATACCTCCCTGCTCAGTTTGATCATAGATGACTAGCTCACCCACCATGAGAATCCCCAATATATAGTACACATCCTCTAGGGTAATTATCGTCTCACCAATGGCTAGGTGGAAAGTGTTGTGGTCGCTATGCCACCTCTCAGCTAATGTGGTCAATAGTCCCCTGTTTATCCTATAATAAGGCATATCAATCAAGGAAAATAAACAACATTGCGCAATAATATCCAAATATGCCTACACCAGATGTGGAATCATGTCCTGGGCCTTCAGGAAGTAGTCCGAAGACTGAAGAACTCTCAAATCCTCCTATCATCGTGGCATATCACAAACTAGTATTTTATCAATAAACCTACCAATCAATCTAATCATCTCTAATGAGATTTCAATCATATCTCGTGGAGCATCTATCATTGGCTTTCACCTATTATGAGGTCAATCATCATCTATCCTATCATTGACTCTCACCTATCATGAGATCAATCATCAAATATCCTATCAAACATCATTAAAACAATGGCTGAAGTGATCATCACACATCAAAAATAAGAACAATTAACATTTTATCAATTTTGGTGTAAATGCACTAAAACAGTGCTTTTATGTGCTAAAATCATAAAGGCACTAAAACCCCAGATGCACTAAAACATTCAATGCATGTGCTACTTGGCAGCATAAATGTGCTAAAAATTCTAATGCACTAAATCAGTCAATCAATGTGTTACAACAAGGACCCTATGTGCTAAAATATCATATGTGTTAAAACATCTATGCACTATATTGGATCTTATATGTACTAAAATGCAAGAATAGCATTTCAAAACATCAAAACGTGCCAAAAAAATTTCAAATTTCAAAAATTTGGTTTCTCGAGGTATGTACCAGAAGTTCTGTTATGCCTTGCATAACCACCCCATTTTGAATTTGATTAAAATGGAGCCCTCTTTTGCTTTCACTCTTTGTATTTTTCCCCCCCCTTCAATTTTGAGCTTTTTCTTTTCCTTGGCATGTGCTTAATATGTTTATCTTGCTTGCCCAAGTGTTTTTCCCAAGTTGAATATTAAAAATCTTATGTTTTGGGTGAAGTTCGGGTTTTTACCCTGATTCAAGATTTTTCGGTCCCTCCGGATTTTCCCAGTTCTCTTCCAAACTCTGGTTTTAGCGATGTTGTTCAGGTTTTTGAGCCAGTTCAGGATTGTCCATCCCGTCAGAATTTTCTCAGACTTGAAGTCCGGCTTGGCCTATTCAACACTGCAGTTCAAAGATTTTTGGCATTCGCGGAATTCCGCCTGGGTCAGATTTTTTTTGGATTTCCATCTGGTCATCGGGCTTTTGAGTTTGGTCAATTTTTGGAGCTTTTTGTCATTTTTCTTTATCATTTGCATTATCCTAAGTTGAGATGTTCATCTTTTTGTGCTTTAAAACATTATGGTCTTGCTTGGAGTTCAAATTCCTGTGTGTTTGGGCATTTCATGGCTTTCCCTGTGCATTCATGGTTAAAATCTAGGGTCTCATGCCTAGGGCGTCACCATTTCATCTTGATTTGCTTTCGATTAAGCCTAGGATTCAAAGAAGATCTATAGGAGGCTCGTGTTAAGTGATTACCTTGCCCAGGGTCCTCAAATTTGTGACCTTTGGTCAATTTGAGTGAAGTTGTGGCCGGTGTTTGGGTTTTCTATCAGGTTCGGGATTTTCATATCTGGTCAAATTTTCCTAGATTCCTTTATTTTCTCGTTTCCTTTAGTTTTCTAAAGTTTTGAGTTTTGAGTCATCTGTGGAATTCCAATCCGGTTAGACTTTTCTGAATTCTCTGCTATGCTCTGTGGAATTTAAGAAATTGGATAAAATTGATGAATCTAATGATGAATGCTTAAACATATCTTGCTTTAGCTTGTTGAATTTCACTGTTGTATGTTGTTTTTGTTCATTATGATGATCCATTGTTGACATTGGTGCTTCATTGGGAGAATCTACCTGGTTTGGAATTTTCTAAAATTCCTTCCAGACTTGTTTTCCCCGGTTAGCTTGTAATCCCGAACTTCTCAGTGTTGATGCTTAATGACTAATTTAATGGTTTTATCATGATTTTAAGCTAACACTTAGATGAAAATGTTGTCAACATTTGGATTCTCATATTGGTTTTTGATGGATGTAGGCTGATTCTAGCAAGACAGTGGCTGGAAAGGCTTAGAAGGGCACAAAGGGATCATCTATCTCTGAAGCAAAAGAAGAATGAAGTTGGACAAAAAGAGTAGGATTCTTGAGGGTAGGATGACATCAGTCTAGTTTGGGGTTTCAGCTACGAATGTGAACACCCTGTTGGAAAGGACTAAGGCTATCATGGGATATAGTAACTAGACACTAGCTAGATGATGTAGCGACCTACAATGTAGTCATTAATGCATATCTATCCATCAAGGGAATCTAGAACAATACAATGGGATAGATCTGAAGAATAACATTAATGTTGTTGAATGACAAACTAGGGTTTCGCCTATGCCACTTGTGGATAGCTTGCAAAAGATGTTCTTGGTGATGAAGGCTAGAATGGAGCAAGGTATGAGCAACATGGGGGAAGCAGTTAATTCAAAGTTGCATCGAAGGTCGTGCTTCCTCATCATTTTGCTTTGCCTCTTCTTCACATGTTTTGGTCTAAGTTATGTGGTAGATCCTAGATTGTCTGGTCGGTGCCATTGCATTTAATGCACATTTGAATTTGTTTCAAACTCTTCTAGGGCTAACTTGTTCTATGAATGACTTATTTTGTCAACCCTAAAACTACGCTGAGGCATCTAATGCGTTCTATAAATATGGTGTTTTGCCTCTTTTGTAAGGGTAGAGAGTTGTTAGAGGTTGAATGTTAGAGCGAATTTAGCAGTAGAGAAGAAGTAGAGTAGGAATTATAAGTTATTTCTTTTTGTGTTCTTGGTGAATTCGTTGTGTTGATCTATCTGGCATGATTCTTGCTATTTATCTTTTGTTAAGAAGTTTAGCAGGAGGAAGAGGTGATGTATTTTCCATATTTTCTTAGCATAGACGGAGATAATTTGAAAACTTGGTTTTCTGTACACTAGTGATCTTGCCAGATTTGTAAATGCTGCTTATCTATTTCATTGACAGTAGGAGCAATAGGATTTAAACCTTCTTTATATTATGCTCTATTGTGGTATTCATTTTGGGTTAATCATTTGATTTGAAAAGCTTTCAAGAAATGAAATTTTATCTTATGTTTTGTTTGAATGATGATTTGCAATCTACTGTTAAGGTTTGCACTGTGAATGAATTAAACTTTGTATCAATTACAGGTTAATTTTATTTTGCAGTTCTAGTTTAGGAATTCCTTGGAAGGTAACAAGTCTGATTAGTTGAATGAATCAACATTCTTTTCAGTTTGAAAACCTTGATCTATCTTTTTTCCATTTCTTTAAAACCCCTGGTTAAAGTAGGTTTAGATAGATGTTTGATCTTGTAACAATCCAGAAGCTCAAAACTATCAGGCCCCTTGAACATTACAACCATATTGACCACTTTGTGAAACAACAACATTGTGAACCAACATCAAAGACCTTGGGAGGTGATTAGTTTGTTTATTGATTGTCTCTTTTAGGAGAGGTGAGATATTTTTGCTTTACTTTTATCTTACCTACATGTTGTGGGTCAATTTGGCACATCAACAAGAAACTGGCACTAAAAGGAGGGCTAGAAGAGAAAACTGGATAACATTGGGTTTTTCTCACCAGGGTCCCATAAAGTTCTTTGATCAACTAAAAACCCACCACCTTTGGTAGAATTAGAGACCCCAACGAGACACAAGATTCATAGGGCAACCATTCTACCACCCTTGTCAGCTCCACTCACTCCACCAGGCTTTTCACCATTACCCCAGTGGATACCCATGAATCCACCACCAAATCCACCTCAATTGCCATTACAGCTAGTCCAACCCATCCAACAAATGGCTCAACCTCCACCACCGCCACTAATCACATTTTTTGTGAATAATATCTCTCCATTGGGGACTATTCCTGGAGGCTTTCATGATATGCCTAAGAATCCTGAGAAATTTTGTTCCAAATACATTCATGGCAAATCAAGGAGTGTTGAGGAGCACATTCAAGCTTTTAAGGACGCTTGTACCAAAGCCTAGATAACTCACCATGATGTGGTTTGTAGGTTTTTCCCTTATTCCTTAGGGGATATGGCATACAAATGGTACCTAAATCTTCCACAAGCTTCTATTCTAAGCTGGATAGATCTGTAGAATGCTTTCATCAATCAGTTCAGAGTTTATGTGGATCTAGCCATTTTTTTCCATCAATTTGCTACCATTAGGAAGGAGCCATGTGGATCACTACCCTTGTTCAATACAAGGTTTCAACGAATGTATAGGAGATTGCAGGACCCCTATCTAGTTGTGGAGAATAGTGCCATTTAGGCATATTTTAGAGTTATAGACCCTTTTCTTTGCTTATTCCTACAAAGGACTTATCAGCCTGTAGATATTGATTCTCTATCTAAAGTTTATCATCTATCCATCAAGCTACAACAACAAACTAGCTCTCAACCAAGGAACTTGGGAGGAGGTTTTCCTTCTATGGGGTATCAGATGCCTAATCCAAACCCTTTATTCAATACTATCCTAGGGATGTCTCCTTCTCATTATGGACCTATGTCTGAGTTGCAGACTTAATATCCTATTCTATTCTTTGCCAATAGAGCTCCTGACTTCTCTCAACAATCACAGGCTCATCACAACCCACATGGTCATCATAATCAAGCTGGAATACCAAATCCTATCAGTCAGCCACCTGTTGCTAAGAATGCTAAGAGTGAAAGGATAGTTCAACTCACAAATGAGGTGGAGACCCTAAAGAAAACCCTGTCTCAAATCACAAATGACATGGCTCAACTTAAACTAAACCCCTCTTAGAACCAAGGTAATTATGCTAATCAAGGTAATTACCCTAATCAGAATAATAATAATTAGGGTAATTATCAGAACAACAACAAACAAAACTAGAGGAATTATCAAGGCCAAAACTTCCCTAACCAAGGCTATCAAAATTAGAATAGAGGATATAACCAGAGGCCTAATAACAATAGATAATGGAACACAAGGCCAAATAATGGTGGATTTTCTCACAATTATCAAGCTAATGAGGACAAGCCACATATTGCAAATGTGGTTGACCTCAATTTTATGACTAACTGGTGCAGGTTGCATGATACTGCAGCTCATTTTGAGGTGAACTTTCCTGAAATGGAGAAGGTTGTGAAGATGGCATAGGTAGATACCCAAACATTCCAAGGGACTTCAAATAAAGGAGGTGGCCCAATGGATACAACAATGGCTTATGGCCCTTTTGAAGAAGAACCTTCATTCCCAATGCAAAATGAGAATGAACCAGAAGAAGATGTGTATGATGCTCAAGCCTTTCAGACAAAGGGAGGACACTTCCTAAGAAACCAAAATAAGGGTCTGTTCACTATATCAACACCACCCAACCACATGGTTCCTCCAAATCAAAGTGCTGATAACAACCCTCCTCCACTGAAGGGTCCGCCTGACTTCACTAGCAAAGGCAATTCATCTAGTGTTTTCAAATATAATGCAAGTTATAACACAAAATTTGATATTGTTTCTAAGATGCAGAAACATAAAACCTCTTTATCATACTTTGACATCCTAAAATGGTGCCCTTCCCAATGAGATATAGTTTTGAAAGCTTTGGAAGAAGCTAATAAATCAAAAGGGAAAACCAAGGTGGCACCCACTGCGGACATGAACGCAACTTTATTCAGAAACAAGGTAGGGATCCCACCATTTCTTTTAAGTTTGAGGATATGTGGGAAGAATCTACACAATTGTTTGCTAGATTCAGGGGCTTCTGGCAATGTTATGCCATTTTCTGTATGTAGGAAATTGGGATTGAATCCTATCCAAACAAACAAGGTCACCCAACTTGATAAAACAAAAGTTAATGTAGTTGGAGAATTGAGAAATATACATGTACAAGTAGGGTCTGACCCTAGGATTCAGACCAATATGGATATTTAGGTAACAGAAATTTCTGAGACTTACGGTATGCTTTTGAGCAGAGATCTAATGAAGAGTATAGGGGGATATCTCTCCCTCGAATTTTAACATATGTGGCTACCATGGGCGGGAATGCCTACACAGATTAGGATTGAGAGTGAACCTCACCTCAAACATATCATCACTGAGTATGACTGTCCCAACGAGGTAGCTTATTTTGAAACCGAGATAGGGGTTTATAAAAGAGAGGAAATTCTAACTCTTTAGTTCTTGATTTTAATGGTTTGTCAATACAAGAATTCCTTGATCCCATGATTAGTGTAAACCAACAGGTATTGATTAGGAAGTTGCAACATGATCAGCTAGTCTTAGGGGAAGATATCAATTTGCGGAGTCTTATACTCCCAAATTGGTGCAGGGTGCACTATCAAAATCATTCAGAATTGACTTGCCAACCCTACATTAGTGTTCTAAATCATGTTTTCCAAATTGAAGAAACTAGCCCAAGTCACCTTGAGACCATTTCAAATGACTTCTCATTTGAAGCCAAAAATGCAATAATGTTAACCAAGGATAATATACCTTCAGAGGAAGTCCCTCCTCAAATTGAACTTACCCTGGTCATAATACCAGACCAACATAGTTATGTTGAAAAACCCCAGGGTTTGTTTGATACCCTTGCACTCACAAGTATACCAAAACCCAAGGGGTTAATAAAAGATATAGATAACTATCAGAAAGATATCCTAGGATTACATGATATATATGAACGGGAATTAGATATTGCACCTGACGAACCTATTGAACACCCATTCCCAATATTTGATGCAAAAGATCAAGTGGCCCCACCTATGGTTCATCTTATTCGGGCCCCACCTATGGTTCATCTTATTCGGGCACCCACAAAAAGCTCAAAGAGATCAACCCCAGCTCATAATCAGCTATGGACCCTCACATTTGATGGATCCAAATCTAAAATAGGGTGTGGTGCTAGAATTCAGTTAACTAGCCCAAAAGGGAAAAAAAAATTTGCTTCTTACAGGTTACAATTTGGATGCACTAACAATATAGCAGAATATGAAGCATTAGCTCGGGGACTGATGTTCACACATAAGAAGAAAGTTACTACCTTGATGGTTAAAGGAGATTCAAAAGTGATTATCAAGAAAGTACGCAACCAGTACACATGTCACAATAAAAGGCTGGCAGCTTATAGAAATCAGGTGTGGAACCTGATTGAAGACTTTTATGCTTTTGGAATTAGTTTAATCCCTAGAGAGGAGATCAAAGAGCTAATTCTTTAGCTGTTGTTGCAAGTACCCTAGAGCCCATGTAAGGCTCCAAGCTCAAGAGATTCTCAGTAGAATTGATATCCACCCCGGCTGTCCCTGATAATGTTAGGAACTTCCAAGTCTTCAATGATGATCGACATATCCTTGCTTTTCTAGCAAGCTCAGATATTTTTCAAGGATAGATCATCAATGATCCCGATAGGGATCAAAGTGACTAGAACCCCGAAGACTGCGATATAGAAGGTGTCCTCAATTTAAAAAGTAATAGCATTCGCAAGGGAATGGTGGCCTTAGAGAGAATTTTTTATTCAAATCCAAGGGCTTGGGAAAAGGTATCAACCGAAGATAAAGGAGGTGAATATGAAATTGTTAACTTAGCTGACTCTAGCCCTAAAAGGAATGTTTACATAGGGAAAACCTGCCCTGAAGCAATTAGAGAAGATATATTGAGGGAAATGAAGAAAGATATTGCTACAATAGCTTGGGGGTATGAAGATCTAAAAACATTTGATACTTCTGTGATAACTCATACTATTCCTTTGAAGCTTGAAGCTAGACCATTTTGGTAGAAACAACGTCCTGTCAACGCCCTGATTGAACCATTGATCTTTAAGGAAGTTCAGAAATTGCTTTCTGCAAGAATAATCTTCCATGTACAACATTCAACATGGGTGGCTAACTTGGTTCTAGCTCATAAAAAGAATGGGGAGATCAGGCTATGTGTAGATTTTAGGAATCTGAATAGAGCTTTGAAAAAGGACAACTACCCACTCCCTCCTCTGGATGAAGTCTTGCAAACTGTCAATGGGTCTCAAATGATGTCATTCCTAGATGGTTATTCTGGGTACAATCAAGTGATTGTTAATTATGAAGATAGAATGAAGACAACCTTCACTACTAAATGGACAACATTTGCTTACATGAGGATGCCATTTGCTTTGATAAATGATGGACCAACCTTTCAGCGTGCAATGGACGTAGCGTTCAAAGATTTGATTGGTAAGTGCATCATCATTTATATGGATGTCTTGACAGTATTCTCTAAAGATAGACTAAACCATGTTGCAGACTTGGCTAAATTTCTTGAAAGATGTATCTAATATGATGTTTCTCTGAATCCTAAAAAGTGTGTGTTCGAGGTTTTTGAAGGGAAAATTTTGTGACACATAATCTTGGAAAGAGGGATATCGATAGATCTAGACCGAGTTGAGTCTATTCTAAAGTTAACCATTCTAGGAAGTAAGAAGGAGATGAGATCTTTCTTCGAAAAGATCAAATTTGTGAGGAAGTTTATCACAAGTTTTGTAGAAATTGTTAAACCTTTGAACGAAATGATGAAGAAATATGCTAGAATAGAATGGAGTAATGAGGCAAAGGCTGCTTTTTCTCAGGTCAAGCAATCTATTTCGGAGGCACTAGTCCTCACCAGTCCTAACTACTTGAAGCCATTTTATATTTATTCTTTTTCTTTTTCTTTTGAACACTCATGTGTAGTTGTCCTGACACAACGAAGAGAGAAGGGGGATGAAAGGCCAATTTCCTTCATGAGCTCTCCATTTAAGAATGCTGAAGTCAAGTACCCACCCCTTGAGAAACAAGCTTTTTTGTTGGTTAGAGCTATCAAGAAGTTTGGACATTATATCCTTCGAATTCAGATCATTGTTGTGGTTCTTGATGCTGCTGTGAAGTCTCTACTTATGCAGAGCGAGTTGGGAGAACGAAGGGGGAAATGGATGGCTATTTTGTAGGAGTTTGATTTGGAGATTCACCCTATGAATCTTTTTCAAGGTCAAGGCTTGTCTAAGGAAATGGCAGATGCTGGTAAGAACATTACTTGTCAACAGTACACAACACAGACCTTTTCTAATGAACCTTGGTATGCCGATATTATTTATTTCATGCTCAATAATTGGTGCCCAAAGCGAATGAATACAACTCAGAGGAGAGCACTGAGAATGAAAATCTCCCATTATATGCTCAAAGGAGGATTGTTATACAGAAATAATTTTGAGGGGGTTTATCTACAATGCCTTGATCAACAAGAAGCTAAGCACACAATTGTTCACTTTCATGGGAAACATGGCACAGGTCATGGTTCTACAAATTATTTAGCACATCAAATCCTCAAATCTAGCTATTATTGGCCATGTGTGTTTAAGGATGCCCACCAACATGTAAGGAAATGTCATATATGTCAAACTTCTACATCAAGAGAGCGTCATCCAACCATGCCATTATAGCCTATTTATGAGGTAAGGCCATTTGCAGAATGGGCACTTGATTTTATTGGAGTAATTAACCCAAATTCTTCTGCAAGACATAAATTCATTTTGACTGCCACACATTACTGCACAAGACGGACAAAAGTTATACCTTGCAAGAATAACACAACAAAGGTAGTAATCAAGTTCCTCAATGAATGCATCACAAATAGGTTTGGAGTACCCTCTACACTGGTATGTGACAATGGACCTGCCTTTTCTTCTACCGAGTTCATTTCATGGGCTTATGCTCATAAGATTGTTTTAAAGTATTCTTTAAACTATTATCCGCAAGGAAATGGAGTTGCAGAATCAACTAATAAGAATCTCCTAGGAGCAATCAAAAAATTGTTAGAGAACAATCCTAGAGATTGGCATACCCAATTGAGATTTGCATTATGGGAAAATATGACTAGGATCAAGGCTACGTTGAAGACTTCACCATTTAAACTAGTGTATGGCCAAGAGCTTGTGTTCCCTATTCACATGCAAATAACTATCCTAAAATTTATGCAGGAATTTTACTCTAGTGATGATAGGATTGAAGTAAGGTTAGTTGGCTTGCTGAAATTGGAAGAGTAGAGAGATACTGCTTTGCAACAATTCTTTAGGCACCAGGTTGTTGTCAAACATTGGTTTGAAAAAAGATCCAAAGTCAAGGCTTTCAAGATATTAGGCCTTGTCTTACTGTGGGATAAAGCCAATGAAAAGAAGGGTGACCACCAAAAGTTTGATAAGCTCTAGTTGGGTCCCTATCAAATTGCTGAAATCCTAGGAGAAAATGCTTTACGGCTGAGTAGTTTAACAGGAGAACCTGATCCATTTCCTGTCAATGGACAATTTCTCAAACATTATTTTGAGTCATAAAAGGTTTGGTTTTTGTTGGGTTGTATATATGTAAATAATTTTCCATTTCGTTCATTTTGGTTTTTTTCCTTTTTTGTGGGACCCTTAATTTTATCCAGTTGAGAAAGGGGGTTGTTATTTGAGTATACTTTGGCTACTTGGAGAGAAGTTGGTTTAGACATTTTCAGGTTTTCTAATTGGATGATTTTGTCCTAAATTCATTGTTTTATGTCCATTGTCAATGAGAGTTGTGGAAAGTCATTAAGAATAAGGTGTAAAGTAAGCAATCTTCACTAACTATGATTGAATCTGTCACAAATCATCAGAAACATCTCCTTTGTAATGATATATTTGTCTTAGGATGATGGTGTTACAAGATTTGAGTGAAAATTTTGATTCCCCAGGTGCTCTTATGAGGTCCATGGTAGTTTTCAACCCAGTATAGATGTTGGACATCTGACATATTGAGAAGGAATTGAATGAAGGAACTTCAAGAAAAAAAAGAAAAGAGAACTATCTAAGAAAAAAAAACTCAATGCTGAATGGATGATTCTAGTATCTCTACCGGGGCTATGGAAGCCTAACTGGTAGTAGAGAAATGCTGTGAGAAAACTAGAGGTATCTCTGTAAGAGCTATGAACGCTTAACTAGCAGCAGAGCAATGCCTAAGATATCATTGCACAACAATTAAAGGGAATCAACTCATGTAGTTCAAATCTTGTGCATAATTGTTCAAAAGATGAGGAAAATTTTGTAAAAGCGTGATGCACCATCAACCACACACATAGATTCAGGGGTAGCCAGTGTTGATTTACATTTGAGATTCTAGCTCAACCTTGTTTACTAGGACTGACCTAACTGGAATTGTGATGTCCATAAACCAGGAGTTCTGGGTAACTGAATACCTCAATTTCCTGAAAATGGTTAAACCATTGTCCCAACCAAGTCGCCAATTGTTATGCTTTGCATAACCACCCCATTTGAATTTGATTATAATGGGGCCCTCTTTTGCTTTCGCTCTTTATGTTTTTCCCCCCCTTCAATTTTGAGGTTTTGCTTTGCCTTGGCATGTGCTTAATATGTTTATGTTGCTTTCCCAAGTGTTTTTCCCAAGTTGAATATTGAAAATCTTATGTTTTGGGCAAAGTTCAGGTTTTTACCTTGATTCAGGATTTTTTGATCCATCCAAATTTTCCTGGTTCTCTTCCAAATTCCAGTTTCAACGCTGCTATTCGGGTTTTTGAGCTAGTTCAGGATTGTTCGCCCCATTCGGATTGTCCCGGATTGCAGTCAAAATCTAGCTCGACCACTTCAACACTACAGTTCAAAGATTTTTGGCCTTTGTAGAATTCCACCTGGGTCAAATTTTTTTGGATTTCTATCTGGCCGTTAGGTTTCCGAGTTTGGTCAAATTTTGGAGCTTTTTTCTATTTTGCTTTATCATTTGTGTTCTCCTAAGTTGAGATGTTCATCTTGTTGTGCTTTAAAATGTTATGGTCTTGCTTGGAGTTCAAATTACTGTGTGTTTGGGAATTTCATAGCTTGCCCTGTGTGTTCATGGTTAAAATCTAGGGTCTCATACCTAGGGCATCGCCATTTCATCTTGATCTACTTTCTATTGAGCCTAGGATTCGAAGAAGATCTATAGGAGGCTCGTGTTAAGCAATTTCCATGCACAAGGTCCTCAAATTTGTGACCTTCAGTCAATTTGAGTGAAGTCGTGGCCGGTGTTTGGGTTTTCTGTCAGGTTCAGGATTTTCCTATCTAGTCAGATTTTCTCGGATTCCTTCATTTACCCAGTTTCCTTTAGTTTTCTGAAGTTCAGAGTTTTGAGTCATCCACAAAATTTTGGTCCGGTTGGACTTTTCTGAATTCTCTACATCCATTTGATTCACAAATAGAGAGCTAAATTTACCTTTGGTCTAACAATTAGAATCACATTTACGAAGTATAGCAAATCCAAGCTTTGTTTTGGTGCATTTGTCCCATATTTTAGTGCATCTACAACCTATTTTAGTGCATCCATTTGATTCACAAATAGAGAGCTAAATTGATCTTTTTTCTGATAAGTAGAATCACATTTAGGGATCCTTTCCAGAAAAAAGATCATCCCTCATTACAACATTAGTTTAAACTATAAGAAACTGGTCTTTGCAAGTGAAATTCCTTTAACTAAATTGAGATCAAACAACTTAAAGTGCCCAATCACCATCTCATCTCTATTTTGTTTAGTTGATTTTCATCATCAAGATCTATCATCCTTCATCATGAAACAAATGCTACACATAATATTTTATCCTAGTATTATCAATAGGATGCATCATCCTATTTGACTTAGGTATTTCATTGGCACTCCCAAACAAAGATCAAAGTATAGCAAACGTTTAACACTTGCATACCTATTTTAACAAGAGCCCAAAAACAAAAACTCAAAGAGAAAGAAATTAAAACCCAAACCATCATGGAAGAAGGAGAAGAAAATCTGTTTCATAGATTTCATCAACCTGAAATAGATGAGATAACTGATGAGGACATTCGATAAGCTCAACAACACCCTAAATTTCACAAGTTCAAGGGAAAAATTCTTGAAAAATATGGAGATAAATACTTGTTGATGCTAGCAAACCAAGGTGTGAAACTACCCAATGATTTTGATATAAACCAATTGAAGGGAGCTCCTAAGAAAATAGAAGCTGACTCACGAAACATAGATCTAATGAATGCTTTAACTCAACAAATGCAAAATCTTCAACAACAATCCAAGACATGCAAAGGGGAACAACAAAGAGATATTTGCTACAAGACATCTTTCCTTATCCTTTTGACAAAAATCTAAACATGATACCTTTTCCACCAAACTATGATCTTCCAAAATATGAAAAATACAATGGAAAAACTGATCCTCAAGATCATGTAAGAGAATTTTATACCACGATTTTGGAATTTGCACATGAAGAGACCTATCTAATGAGATTATTTCCATGAATTTTGGTTGGTTAATGCATGGAATGGTTTTCAAAACTACAACCAGGTATTAGATCATTTGAAGAGCTGGTAAATAAATTTATCACCCAATATTCATACAACATTAAACATGAAATAACCATGAAGGATCTTTGTAACAAAAAATAAAAAAATGGTGAATCATTTCTCACATTTCTACAAAGATGGAGATGATTATTTTCTAGATATTCCTGCCCTATACCCGAGAAAGAAAAGATGGAGATTTTTATTGACAATCTCAAAAGTGAAATGAATTATAGATTCCAATTGCAATGTCCACCTAGCTTTGAAAATATGATTTAAAACAGACTTAAGATTGAGGAAGCCTTGGTTAAAAGAGGAGTGTTAAAAATCTATAATGAAGGACCAAACTTAGAAAAATCTTCTAATCATCATAACAACAATGAAAAATCAAAATTCTAGACAAGAAATAAAAATGTTGGTAATGATGGTGGAGCTAAAATGCATAACACAAAACCAGTTTTCAATTTATTAGCTACTACACCTAAAAACAATCAAAACAATAATGAATCTAATCTAGCTCCACCACCATATCAAACACCATCAAATCATAGAAAATTTACACCTTTGGGGTAGTCACTTGAATCAAGATTTAAAGAACTTCTTGCAAATAAACTCATAACATTACCAAAGGTACAATATTTTGAACCATGAGTGAAACCATCATGGTGGAATGATTCATATTACTGTGATTTTCATAGAAACAAAGGTCATAAAAGAAATGACTATATGCAACTAAAAAATTTGGTGTAAGATTTGATAGATAGACATGAAATATCAATAGATGGACCTCAAACAAATCTTGATCATGGAGCATTTAAAAACCCTTTACCCAATTATGAAAAAGGAAAATCCTCTTCGACAAATAGAGGGAAAATTGTGAACTATGTCTATGATACTACCTTCCTTCACATCTCTACAACTGATAATCAAATCAATGACATCGAAACTAATTAAATCTCTATCATTGATAATCCAATCAATGACATCAAAACCAATCACATTGCAATAGCTGAGAATCAAATCATTGATATTAAAATCAAGGATAAACAAGACATTGTTGTAGCTAAGAATAAAATCAATGACACGAAAATAAAAGATAAATAAGACATTTTTGCAGTTGATAATCAAATCAACGTCATCAAAATCAACAATAAACATGACAATTTACCAGTAAACATGACCACAAGAGCACAAACCAAGTTTTTATTGAAAGGAAGTACATCTAAAAAACCTACTATCCCTTCAAATCAATACAATATAGTGTATCAATTACAAAAGATTCCAGCACAGATATCCATATTGAAACTTCTTAAAATTTCACTAGCCCATAAGGAAATTCTAGAAAAAGCTTTAGTGGACACCATAGTACCAACTAATTTGGAATTTTGTCAATTCCAAGCCATGGTGGGACATTTGACTGCACCCCATTTTTTATCATTCTCATAAAATGATGATACATCCCTCACTCATCTGCATAACGCTCTGCTCCATATTGAGGCTTTAATCCATAAACATCAGGTCAAGCATGTTTTAATAGATGGAGGAGTTGGTCTAAATATCTAGACCTTAAAGCTTATCTGTGCATTGGGATATTCAAAAAATGACAAAGATTCAAAAAGAAAGATCACCATAAAAGCTTATGATGATGAAGAAAGATCCTCTCAAAGACTGATAGTATTGCCAATTCAAGTGGGACTAGTTGTAAAAGACATAATCTACCAAGTTTTGGACAATGAATTGACTTACAGCATACTCTTGGGATGACTTTGGATCCATGAAGTGCAAGAAATTCCCTCAACATACCATCAATGCTTGAAATTCCCCTACAATGGATACGAGATCACCATTTGAGCTGATTACAACAATCCTCAATACTACAAAACTCTCAAGACAGTCCCAAATATTTTTGTACCACACAACAGGGAAGCTCTCACTTCTATTTCCTCAAGTAATGAAATCAAACTAAATTCTTTGTCAAAACAACTTGAGAAAAAGGAGTAGGTGAAAGATAAAGGCATCAATGATTCTATTTCCTCAAGTAATGAAATCCAACTAAATTCTTTGTCAAAATAGCTTGAGAAAAAGGTTTAAGCAAAAGATAAAGGCATTGGCGATTCTATTTCATCAAGTAATGAAAAACAACTAAATTCTTTGTCAAAGCAGTTTGAGAAAAAAATTCAGTTGAAAGATAAAGGTATGGGTGAGTATTCAATTGAGAAATCCTTATGTCTCTCATAACTGCTACCTTCTCCAAAATCATATGGGCATCCATCAACATCTAGACAACAATCTTCACAACCCACCATGCTCTTTGATGGTACATTTGTAAAAGCGGGCACTCTAGTTGATGAATTTGAGGAAAAAGATGTTCTAAATTGGATTTACAAAGATGAAGGAGAATCCCAAGCAACAAATTCCAGCATACCAACATAGCAATATGGTGAAGGCTTCTCAATCTTAGAAAAGATGGGATAAGAAGGAAAAGGTCCTCTAGGAAAAAAAAAAAAAGGTATTGTGGAACCAATTCAGCTTATCACAATCAATGTAAAAGACAAGACATGATTAGGATACAAAGAAGAGACAAAATAAGAAACCACTAAGTAGATTAGTGAGTGAATCCTCCAATTGTAAGCTAGTTCTGAAATAAAATCAAATGAATATGAATAGGATTCACTATTTGAAGAATCTTGTCAAGACAAAGAAATTGATATGATAAAGAGGTATGCACCCATACGTATGGAGGGACAAAGTTCAGGGTCTAGACTACTTGAATTTGGATCACTACATATTGATGAATCTAGTGAGGATGATCAAACATCAAGCAAGATAGATCATTCAAAGGAGAGTAACCTTATAGAACTTGGCATTGCTATCAAACACCTTGAAATGTTTCCATATTCACACTTATTTCCTTTGACCTTGACCAATCCGATGATTCCTTACCTTTGGTACATCCCGAACTCATTGAATAGGAACAAACCGAGCTACTTGATATCCCTATCTTTTCAGATGATAATTCTATTTTCAATTTCCTTTGCTCTAAAAATCTAGAAACAGGTTCCACCAATGAATTTCATAACAAATATTCCAACCAGGGGAGTGCCAAATCTCTTAGCTGCAAAATAAAGAATACAAAAAATTAATCTAATGGTGAAAATCATGTAATGGTAGTATTAGATCATGAAAAAGTAAAAAAGAAAGAGTGTATCCAACGGTGAAACCTCTCTAAGGCACTGAAGGATGAGAGATTTGACACTCTTCCTGAGCATTATCAAGAAAGATATTCAATATTGGTTGAGCCTATACAATCTATAAACATCGGCGCTATAGAAGCAACAAAGACCATACACCTAGCGGCATCAATGACATAGCAAGAAAAGCCCAGTTTCACCAAATTGTTCAAAGAAAGACAAATCAACTTTGTTTGGTCCTATGCTGACATGCCAAGAATATATTCAAATCTAATAATGCATCATTTATCCTAACCACTTGGAGTGAAGCTAGTAAAGCAAAAATTGAGAAAAATGCATCCACACATCACCCTTATGGAGAAAGCAAAATTAAAAAAATTGTTAGATACAAGATTCATTCGACCAATCGACTATGCAGAATGGATTTCAAACATTTTACTAGTCTCCAAACTAGACAACAATATCAAAATATGCATAAATTTTAGGGATTGTAACAAGGCTTGTCCAAAGGATGACTTCCCTTTGCCTAATATAGACATCATTGTGGATTTAATAGTAGGACATGCTATGCTATCACTCATGGATGGTTTTTCAGGCTATAACCAGATCAAAATTGCACAAAAGGATTAAGACAAAACATCTTTCACATGCCCATGGGATACATTTTGTTGGAATGTCATGCCTTTTGGATTAAAGAATGCAGGAGTCACCTATCAGTGTGCAATGACAATAATATTTCATGACATGATGCATACATTCATGGAGGATTATGTGGATGTCCTATTAGAAAAATCATTCACTAGGGAAGGACATATGGAAATCTTGGATAAAATCTTCACTCAATTGGAAAAGTTCAATTTGCGCTTAAATCCAAAGAAGTGTCTATTCATAGTTGTTGGTTATTTTTTAAGAACCAAACTAATCTCTAGAAATACCTACGGATTTTTCCTTTTCTAATTATCATTAATTCCAAAGGGATTGGCCAACAAATGAATAGAGGTTGCTAAACTTCTATGCCTACTCTTTGGGCTCTGTGAAACTTGAGAGGGTGATCCCACAATGTATACCTAAAGACCTTTTACAATTACCACCAAATACATTGTTAATGATAGATATCTCTCATGATACCACTTAATAGTACATTAAATAAGTTGGAAACTTATTATGTTAATGTTATATGAGTTGAATATGAGAGAGAAGACAAATAGAAAAACAAATAACAACAACGTTCCTCTTGAAATTTTATGGTTAAAATATTTAGTTAATGAATCAACACTATAAATGTAACACTAATATCCTGCATGAACTAGTGTCTTTATCCAAAGCATGAAGTCGATACCTTTTGACATAACCTGATAATAATTTAAATAATAACACATATAATCAAAAGAAATATTGCATTACAACATTTCTCTATGACTTTCAGGATTATCACTTCCTAAAAATATCCTAGCACATAGTAATTACAATTTATCACTCTCATATAAGCATTTACATCGATTCATTGAATCGATAGGAAAACATGAAATTGAACATCCATCAGGTAATGACAAAGACAAGTGAAATAAATAATTGACTACTTTCAATCATAACTCATAACATGCATACAAGGAGAGAGAATAGCCATGAAACCGATATCACTCCGTATTATAGATGTTATACCATTATCAATCTTACATGCATAATTATGAACTCCAAAAGAAACTTAAAACAAAGACTCTAAAAATTGCTTCGTATTTGTCTTGACAAAACTAACATTATTAACTCAAAAAATTTCTAACTCTCGTGCTTCTAGTCTTGAATTCTTTCTTATAGAGATGAAGGAGCAAAGAAAGCATCAGACTAGATAGCACACATGTCATGATCCCATAGGACCACTTGTAGCAATATTCCCTTCTTAGTCACGCTTGATTCTTCAGGTGGAGCAAATAAACATGAGGTAGAATTATCCTCAACTCCTTGCGGAAAATAGGACCCACCTTAAAAGACATCATTAGCTTGTTATAACAGTTACAAGATATTCTCCATGTGCTCAAAATGCCAACTATAAGAAAATAAAAACAACAAAACTTATGAAGCAAGGCAAAGAAAGCAGAAAAAGGTCAAAATGTGTTAATCCACATTAGCATCACATGCTAATCACCTTGAGTTTTGAGGAGAGAATAATATTTTACCATGTTATATCAAACGCCTAATCTGTACTGTT
The DNA here is from genome assembly GCA_007258455.2 of Sequoia sempervirens. Lineage (NCBI taxonomy): Eukaryota > Viridiplantae > Streptophyta > Pinopsida > Cupressales > Cupressaceae > Sequoia > Sequoia sempervirens. Next base: position 347,216,082 of record VDFB02047230.1, on the reverse strand, counting down.
TTTAGGCTATGTATTATTCTCCTCTTGTCCATTATTCTTCTTATTCATTCTGTATATTTCTCCATCCAAAAATTGTATTCTTCTTTAGTGGGCCATTTAACATTTAATAAATCCTACACCTTATTAGTATACTAGGAGTACCTTGCATCAATTAAAATCTTAGCTTCCTTAACAAATATATCCATCTTTGTTTCAATCTCTACCATCATATCAATATTTGAATTGAACAAGATGTAATCGATGATAGAAAAATGCATCATAGCCGCTTCAAGCAACCCTCCCAAATCTTCCTTCCAAGTGTCAAATGGATGCAATTCACCTTTTGAATTCAATATTTGAGGCATACCATGATCCTCCATCTCCTTGAATATTTTCAACTTACTTTGGAGTTGTATTCCCAACTTTCCATGGAAAGTAGTTATCTCATTTATTGAGTTAATAGTTCTCAAAATGTCAAGAATATTTGTGGGTGCCTCGAGATCCTCCTTTATTTTTTGCATATTTTGTTTCAAAGCACTTACCCTAGCAATCCAATTATTCCACTCATTCCTAACTTAGGTTTCCTTTACTTGCAGATACTTTGTATTTGCCTCATGAATGTTCTTATACATGACCCATACATCATTAGCCCTGTGAACCAACTTGGTCACCCTATGCTAAAGCACATCCCTAGAGATTTCATTGGCCACCCTAACTATCTCTAATTTGGCCTGCTTAACATTTTCCTCTTCAACAATTAACTTTCCTCTCAAATCATCAATTATGAGGGCCAAAGTTTCCATATCTTGTGTTGACATATCAAATGAAGAAGAGGAAGAAGGCTAAGTTATTGTCTTTTGGGTAGCTTGAATAGTAGCTCTCATTCAATTCAATTCATTCAAAGCCTTATTATATTCCTTGACCAAAGATTCATTTTTCTTTTGAGAAATATGTGTAGTGTCCACACTAAGCATTGCAACATGTGCAGTTAACTCAATTTCCTGAATCAAGGTTACGTCAGTAGCTCTTTTGACCACCAGTGAACCAATGACTTCTTCAATAGGCCTAGAAACCTCATGTTTACTAGTATTAGGTTCCATAGAACGAATTGCAAGGGTATGCAACTTTGGACTATATCCAAAACCAAATACTTTATTCTCAAATTAATCTTTAGATATAAAAGCCTGAGGATCTCTTCTAATTGCATCATATGCTATGGAAGCGGTGATAGTACATCCTAGTAATAACATGATTCCACTATCTCTAACAACTCTCTAAGCTTTAGCGGGAGTAATAGCTACAATTTCAGCCTTAATCTTCTCTTCCTCTACTTTCTTGCAGCTTCCTCCTGATGAGAAGGTTCAACATTGACTTGAGCTGCTTCTAATCTCTCTTTTATTTCCTTACTCCACTATTGAATCATAAACTCCTAAAATTCTTTAGTCTGTACAAATTTATCATAAGCCAGAAACTCATCACACTCCCTAATTTTGGGATCATCATCATTTTATCTGTCATACTGCCATTGGACAATCCTATTAGGAGGAACATCTAAACTATGAGTTTCCTCAATATGAGGAAGGGGATATTTCTTCTCAACTTCATCATTTCTTGGTACATGTTTTGCTATTTGTTCTTCCCTGACCTCTTGAACATCTTCAAGACATTCTACGTTATTCATATCTTGTTTTTCTCATTGTTATTCTAAGAGGACTTGGGCTTTGTCTATAGCCTCCTTTAATTTTACTTTAAATTCACCAGACTAATAGTCCCTTATCATAGTAAAGGCCCTCTCCAAGGGGTTTGCAATTTCATTTTATGGCTTGATGTAGAAGGCGTTCTTTTTCATAATCTTCTCCTCAAGGTTTGTCATAGTTCTCCATTATTTTTTCCTAACCATAACAACCTCATCACTTGTCAGATTCCTTAGTACATCATCTCTGAAGAGGAATTCATGATGTATGATGCCTAAGTTCTTTTTTCTTCTTTTTATAGCCACAAATCTTTTTGGATCAAAAACTCTAACCTCATCAATAGGCATTCTAAGATTATTTACCATAATGCCCAATTTTTCATACCCTTCAAGGGCAGTGATCTTGAAATAAAAAAATAAATTGGGGATGCACTACAGAGCGTTTTCTATCCTTTCTAAAAATTTCATAGTCCATAACATCCATTTGCCACATTAGCTCCATAAAGGCCAATCTGTCTGAGACATACAAAGGTAAACAATGGGGTGCCACCTTAGCTCTGTAAACCCTAATCAAAGTATATTTAGAATGTAGAAACCAGTTGGCCCAATTGTGTGTTGTTGTAGAGCCTAGTACATCCCTTGGGTGCATAAGACTTCTGATCTTTGGAGAAAGTCTAAATTTAGGTGCCACACCCAATGTTTCTCAGATACCATGTCTTACAACATTGGAAAATAGGATGCAATTGGATTTAGAGCAATCTTGATCCCAAATGTATGTCCACATTTGCATAGGGATAGCCTTATTTTCACTGTCCTTAATCCTCAAATTTAATTTCCTCCTCCACCCATAATCTCCCTCCCATAAGAGCATGTGCATCAATAAAGAATAATGGGGGGAAGAAAGAGGGAACATTTCCTTTTTCAAATTGAGAAAATCCTCATGCATTTACTGAGCAACAAAATTAACATAATCAAAACCAATGTTTCGATTATATTCTTGTATATCTACCACCATCACCAACAAATTAGGGGTTATTCTAACCTCAAAATCTCGAGCTAACACTTGGTTCAAACAATAATAAGTTTTTTTGAAATAATCTTCAAATTCATCACACTTAAAAAGCTCAACATCTTGAATAGTGAACTTTTTCCTGCTCCTATGTCACACAAGTATTACTTCTCTGTATGCAAATTTTATCCCTTGATATTCAACATACAAGTTAGCATGCCTGAACTTTGCAGTGCAATTGGGATTCAACCCAAACACATCCACCATTTAATCCTTTATCACCTCCAAAATTATATCACCCTTCACACTCTTTATTTTCTTGTCAGTAGGGTCATAGTGCCTTGCTAGCTCCATCATTAAATAAACTTCCACAAACATATTTGGGACCACTAACTTCCCCAGGTTCAACCCCCACAAATAGCATGTAGGTTGACTAGAATTTCACCTATTGAAAGCATACTGAAATGATTGCCATCCACTCTGGGGCTAGGGGTTTCTCACCAATATCGCCAACATTATCAATCAACCTAGTGGTAACAACTTTTTTTCTTGTGGGCCTTTTACCAATTCCTGACCCTCCTTCTTTGATACCTCCAAAATTTTCTTGCATAAACTTTTCTATTTCTTTCTCTACACTTCTGGACCTTGTGGAAGCCACAGGAGTACTAGGAAAAGGGTTAGACATGACTACTGGTATGGGCTCAACCTCAACTAAAGCATGTTGAGTTATAATTATTTTAACCCTCTTTTTCTTTGGTTTCCTTTCCGGTCTAGCACTAGATTCACTAGGCTTTGGGTCACTCATGCTTGTAACACAAATGGAGACTTTACAACTTATTATGGCCAAATAAAAACCCTTCACAAATATGATAGGATAAATCTCTACTATTGAACAAGACACCTTTCTTCACAACCTAGATAATGTTCAATTATCACTAGAAAGTTCTAAATTGTACTTTTCATCAATTTTCTTATCAGCTTTCGAAGGCACTCACATTACTACCTTAATTAAAAACAAGTATCAATTTGGCTTACCTGGATGAAAGCTATGTCACTCTAGTTGTAGATAATTTATGTAGCTTTCCTTGCAAACTCTTCGCTATCTGGTATTCTTTCGACCAGCCAGTGAATTAGGATGCACAATAAACTAGATATCTACTCTATTATGGTCGAGAGGGGAGCATATCACCATTAATATTTGATAGTAAGCTCGTGTGAGTGATCTGACAATTAGCAATTTAGTTTTAAACCATGATCATTGATCCTTCATCTTTTAAACTATATCAATGGTTAATAATCGACCTTACTACCTTCCTTTTTGCTTTATACAAAATCCTTAGGATGTTGCCATGTTGCCTCTTCATGTAACAGTTATCGCCAATCGCTAATTTACTTCATTCTCGTCTATCTTTATTAGCAATGCAAGTGCCTCATGTGATAAAATATCAGCCTTTAGATCTATGACCGATTTCCAAATCCTATTCATCTCCATCACTCCTCGCTAGTTCAACTTTACATCTTGACTTCCATCAATGACAAGAGATGTAAGCATTATAGTTTGACATGTACACCTGCACAACAATCAATGACACAGAAGATATTGCAAATAGGATGTAATCAAGTTAGCGAGAGAAAAATCCTCATAAGGGACCATATCACTCATCGGTAATCCTAACCTTAGTGCTTAGAACAAATCCGCGAGATGCAATACAATTGAGAACTCATCATCTTGCTCATCGCTAATTACAAACAATCTCTTCACAACCTATTCACAATGAGCAATGAAACTATGATCAAAAAGTGAGAGGTCATTGCTTATCGCTATTACAACTTTAAAAATTCACAAATCATTAGAGATAAGCGATCCCTTAAGATCCTTGCTTATCTCTTTTTGCAATCAGAAGTTCAAAGGACAATTCACGATGAGTAATATCAAAGGGATATCAACTCATCACTCGTTTCTAGTTTAAAACATATATTTCAAAAGTGATTAGTGATTAGCAATAAGGACATAAGGCTAGTTGAACTTAAGTGAAAAGTTTAAGGCACATGCTCGATAAGTTGTTTTTATGGAGGGGAATTCCTATGATGATGCGATAGATAGAAAAAGACTTAAGAACCCCTAAATCATTATATCAAAGCTTTTTGAACCCATGATGAGGGAATTGGTTGTCAAATAGAAAATTTAAAATAGTGACCAAAAACGGGAAATAGGGAGTCAACAACATAATAGAACGCTCAATTATTTTTTAAGGAAATAAATCCTAAAACCCTACTAAATGCAATAAAGGTTTAAGATGGGAGATGAGAATTAAGGTTCCATCAAGAGTAACATCAACAAAACTCTTAGGATACATAGTCTCAGCTAAAGGCATTGAAGTAGATCTAACAAAATTTAAAGCAATCATGGAAATTCCACCTCTTAAGACATTATCTAACTAAGATCTCTACAAAGAAGATTCCAATCCATCAAGAGATTCATCGCGTAACTGGTGGACAAAAGTCATCCTTTTACTCATTTTTTACACTTTTTTTTCTTTCAGATGGGATGAAAAATGTGAAGCTTCCTTTAATCAATTGAAACAATACTTGGTGAATCCACCTATATTGGTACCACCAATAGAGGGAAAACCACTTCTACTCTACATAGAAACTACTGAGGTATCTTTGGGAGCTTTGCTAACACAAGAAGACTCTACAAGAAAAGAAAGGGCCATCTACTACATCAACGGGACACTGAATGGCTATGAACTTAACTATACATTCATTGAAAAAGCTTGTTTGCCAGTGGTGTTTTCAACTCAACAATTGTGGCACTATATGTTAACACATACCATCAAACTAATAGCCAAGATAGATCCATTAAAATATGTGTTAAGAAAATCCACTCTAACAAGAAGATTAGCAAAATGGGTGATGATATTGAGTGAATTTGAAATTCAATATGTGGATAGAAGAGAAATTAAGGGCCAACCAATAGTAGATCAATTAGATGAAGCACCATTGTAAGATGATCATCATATACACATTGAATTTCTAGATGTAGATGTCCTCACAATGACATAACAACATTGGATATTATACTTTGATGGGTCTTACACTCAACATGGATCGGGTGCTAGAATCCTATTGTTACTCCTTAAGGACACACTATCCCAAAATCTTACAGGTTGATGTTCCCTTGCACTAACAACACAGCTGAATATGAAGCACTAATCATTGGTATCAAGGTAGCAGTGGAATGGAAAATCAAAAAATTACAGGTTTATGGAGACTCTCAATTAGTCATCAATTAGGTTAATGATGATTATCAAACAAAAGATGACAAGCTGATGCCATACAAGAGAATGGTAGATGACTTAAATAAATACTTCATTGAGATCAAGTTTGAACAAATTACACGCGTAGACAAAAAAGTTGCAGATGCCATGGCAACCATTGCTTCTCTTCTACAAATACAAAAAAATGAAGTCATTATGAATTCATGGTGGAACAATTGTTTAAACCTGTATATGACAATTCTAAATCCCAAGTCGTATACCATCTAGTTGATGTTGATTCTTCAATCTATGGGAAGATTTATACCTATCTGAGAGGAAATATGCTTCCACTTGATCTATCCCAGAACCAAAAATGTAACTTTATCTGTTAAATAGCCTAGCACACCATGATAGTTGATACACTGTATCGATGAGGTCTCGATGGTACTCTCCTCTGATGTATTGAACGTGACAAATATGAAACTGCTTTAAGAAAAGTTCATGAAGCTATTTGTGGTACTCATTCAAGTGGTCTTACTCTAGCCATGAAAATCCTATGCTTGGGATATTATTGGCTGAATATGGAGAAATAATCTTTTCAATTTGTTAAGAAATAAAAGAAGTGTCAAGTCCATGGAAATATCATACATGCACCGGCACAGGAGTTGCAACCATTCACATCGACCTAGCATTTTTGTCAATGGGGACTTGATCTTGTGGGTAAGATTCATCCATCTTCCTCTAATGGACATAAATTCATAATCACAACCATTGAGTATTTCACAAAGTGGATTGAAGTCATCCCATTAACCACCATCACTAGTAAACAAATTGCCTCTTTCATCCTGAACTACATTGTCTATGAGTATGACATCCATAACTCCATTGTCACTGACAATGGTAGACCCTTAAAAAACCAATATGTACAAGAACTTTGTGAAAAATTCCATATCCAATGCCGATTTTCCATACCCTATTACCCTCAAGGGAATGGCCAAACAAAAGCCTCAAATAAGACCATTTTGAAAATCTTGAAGAAAACTGTTAACGATGCTAGACATGATTGGTATGTTCAATTAAACCCTTCTTTATGGGCATACCATACTAGCATATGCACCCCTATAGGAACCTATTACCTATTGAGGTTGAGTTACCTTCACTCCGGGTATCATTGAAAGGAATCATTTCAGAGGAAGACTATCGAGTATCCATACTACATGAGTGAGAATTGCTAGATGAACACCGTCAGCATGTTGTTGATCATTTGCAATATTATCAAAAAATAATTTCAAGGAGCTATAATCACAAGGTAAGACTAAGAACATTTTAGGTTGGCAACTTGGTCCTAAAAGAGAATCCTCACAACCAACAAGATCGGGAAAAGAAGGGAAATTTTGAACCTAATTGGCTAGGTCCTTTTGTCATTGTATCAGTATATGGATTTGAAGCATATCAGTTATCTACACCTAAAGGGAACTTGTTTGTAGAACCTATCAACAACATTCATCTCAAGATTTTTTTTAAATAACTCATCCAGTGCATGGTTCAAAAAGTGAAAAATCCAAAAAAACAAAAAAAGTTGAAAATTTTGAAAAAAAAAAGAGAGATAAAAATCCAAAAAAAAGTAAAAAAGGAAAAAATAAAAAAAAAGTGAAAAAACAAAAAAATTGTTACCTTGATGAAAACCTAGCAAACAAGCATCTTGGTGACAACAAAAAAATCATAAAATCTGAAAAAGTGCAATAAAAACAAGTAATGAAAACCTAGCAACAGACGTTATTTGTGATAGATTTAGCTTTTCCATCTATTGGAGAGTGTGTCGACCATCTGCTTTTCACCATCTTTATGCATGTCTATCTCAAGAACCTCATGTACATATCTGGTTGTTGCAGTCGTGTCTCACCCTGGCTTGGTGATCATTGTGCATATTAATAATAAAATGGTTTGTTTCTCACTAGGGGAAAAATCCTGAACTCACTGGGGGAAACCTACTTTGAGCTTAAAACAATAGAAGAACAACAGTTAGAAAACATATCAAACATAACAATCACATCGAAACTCAACATTGAACATCAATCACAATCTTTTAAAAAACCAACCATCTGAATAAACAACAAGATCGTTCAAACCAAATCTAATTGGATGATGCTCTTCTGAATCATGGTTTAATCACTTTAGCATGAGTGTTCAACTGTTGTATCTTGATTTTTGTTATCATTTATCTAGAGAAACTCAAGGATGTCATGGACTAGAGAAGCTAAGATGGAGTATGATTTTTCTTTGTCTGTTGTTTGTGAGTTGATCATTACTACTATGTAAATTTATTGTGGGACATGCTCTACAAAGTATCATGGATGGAATTTTGGATTTGTATAGGAAAAGGATTAAATCTTATCTATTTTACACAAGCAATACTTAGGTCATCTTGGTTCAATTATGCCTAGATGCTTGTATTACCTTGCAATATCAAAAATAAATGGAACTTGTACTGAGGTCATCATGGTCTAATTATACCATCGATGCTTGTACTAACTTTCAACATATTAAAATCTCAATGATGATACCAAGCACAAAAAAATGGCTGACAAGATGACAACATTGCATATTTAGATTTACATGGTTAAGATAGATTGCATCCATATTAGTTTTGCATCTGCATTTTATATTTTCCAAGGCTGGCTAATTTCAAAATTATTTTATCTCTCATTCAAGGACTGAGTAAATTTGACATAACGAAAAAAAGGATCATTCACATGTAGTTGCATAATCATTATCATATCATACATACATTAGAAAGCATTATCATATCTTGCATTCATCCATGCATTAGATCATATATTTGCATTAGAAAATATGAAAAAAATAAGGTGCATCACATCCCATTTGCATAATCAAATCCATCTCATATAGCATAAAACATCATCCATAAAGGCTATATAGAATCATAATCCATTCATCATTACATCCATACATACCCATGGAATAATCATATAAAACATCACATAGCATATAGAGCAGAAATCAAATGCATTCACCATAAGCATTCATCATAAAAGCATGTAGACAACATATAGATCAATAGTATCTATTGCATCTCATATAATCTCAAAATAATCAATGTCAAGTGTACAATGATATCCCAAAATGTGGAAAGATACATCAATAAAGTGGCAGGAAACCCTAACGTCTCTGATTGAATAAATGTATACATCAAGTCTCAGTACATCAAATGTGAACACAAAAGCTATGTGTTACTCCCTCCAAACAATGTAGACCTCGTTGTACCTTTTGTTGCACCACCAAATGGACATATGCCTGGATCTCTACCTACTAGATATTTGGGAGGTGGCCCTGTCACACCTCTGCTGGTAGTCTGAGAATGACTCTAACCTAATTTGGTACTGATAGATTGTGCATAACTAGGGGCACGTCACTCTGTAGGAACTGCCTCATAGTACCATATCCTATAGTACTCTACCTCTCTGGCTAAATGTCACACCTCCCTAAGCATATCCCCTATAGTGGTCTCCTTAGACACTCTCTATAACCTCTCAACTAAGGCCTCTGCATGCTCACATCTCTACCTTTTGACATCTCTCTACTGCTAGAGAGGCAATCTGTGCCTGTGTCTGCACTAGTTGTCCCTGTAAACCTTGCACCTATGCCTATAAGGCATCTATTTGTGCTTGTTGCTAATGGGAAGGCACACGATTCTGAATCTGAGATGGTCCTGACTATTGTTGTCCTAAAGGAACAATAAATCTCCTATGGGGTACCATGAAATCTAGTGTCAACCTGCCACCTACACCACCACCATCTCCACCATCTCCATCATCCCCATCATCTCCCTCCTCATCATCACCATCTCCCCAACCCCTCCTCCATCTTAGTGCATGTGGTTGTGCTATATCATCGTCATCCAATGTCAATGTTGGCTCATTAGGACTAGATATCCTTGGGAAAGCATGCGTGAAAAAATACTAAGCATACACATTTTTTATCAAGGCATATGAGATCTTTGGACAGTAATCCCATACCTATAGCTACAATCCAAAATACTCCTCACAAGTTGCATCATAGGATAGTGTGGTTCCCCACTCTAGAATATCTCATTGTCTCTGAGCATATAATGCAGCTCCTTGGGGCATAACTTGAACTCAGCCATACTGGCAAAGCACCCTCATAAGCAGAAATCTTTCAATAACAAACTATGTCTGACCAATTAGGTATCTCAAATCCCCTACATAATCATACTCTCCAATATCCTACCCCAACCAATAGACAATCCCTTTGACCTATGGTCAGGTCATAGGAAACCTCCAACAAATCCAACTAGAACACGTGGTAATGGCTCATAAGAATCAACCATCTCTTGCCATGGGATCTCATAACCACTAATCCCATCATCAACAAAAATTCTCCTCAGTTCCTCAGTACCTCCCTACTTGGTTTGATCATAGATGACTAGCTCACCCACCAGAGGAATCCCCAATATCCAATACACTTTGTTTGGGGTAACTGTCATCTCACCAGTGGCCAGGTGGAAAGTGTTGTGGTTGGTATGCCACCTCTTAGCTAATGTGGTCAACAATCCCCTATTTATCCTATACTGGGGCATATCAATCAAGGAAGATAAACCACACCATTAAATAATATCCAAATTTGCCTATACCAAATGTGGAATCATATTCTAGGTCTTCAGGAAGCACTCCTAAGACTGAAGAACTCTCAAATGCTCCTATCATCATGGCATATTGCAAACCGGTATTTTATCAATCAACCTAACAATCAATCTAATCAACTCTAATGAGATTTCGATCATATCTCATGGAATGTCTATCATTGACTCTCACCTATCATGAGGTCAGTCATAATATATCCTATCATTGACTCTCACCTATCATGAGATAAATCATCATCTATCCTATCAAACATCATCAAAACAACAGTTGATGCAATCATCACACATAAAAAACAAGGAGAATAATCAACATTTCATCAATTTTGGCATAAATGCACTAAAACAGTGCTTCTATGCATTGAAATCATAAATGCGCTAAAACCCCAAATGCTCTAGAACATTCAATGCATGCGCTACTTGGTGACATAAATGCACTAAAAATCCTAATGTGCTAAATCATTCAATCAATGGGCTACAACAAGGACCCTATGCGCTAAAATACCATATGCATTAAAACACCAAATATATGCGATATATCCGATCTTATATGTGCTAAAATGCAAGAACAACATTTCAAAACATCAAACACGCCAAAACAATTTCAAATTTCAAAATTTGGTTTCTCGAGGTACATGTCGAAGGTCCATATGTGGCGGGTCGGTTGTGTCATCGAACTTGCTTGAATCGATGGGTTTGGTATGGGATCACCATCTTGCTCAAAGTGCTCAATTAGCTCAATCACTCACAATGCAAATGAATTCAAATGAGTTCCTTTTTCACCTTTTAACCATTTAAAGGGGTAAATTGGAGGGTAATTAAGTGGGATTTATTTTATTTTCAAAAGGGCATAATTTATTCAATTCGTAGGATCATTCTTCATTATCAGGAGATAAATCGTCTCAACATCATACAATTTAAAAATCATCAAAAAAACCATCAAAAATTCAAAAAATCCAAAAATCCAAAAAATTCAAAAATTTCCCAATTTATCTCCCGAGGGGGCATACAAGCATCATCACTTGAAAATCAGTGTCTGGGGAATATCAAAATCTTCATCAACACTATCAGCAAATTTTTCTTTGAAGCAATATGTCACAAACACATCACTTCAAAGAGGGGCAAAATGTATACACTCAAATTTGGTCTGGAGGAATTAATTAAATATAAGTTATTTAATTAATGATCTTTAATTCTTCTACTTATAAATAAATTGAAAAATTTATTTATATAGTTCATTTTCTTTAATTCTTCCTATCTTAAATCATTTTCTTCCTATTTTAATTAAATGAACAAATGTAATTAGTTTGTTTTATTTAATTAACTTTCTCTCAATTAAATTTGCATTTGAGCACATTTCTACTAACTTCTCACCTTCCACCTCATCATGTGTCTCGAGAAATTAAATATTCCTAACATTTAATTTGGCATTTATCCTCAACAAATTTTAACCAATTTGGGACACTTGACCTTTATCTCCATTTGATTCCTCCTCACACTTGGAAATTTTTTCTTTTAAAGGGAACACACTCCCCTTTTGTCTCTAACCTCTTCATCTTCAACCATCCATTCTCCAAATCGAATCCAGACCATTGGTTCCTTCCATCTAAGCTTATTCCTTGGAAAATCTATAAGTAGACCCTCATTTACAACAAAATAATATAGAGAGCTGAGCATAATTACAATCTGCTCAATTTTCATTAGCATTATCATCTTAGTATTGTCATTCTAGTATTTGCATTTTAGTATCAAGTAGTTTAACCATGGAATTACAATTAGCAGGATCTTAATTACTGTTGTTTCATTACATCATTTTCATTAGTAACATCATAGCATTTTCATTATCCTTGCACATCATCTCCAGCTAGTTTAGCAATCGATCATGTAGTGTATGAAATATTTCTTGCATTTCTAGCATCTCTCATTCTTCAAGTTGTCATTTGGAAAGTCATGTGCACAAACAATCTGAGAGAAAAAATGACTTAAAGAATCCTTGGAGATAGAGGACAATGAGATACCATTGGGGAATTGTTTGTTTCAATTTTAATTCCTTGAGATAATATTTCATTGGTGTGTTGTATAGGTTCTAATTTGCTTATTCACAATATCATTTGCAAACAATACATTCCACTTTATTCATTATACAACATTGAATCTCATAACATTCAACACAAGATCATGATTTTACACCTTTTTAGAAGGATAGAAACACAATTTATCATTTTATAAGTACTATATTCATGATTTGACATACATTATTCACATATACAAACAAATTCACATCACTAGAAATCACATCACAAGGCTACACAAGGGTCCATACTGCATCCTAGATGGAAAGAATATTGGTGCATTGTGCACTGCACCGTGGGTCCTATCCTTTCCACTGGTCTTCTGCACCATTGGATAAAGGGAAAGGGGATTCGATGCATTCCATACTACACTACCGATCTGTCCTCATCTTCACAAGGCTAAGGTTGTTAGGAGAGGATGGAAATAAGGTCAAACATAATCTCAAGAGTCCAAGCAACTAGGACAATGCAATGGGTTCATATAAAACCAGAGTAGCTGTGTTAGAAACTTGGGCTTTGATACCAAGTGTAACACCCCCACCAAGGAACCCAAGAGAACAACTCTAACTATGTCACAATAATGGAACAATTTTTTTTAAAGGAAACAAAAATAGAATTCATAACATAACATAACATACTAATCTAACCCTAGGTCCTCTAAGGTTCCTTGACTGTGCTACTCACAAAACTAATCATCAAGATAATAGAATCATATCACCAATGTTACAAGATACATGAATGATATATCATGCAAGGTTCATTTTCAACATCAAATTAAATGATTCTAAATTGCTTACTTCCATAACATGTCAAGTGATAATCAACATTAAAGATCACTTCTAGCTAACTAACATATGCAAGATGCATTACATTATAATAGTCATTACAATAAGAATTCATTAATAACTTTTACATCGTTACAATAGTTACAAAAATTCTTCCCCTAGTACAAGTGGGAAGATTACATCAAATCACAATAAATGATACTACTAATATACTATCCAATACAAATACATGAAATATTTCCTTCTCAAACTAGAACAGGATCTAGAGTCCACAACACAATGAACAATATCCATGCACATGAGCATGTAACAAGAATACCCAATGGAGGAAAAAGCACCAACCTCCCAACCATGTGGAACCCTGAGGCCCACCCCCCTTGCTAGGAGATAACACAAGGTCCCACATCATACAGATAGAATGTAAGGAAAGAAATAGGATAACACTAACAAGGGTTATACATGGACTCCAACACAATATTTCTAACAACACCAACATCACTTACAACACTTACTTCACTTCCATAGGCACTCACACAACAAAAAGAGAAAATACAACTAGGGAATGATAGACTGCAATAGGGAGGAGTGTCATCACATAGCTTGATATGGGTTATCCTGGTGGATCTTCCTAGGCTTCCATCCCCCATCCTGGGTTATCCAAGTAGCCTCTCACAATCCTCGACCCCCATACAAACTAACATGGAATCAATATACCTTTCATGAGGACAAGGTAGTTGATCTTGCCATTTCAGGCCTTCCCATCTCATCTCAAGCCTAAACAAGCACTTGAGCCATGAGTGAGACATACATTATCTTGATTAATGTAAATTCTACCCATCCCCCTAATTCATTACTAAGGTTATCACTAGATTAAGAAACCCCCCATGGGTTATCCTAGACACCACTTTGGGTTCTAGTCCCCATGGAGAGCCACTCCCCCTACTTGCAACTAGTAAACCATACACATCAAGCAAGGCATTATCCATCTTTCACGCTTATCATAATCACATGAATCCATACATAGTGCAAGGCATTTTCCATCTTGCACACTTATCACAATCACATGAATCCATACACAATGCAAGGCATTGGCAATATTGCACAATTATCATAGTCACATAAACATCGGTCAGAACAACATGAACCCATGTCCCAACCCATAGCCATAATTCAACCATCATGAACAAGTGGTACAACACTTAGGGTTTACATTCCACACAATACACATATCCATACCTTTCAATATAACATCATTACAAAATATCATGAATCCAAACATAGATTGGAGGGAAACACCCTTAGGGTTTGGTTTGCACAAAGTACACGACCAATAACATAGCCAACCACTTTCAAGGTTACACAATCATAAGGACCATACACACAAATAAACTTCCTCCTAGGCCTCTAGAAACCAACACATTAAACACACTTCCCCATGGCACAAAAACTTGAACATAAACTTTACACAGAAGACACCCAACTTTCAACTATTACATAAACACTTAATCCAATAACCAAGACACATTGTTTAATACAAATAATCAATCATATCATGAAAATATTCCATTAAACAATGCATTACTTCGACCTTATTATCACTCATTTTAACTTGACCACATAATTCAATAGATAGATTAACTACCACAAATAATAATATTCTAATTAATTAAATTACATGGCAATTTTACTAATCAACTAATAAGTGATCATAAAAATAACCAATATTCACCTACTAATTAATTAGTAGAGAGTATTATAAATTATTTATCATTTGATCTAAAACATTATAATTAAGTAACCCTTCCTAAAATTTTACCCTCACGTAATAACACATTCCCCCAAAATTATCGTTACATTCACAACTTTATCTAACTTTATTGTTTAACCTTTAAGTAAACAAGGCTACAAAAATGTAAATTCATTTATCTAATTTAACGAACCCTAAATCTCCATTCATTTACCTATATCAAATAAATATATTTTTTAATAACAACTATCCAATTAAAATCCTTTTATTAAATGACATTTTATTCCTTTGATATAATTATCAACTAACTTAATTACAGATTATGATTATTGATAACAAAATATTTCTCAACTCTCAAAAATGTCAACAAATATCTATTATTAACTGATATATATATATATATATATATATATATATATATATATATATATATATATATATATATATATATATATATATATATTAAAGACATAACAACCAAGCCAAGAATGAGGTCCACAAGTACCATGAGCCTTTTGAAATCCTTCTCCATCTAAATGCATCCATTCCAAGACCATTGGGAGGTGGGTATACAATATGAGCCAAGTATTAATTTCTAATGTTAATTATTGAAAGAAGGTATACAAATTATTCAATCATCTTAATTCTCATACAGAGTTACATCTTAGTCAATTTCTCAATGTATAAGTTCCATATATTTGTAAATTTTTCTTAATACAAAAAAAAAAATTATTTCATTAAAATTAACCTATCTATTCCATGTTACAAAGGATGCTCTTATTTTAAATTATAAGTATATAATTCAAAATTAATTAGTAATTTTCAAGATAGAGTACACACAATTTCTTTAGTTAAAATAAAATAATATTCTTATTTCCATGTGAGAGTTATGTAGAATGGTCGTTTAATGTCTCAAAAATATTTCTTTCATACATACTAAATTTTTATCATTACATTATGAGTGAATCATCTCAATTATATAGCTAAGCACATCAACAATTTATAGAGTGGAAAGAAAAATAATCACACATTTATCATATTTTTATATGTATAAAGTTTCTACCATCAAACTATTTATCCTTATAGATTAAATTATTTTTGAATTTGGTTATTTGGGTTCAACATGTCATGCTACAGGATTTTCTTGTGTTTTCACCATGTTGTCATGTGTAGATAGCTATGTATTTTATAGGTTTAGGAATTTTAGAGGAAGGAAAGGTTGAACAAAATGCATAAGGATGAGATGGACCCTTGTTTACCTTAGGATTTGGTTGAGACTCCCTTTGAGCATAATCGAGGGGTGGTTGGTCCTCTTGTAGACATGACTAATTTAGAAGGTCTTGTCAAGAGAAATTTAGAGGAGATTGGTAGAGACAAGAATCATGTTACAAATGGATTAGTTGGGGTTCATTTCCTCTACCATTCTCTTGAATTACAACATTCACCTCTTGGCATTTCTTTTAATAATTTAAAAATATGAAGAAGGTTCAAGTTTAGAAGATTATAGGAACCCTTTATTCCCTTTGGTCTCAACTTTGGAAACTAAAGATGGAAACTCCATTACAAACCCGAACTAGGTTTGAATTCATGAAAAGGATAAGGCTTACAATAAGATATAGTTCCTTGAATAATTTTGGATTCAAGTTGTGAAATGATAGATCTACTAATTTTTTGGGAAAACGACCATCTTTATTAGATACATTGCCAATATTGGTGGAGTATTTCTAATTAGATGTTATTTTTCTAACTTACAACTATATTTTTCTTGTTGTTGTTCCATGCCAATATGATTGATCATTTTTTGTCTCTTTATTGGTCTTTGTAAAAGGGTGGGGCCCTTTCAAAATTTCTATTTCTAATTCATAAATTCTTGACTAAAAGTATTTACCCTAAAATTAAAATATAAATAATTTAAACTTTAAAATAGTCTTTTTTTATATTATATAATAGCCTCATGTAT
The DNA here is from genome assembly GCA_007258455.2 of Sequoia sempervirens. NCBI lineage: Eukaryota > Viridiplantae > Streptophyta > Pinopsida > Cupressales > Cupressaceae > Sequoia > Sequoia sempervirens. The sequence goes on along the minus strand of VDFB02047230.1, from coordinate 347,198,899 downwards.
TTAATTTATAAATCCTATTATTCTTTATGTTTAATTTCAAAATTTTAATGCTCTCAAGTATAGATTACAAGCACACATTCTTTACATTTTTTCTCTTTCTTTTGTACTATTTTGTATATGGGTGTCTTATATGCATTGCCTCAAACATATAATTTTGATGTCCTATACCTAGTTCTAAATGTAGTTTTATGAATGTATTCCTCCTTTATTCTTTGCTAATTGTAATTGAATATTAGACCTATTTTTTAAAATATGGCCACCCCTCTCAATTAGTAAAATAAGTCATCTATTTTAGGTGGTGGATATTAATGTTAATTGTTTATTTATTGAACATACATAATCAAGACAACTTGGAAAAGTGTCTTATCTTTCTTTTTCATAAAAATAGTTGGAGCATCCCATGACAAGACACTAGAACATATAAATCCTTTCTTTAAAATGTCATTTAGGTTCAATCCTTTAATTCATGCAAATATGAAGTGTTTGTTTGATAGGGATCTCTAGATATAGGGGCTAATTCATGCATGAACTCTATTAAAAAATAAAACACCCATTTAGGAGGAAACATGAGGAGTTCATTCTAGGATTTAGACATCCTAAGACTTTTGTAATGGAGGTTTATTTTCATTTGAATGGTTCTCATTCACTTTTACTAAATAAAAATTAACAACAAACAAGGCACACCCTTTTCTTTATTCTCTTTTGAGTTGTAAAATAGAAAATTTAATAATACCTTCATTCCTTCTAATCCTAATAGAACTATTTTATTATACATTTCATTCAAACAATCTAGTTTCTTTCCTCTAAATTTATTCTTTGATTCATACATTTAGTTCACCAACCATTTTGGAGTAATGTCATAAGACTCAAAGGAAAAATATGAAGAATTTTATCCAAGTTTCCATTGTATGCACCCTAAACTTTATATCATGAACTATTTGATATAATGTCTCAAATAAATTTGTTAATGAACTGTTTGATATAATGCCTCAAATAAATTTCCAATAGTTTTTTTGATATAATGTCTCAAATTAATTTGTTAATGAACTATTTGATATAGGTTGCATACAATGGAAACACTATTTCTATCATACTCCATAAAAAATTACCATGAACTATTTGATATAATGCCTCAAATAAATTGGAGGTGCCTTGGTAGAAATGTATGCAAAATATGGAAGCATAGATAGGGCATGTTATTTTTTTGACAGAGTAGAAATGTATGTCAAGCAATTGCAACACTGCAGATTCAAGTAGTTTTTTTGATGGAGTATCATAGAAATAGTGTTTGTTGAAAAGGCTTAAAGAAACTTTCACACAAACGCAGTTTCAAATCAACAGATTTGAAATTTTTTGCATTTAGGGTTTAGAAATTTAACAAACAAATGCATTTTGAAGTCTATGAAATTCAAATTTGACAAAATTGGTGAGATATGCAAGTCGGGTTGATAAACTATGGAGAGATGAAGTCGAGTTTCTTTTTCGTCATTCATCATTTGCCACACACATAGAGCATAGGGAAAGTAGAAAAAGGTACAAAATGACAGTGACAAGTTTGATTTTTTTCTTATGCCTTATTTGAGGGGGTTCGGTCGAACCCATGTTCGAATGAACCCCTTAAAATATTAAATTTTTTTTGTGATCGTTTTAGGGTTCGGTTGAACAAATGGTTTGACCGAACACATATATGTTCAATCGAACATAAATGGTGGTTCGGCTTAACCATAGAGTTTGACTAAACCCCTTGAGTTTGGGGAAAGGAAGAAAAATAAAATTTCCTTCCTCATAAAATTTGTTAACCACTATTATGGTTTGACCCCATGGTCCTCTTTCACACCCAAATGCGCTGAATCACTTTGAGCTACATTCAACCAACAGAATCCCTTAAGAGTTTGAAGTGTAAAATGGCTGCAAACTTTATCATGATGTTACTCGAACACCATGAGGCTTAGAAAATTATCGTTAGAGCCTATGGGATTGTGTTGTTCCCCTCTATAATAACCTCTCTCAATTTTTTCTATCTTAGAGGTGTTTTCCTATGGCGGCGAGATTTCACTTGGGAAAAAGTGGTCAAATGCATGTAGTGCAAAGTTGCAAAGTGGTGTAACTTTCATTTAGCAACTCATGTGACCAGACTAATTGTTCCAATGCATCTGAGTGGTTATGTTTATGCTAGGTATGGTCCTCTTTTCCACCCAAATGCACTGAATTGCTCTGATCTACGCTCAACTTGATGAATCCCTTAATAGTCTGAAGTGCAAAATGGCTGCAAACTTCAGCATGATGTTATCAGACACTGTGAGGCTTAGAAACTTATTGTTTGAGCCTATGGGATCATGTTGTGTCCCCTACAATAACCTCTCTTGGTTTTGATTTGGAAGGAAAATAAGCATGTCTAAGTCAAGAGCAAGTCCACCCAATCTTGGTAAGGTACAAGCAAAGTTCGCCATGCCCATGGTCAAGGAAAATGTCCAAGATGATGCAAAGTCCGCTTGGGAAAGAAAATCTATGTCCAAACTGCTGTCAAGTCCACCCTTGGCTTGAATAATTGTTTTCCAAGATAAATTTAAAGTCCGCCCAACTTAAAGCATACATGGAAAAGACAACATAAAGTTGGCCCAACTCAAAGCATACATGGCAAAGACAACTTAAAGTCCACCCCAAGTTGAAAATAGGAGATGGTGAACATATCTTGAAGTCTGCCTTAGGCCAAGATCAAAGGGGACATCCAACACACTGAGATGGTGCCTCATCATCTTCCAACCAATCAAATTGTTCCAAGCTAACATGCTTAGGTTCAATGAACCTAGCACTTCATAATGCAACAAATTTTTATTGTTGTTTTATATTTAGCAGAAGGAAAAGTGTCCCCAAATGTAATTTTCTGATTGGTGTAGAGGTAGTTAGTTGTGACAAACCATAATTAGGGTTTTATTTTTTAATCTTGGTCATTGATTCAAAATCAATCTTGGCCATTGAATTTTATTGAAGGATCCTATAAATTGAGCTCACCCCTTATTTGTAAAACATGGGAGCATTCATCGCATACTACCAGTTCACTAACTTGTCTTGATTTTTCTTACTATTATGCTTTGATAGATTTTTTCCAAGCATCCACCACTTGTCCAAAAGCACTTGTTGTAGGCTCTTAGCCATAGTAGCAAGAAAATGAACTATTTGATAAAATGCTTTGGTAGGCATGTATGAAAAATGTGGTAGCATAGACAAGGTAGTAAACTATTTGAAAAAAATCCTCAAAGAAATGTGGTCTCATGGTGATGGAATGCCATGAAAATCCAAGGGATTTTCTTGTCATGGCATTCCATCACCATGAGACCACATTTATTTGCAGAATTTTTTCAAATAGTTCGCTACCTTGTCTATGCTATTGCTTACTATTATGCTTTGATGGTTTTCTTCCAAGCATCCATATAGCTTGTTTGAAAGCACCTATTTTAGAATTTCAGCCATAGCAGCAAGGTAGTGAATTTATTGATAAAATGATTTGGTAGACATGTATGAAAAATGTGGTAGCATAGACAAGGAAATGAATTGTTTGAAAACAAATCCTCAAAGAAATGTCTTCTCTTGGTGATGGAATGCTATGACAAGCACATTGAGACCACATTTCTGTGAGGCATTTTCTTGAACAGTTCACTTCCTTGTTGGTGTAGGAGCACCAAGCCTCCTAATATGGTATTGAATGGTCATTGATGGAATTATGGTTAAGATAGGAGAGTTTGAGTTTTTTTTGTTTTAGTAAGGTCTACTTAGACCATTCTCATGTTTCCAAAATAATTTGGAATTTTCATTTGATAATTTGGCCATAACTTGTAATCATGTTAAAAGTTGTCAAGATGGTCAAATTTTTTCAAGGTAAGTAGAATAGGAAGTCATTTAACAGGGTCTAGGGGATTAGGAAATAATAAAGAGTTAGAAGGAGGAAAATATTAAATTTGTAAGTTGCATAAATGCAACAAATTTGAAAACCAACAGCTACCTCCTTTGAAAAGTTGTTACTTGGTAGTTATAGACATTGAAAGAAGTTGGATTTGAATGTAATCATTATAAAATCCTCAAAAATGGCTTGTGTAGGGTTGTTGAAGGTAGTTTGAAGATTATACACATTTTTTTTTCATGAAATACAACGTTCTTAGCAACTTTTTTCCTATTTTTCTAAACTTTGAAGGCTTGGTACGGACCCATACAACCTGCATTTTCTCTTAAACTTATTAAATATTGTAGGTACGTGCGTTGGCTCTATAATGCTTCAAATTTGAGGTCTTAATTGTGCAAATTGAGGGAGAAATATTTATTTTTCTGGGACTACCTATTTACCCTATTTTGGGGGTTTTGAAAGGGAAAAAAATGGGTTTCTAAGCCTTCCACCCACTGTATAGTCTTTTGACTTGGTGGATAGGCTTAGATAAATTAAATAAACATGTATGCATCTTTTTTTGTGCAAGGAAGGTGTATTTCTTGATTTCAGTGAGTCCCTAGGGTTGTTTCCATTGGAAAATGCATGAATTTAATGGGTACAAACCTAAATCTAATGATGGGGTGTTAGGAAAAGTTATCTTATTAACTTTTAAGCTTTTGGGGGTGAATTAGAGGGTTTTTGAAAAGGTGGAAAGTTTGGGAAGGGCCTGGAAGTGTCTTTTTCAATAAACCCTCATCAAAAGTGCACAAAATAAGGGTTTTGGGGTTTGGTGTGGAGGTGGCCATACAAATGAAATATAATGGGGTATTTTTGGGTTTGATAACCTTCCAATTGTTTCCCTAGAGTATTAGAGTGTTTTCAAAAGTTTAAGAGGGGTGTCCTTTGTAAAATTGACCTATTTGGAGGCCTAAAACGGCAAGAAAGTCAATTTTCTCAAATTTGTTTCAAAGGAGTCATATGGGAGGCTAAGATATGTTTTGTCACTCTATAATGGGTGTCTGAATCATCCTTTTTTTCATGTGTTTTGGGAATTTGTGGAGTTAAGTGCCTAAAAATGGGTTTGCACTACTACTAGGTTTACAAGGGTGAAAGTGGTAAATCCTACCTCTGATTGATTTCAAAATTTGGGAGTTGTTTGGATTGGTCCAATAGATCCTTTTAATCTTGTTAGATGCCTCTTGAAGGTAATTTGACACTTTGAGTGGGTTTGGGTCTCCTGTCTCTGCATCACTTGTCTATGCTATTGCTTCTTATTATGCTTTGATAGATTTTTTCCAAGTATCCATAGCTTGTTTGCAAGCACCTATTTTAGGCTTTTAGCCATAGCAGCAAGGGAGTGAATTTTTTGATAAAATGCTTTGGTAAACATGTATGAAAAATATGGTAGCATAGAAAAGGCAATGAATTGTTTCAAAAAATTCCTCAAATAAACGTGGTCTCATGGTGATGAAATAGCATGAAAATCCATAGCAATTAGCATGTCATGGCATTCTATCACCATGATACTGCATTTCTTTTAGGAATTTTTTTCAAGTAGTTCATTGCCTTGTCTATAGTATTGCTTTCTATTATGCTTTTGATAAAAATTTTCCAAGCATCCATAGCTTGTTCAAAAGCACTTGTTTTATGCTTTTAGCCATAGCAACAAGGAAATGAACTATTTGACAAAATACTTTGGTAGACATGTATGAAAAATGTGGTAACATAGACAAGGTAGTGAACTATTTGGTAAAATACATCAAAGAAATCTAGCCTCATAGAATGCCATGATAACAAAATGCAATTGGCAGCTCCTCCTACTTATTAGTTATGAAATGTGAAGTAATTGCATAACTGCTTACGTTGACTTTGTAAAAACTATATTGCAATTGAAATTTTGTCATCTATTAGCAACTAGTTATTAGTTATGCAGTGTGAAGTAATGCTTTGACAGATGTGCAATAAAATGTAATCAATGATATGAATATAAACTACAAAAAAAATATTTTTTACAATTCAATAGTGAAAATATTTATTTTATTTTCTCTCTATATCTCTATATGCTATGGAAATACCTTTCAATTTCAAAATAGATAGATTTTATCTCTTGTTCTATAATTTTTTACCTTTTTTTAAAATATGATTTTTTCTCGACTTTTTAAAAAACTCATACTTTTGGTTTTTTCAAAATTTTCCCCAAAAGATTTTTGCTGCTATGCATTGGAAGCATGAAGTATACATGTGAATACACACACTATACGTGAAGTATACATGAGAATAAGTGAAGCATACATGCAAATAAGTGAGGCATGAGTAATTGAAGCATTCCAAAGGATACAAACCACCAGGAATGGAGCTTATTTACACAATACGCTTTAGATGGAGCTTATTGAGCAATAAACAGTGATTAATTAAGCATTAGATGCATAAAAAAAATCCATGCCTACAATATTCAAGCATATGATTTACACAATACGCATGATAACATCATTCAAGAATGGCAGTAGTAAAATAATATTTTTTTAATCAAAAAGCTATAAGGTATACAATGATATATATTGATAAAAGTATATACAATATATCCAAAAAATCCATACAAGCTTAGTACAAAGGAGCCATATTATGGACATAAAATGTCACGTATATATCGCTTGTACAAAACATATGTTCAAAAATGCCACAAAAAATGACCCTAATACAATCATTTCCCTCTAGGGGAAGGAAATAGATCCTGTGTTGCCTTCAAAATTTGGCTAGATGGAGTGACTATTGGTTCTCTAGTCTTTCTAACAAGCTTGCTAGTCCTATAATGCCCCGCCAATGCAACCCAAAAGAAAACTAATACATTTAACATTTATGGCACAATTTTTTTTTTTAAAACAATTAAAGTGTATAAATTATTGTATAAATTAAATTTAAAAGATTACAAATTAAAAACCTAAGTCCTTTGGGGTACACAAGGTGACATTGCATAGCTAACCCATTCATTCACTTAACTTCAATTTTAAACATTAATAAATGATAACAATGTGACAAGAATAGACCATATGAAAACCATACATGCATTTACAATAAATTAAACATGGAAATATAAAGAACATATTTCTATAGATACAACACAACATTAATAGTATTTACAATCATAGTTCAAGGATGAATTACATAGTGTGGTTATACATTACATCAATCTACTAATACAACTCATTGAATGCATATACAAAATTACATCATAAGTCCTCCCATCAGACGTGGGAGTGATACCTCAATACATATAATACATCTAGAATACAAGTATACATCTAATAACATATGAACTTTGGATCAAGCTAAATTTGCAAAACTTTGCACTGAAAGGTACAAATGCATGATAGGGGACCCAATAGGGTGCATAGCATGTTCCACCTAACCACCCCTATGCTAGGAGTAAATAAGGAAGGATCCCCAACCAAGAACATCCAAACAGTAAACACAAGACTAAACTCCAACATGAAAAAGCAAGAAAGCACACAAAGGAAACATAGCTTCAAAAAACCACTATCAAAACATAACAATAATAAATCACAAAACATATCATCAATAGACCACTTCTAGAGGTTAGCAATAAAACAACTTAGGGGAAATCTAGAGGAAATTCCAACTAGAGCCAATTGCCAAAATCATAGATCAACATTAAATCACCATAAGAGGTGCCCACAATAATGAAATTCCAAGCTCACCAAATGAGACCACAAAATCAATCAACAATAATAATCCAAGGGCACATTTCACCAACACCAGTAAAGTTGTCATGAGGCATATATGCAACATTGGATAACTGAAAGGAGGCTAAGAGACAACATCAAGAAACAATTACCTTAACAACATAAGACACAACCGCCTCCAAACACGCACAAAAGAAAACACAAGGGAAGCTATGGGAGAGTGTCATTGCATATTCCTACATGTGTTATCCTGAGTGCCTTTCTCTAGGCACCACCCCCATCTATGGTTATCCTTACAACCTCTCTAGGCGTCGACCCCATAGGGTGACTTGTGCAGAACTGTTAACCTCTCATGAAGACGAGGAAACGATCTTTCCAACCACGGCCTTCTCGTCCCACCTTTAGTCTATGAAAGCCCTAACAGGTGGATGAAGCATCCACAATTATCTTGTTAATGTTTAACCACCTGCCCATTAGTTAATTAGGTTATCACTTGTTACTCTAACTCTAACGTGGGTTAACCTGATAGCCCCTTTGTGTGCTAACGCCCACGTAGAGCCACTCTCCCTAGAACCCAACCATAAAATCATAACTCCAAGGGGTTGTACCAACAAGAAAACTGAATCACAAAATAGAACAACCGCGAGGAAAAACCATCTCGCCAAAGTCATATAAATCAACACCCATAAAAATGGTACAACCCAAACGTAAACTCAAGATCACCACTATAGTCAAAATAGGGACAAGTATCAAATTAAAAGATCATAAATACACATCATTTCCCCATGCCTCTGGAAGTCCCTAACAAGTAACTTAAGTTCCTATAGAAGGATAAACTAACTTAAGGGTTTTCCCACATAACCGTGACCCAATCAAGTGAAAACCACAATTGACTCAATGATAATTCGAAAGTTAAACAATTACGTACTCAAGTATTCCATAATTTAAGAAACACAAATTAACATATCTCCTTGCACAACTTTTCCAAGAAATGTAAATAATTAATCCACCCGAAAAAATATTCAACTTAATTTAATCAACAATGCTTATTTCTAATTTAATCGATCGCACCACAATATCCAACATTGCAAATTTTAACATCATCTAGTTTTTCCCATAATTTCAGCATATACATATATATATATATATATATACACACCCGCTATTACGTGTATATAAGTATATACATATAAATGTATATATATATAAATTATATATATTTAAAATCATACATTTAAATTACATTATAAAACTAACAATATAACCTTTACATATATTTACACACATATATAGACATATATATACATATATATTAATATATATATAATATCTATATTAAATAAAAAACAAATTAAATAAATTTTAATTTAAGTAAATTTAAAATTTATTAAAAAAAAAAAATTTAAATAGTGGATGTGTAGGGGGGAAGGCTTCAGACCTTTCCCCATAGGGAACGGTCGTAGCCCCACCCAAGGCTACGCCTAGTAGCCATAGGTTGTTGTGCATAGTCATGGGTGGCTACGTTCCCAACGACATGCATAGCATGCTCAACAGAGGTGGAGGTGGGTTTGGCGCCACCGGCCCTCCCCTAACCCTATATAAATTTTAATTAAAATTTTCTTTTATATAATTTTTTTTTAAATAAAAATTTTCGTATATATTTTTTTTAACAAAAAGAAAAACCAAACATGTATATATAAATTTTGATCTAGGAAATTCTATATAATAGAACAGGTAAATATATATATATATATATATATATATATATATATATATATATACATAAGTGTAAGTTACAAAGAAATTAAAATAAACAGATTTTCTTTCAGACAAATTGTAAATATGGGCATGCATATTTTCACCACAGAATAATTTATTTTTCTTTTCCAAACAAATGATGATTCCTCCAACCAAAAATCTCAACAATAAAATATAATTTGGAGAAAAGAAGACAAGAGGGTTTCATTTTCTCTTTAATTTTCAATCAGCAATATTCAACTTTCTTTATACACACACTAGTACAAACATGGGAAACAAATTTGTTTTCTTTTCTAATCAAGAATTTCATCACTAGTTTTGTTGAAGAAAGATCATAGGGTTTTTCAATAGTTTTCTACTGAAGATTTAAAAGTTTGACACAAACAAATTTCCAACAATAAAACCTTCTTTTAAACATAATTATCAATTTCAAGCATGGTAGACATGATTTTCATTTCCCTTACAGAACTATAAAAAATAAAAGAATTAATAAATCAAGAAGAACCTAGAGTCCTTCATTTGATGTCAAGTCCAAACACGACAGCCCTTCTTCCTCTTTCGAAAACAGACTTCCTCTGCAATTCCTTCTCCAAATCCTTTTTTTAGCTAACTTTTGGATCAATATTATATTTTTCCTTACAAAGAACAATTTTTATAGAGAAGCACACAAAACTCTTTTTCCACCATTGTTACTTCTTCCCAAAAACAAAACCATTCCCGTCAAGTGAAAAATTCTTCTTTCTTTCCCATAATAAAAATAAAGAAAAATAAATAAAGCTCTTCCTTTTTCCCAAAAATCCACAACATGCATTAGTTCATTTTTCTTGCTTTAAAACCTCACATTTATCCCACAAATTAATTAAAAATTCATCTCTTTTTTTAATCTTTATCTTCACATGATAATATCTTTAAATTTTATAATATTAATATTTTGAAAAAGATAATTTACAATTATCATAAAACATCATTTATTTAAATTAATTAATTTATACCTTTTAATTAATTAAATAACTTTTAATTTACAATATTTAAATCCAACATTTAACTGAATTATAGATACCTACAATTAACCATATCAACAAAATAACATTAATTAATCCCATATAAAATAAAGATTAATTAAATAACAACTATTCACAACTAAAACAAATAATCAACACTAACCCATACTGAAACAAAATGAGGCTAAGACAATAACGCTGTAAGACTAAGTATGAGGTGACAAACTTGGGATGGAGACACTTATCAACTCCCTTTTCAACATCATACCCATTGGGTTTATGGGACAAGCTTAGACCTGGCAAATAGGTGGAGTCAATGCCCTGTACCTGCATCCTGCATAGAAACAAATGTCAAGTAGCATGTAAATCTCCATTACATACACATTGTGAAAGGTAATCGCGGGGTAGCAAGGCACTCAGGAGTGAGTCAAGCCACTCAGTCCTTTCACCAAGACTCACTAGCAAACAAATTAGGAACCATAGAAACATAGAATCAAAACATCACCACATATATTATTAAAGAAAGCCATAGCATAACCAAATAATATAATCATCACATATTGTATCATCAAACATCATAAGTAATATCAAGTGCAGCAAACCAACTAAACTATGAATCCACACACCACCAATCTGGTTAAATAATCACCTCACCATCACAAACCAAGTACAAAACCAACACATAAGAGTATCAAAGAGTATCAGCAACACAAGGGGTATTACAAGTCCTCATCTCTTCACTTTGGACCTTCAACTGATACAGTAAAATGTAAATATGTTAATATGTAGAAATTGAATTGTGGAGTGACATATAACAAAATATAATCACTTACTATATACAAATAGTCATCATTCACATTTACATCATTACCACATCCACGATCTAGAGTGACAACCACCTGTAGCAACGATCAAGATAGAAATTAAGCTACACAAAATTATCGTGAAAATTTTCTATAATAGACCATAAAAGAACAAATATAATTTCAAATCGACTAATCTGTTGCATACCTCTCTCAATGGATCAAAACTGGCTATTGTTGCAGAAACTTTGTGGTCCATCGTGCCACCAACATCACCAGGGCTATCTAATGTCAACATCTGCAAATGATAAATGAAAGAGTAAATGGTAGGGTGAACTATTAAATGTTAATGTGATGGGATTATGAAGGAATAAAGGAATAAAAAGTGAATTAAGAGAAGATAATGTGACACGATCATGAAATATAAATGCAATGTTTGTGTTTCTCATCAATTTTTTAGATTTGTATATGCAAAATTATGAAAGCTAGCTAACATTGTTTTACAACACCATTATTGAATAAAGGCTACCTGAGTGTAAGGTCCTTGAGGAAATGAATTACGAGGTGTGGAGGTCGAAGGTCCACCAAGAAATTGTTTGAAATCTAAAGCATGTTATGAGACAAACATTCAAATATAAAATTCAACTGTTCAAATGAAATAATAATATCTTTAATACTAGTTGCATACATGTGGACTCAACATCGAGAATGAATAAGGGTCTATAGGAATGGGACATGTCTCATGAACACTCCAACCCTGAAATTTCATCAAATCAAAATTCTACTAATTTACTTATTCTTAAATTTCAAAATATAATTTAATAAACAACATTAAATGAACTTGTTGAATTTTACCTAATTGTCAATGTTGAATGTATCATTCAGCAAATCATCTATGAAATCCATCACCTCTGCAACTGATGTAGGTTGTGTAGCTGCATCCCGAGCACTCTGATAATCATATGTGAAAATTGTACCACAAGTGCCACAATGGTGGGGTGGAGCTTGGGGCCTACACGTCTCCTCCACACCAGGCTCTACTAGAGGCCTCACACACATAAAATGGTTTGGGTGAGTGAGCCAATTGACTCTAGCGTGTCCACCTCTACACTATCCTTAATAATGGAAGGAACGACGACATGCTCCACCATGGGTCTGGCCAAGGGTCTCGGTGCCAATTATGGATTACATCATGAAATAGGTCTATCATGTGTGGAGGCCCCACCTCTACCCTAAAAATATAAGATGTCAAAATAATTTGGCATCTTATTGCGGATAAACTCACAATAGAGTTTCCTCAAAAATTATTGTGGTGCCTCATGGTTATTGCATGGAGGTTGGTCAAATACCATCCACTACCGCTCCCAAAATTTATTTTTAATTAACTCATAGTGGCACCAATGGATGGGGAACCTCCTGCATGTATGAGACAAAGGTGCAATGGTTTTCGGGTCTGTAAATAGGGCACATAGGTTGGCTTTGCTAAAAAAAAATTTTAACATCTGCATATGACAAACCTCTAGCATAATATTGTCTCATCTCATGCCTCTTATTTGACCCAAAAATTATTTTCTAGCTCATTTCTCCTACATGAGATATAATTGACTTCAATGATTCAACAATCCCTCTCCTATAAGGGTGGGTTTCAGCATGCTCGGTTAATCTTCCAATTAATTTTTCAATGTCTTTTATTGTTTTCAATTTAATTTAGAATATTTTCTTGTGTCCCTTGAGGATGCCTATGAATTGATGGAGGGGTTTCATGTTGTTCTTGAATAGGATTCTCTTCCTAAGGGGGTGACTATGAATTCTCAAAGTTTTGAGGTGGAGATTCATTCCTTGATAATTAGAACAAATTTTTATTATAAAAACCTATTTCAATTTGCATTCTAAATCAAATTCAAAATAAATTGAATAAAAATACATACCTCTTCACAATCTTCGACATCTCCGGCATGTTGGCAACATCCTCATGAAAGAAAACAAGCTAACGATGCAAATAATGGATGATATTTGGCAAGCGTGAGTTTCAGACCTCAAATCCTCCAAGCCAAGCCGCAGGTTGAAGAGAAATGAGGGTTTGAAACGTGTTTGGTTTTTTTATTTTTCTTTTCAATTTGATGCATGCCAAATGGCCAATTTTGGCCTTTTTTGTGAATTTTTACAATTTGACACCTAAATTGTGTCATAGATTGGTGCACTTACCCCCCTTTGTTTTGTTCTTTTTAAGCCCAAACAAAAATTATTAAGTCCTAAAAAGCATGAAGGTGACAAAGTCCTTAGAAAAGGGATTATAATTTCTCCTTAAAGTGTTTAAAAACACTTTATGCAATGAAATGATGATGTCATAGATAAGTCTTTATCTTTATTTCCTCCCTTCACTTTTGATCAAGACAACCTACAAAAACTAGTTAAAACTACAAAAACTAATTAGTAGTCAAAAGCAATCAAAATGAAAAAGCACGTGTTGAAATTAATTCAAAAAGTTCCTTTTATCCAACTCCAGCGACACATTTTGTGATGGTGGCATAGTTTGAAGGAGTCAACGGCGCTGTATAGCACCACTAGTATTGATAGCAACACACTATGGAGAAACCAGTGAGGGCGATTGCAACACTGTTTTGACTAGCGACAGAGTTTGGAGTTTGGCCAGACCGGTGATAGAAGGATGACTCATGTGTCATTGTTTGGAATTCAAATTTACTGGTGGGAATGACTCAGCGTCATATTTTGGAGTTTGTTAGCATCGCTATATAGCACCGCGAGACTAATAGTGACATAGTTTCTCTGTTAGCGGCGTTGTTTTCCTGTAGACATTAAAACTTCAAAAAATAACAAAATTTCTCAAAAAAATGTGTTAGATTCTTCAAGTTCATCCTCCTAGCACCAAAATGTGAATGGTAATCCTAGACCTACACAAACACAAAGAATAAATACACAATTAGCCCCAAATGCAAGTTAGAAACAACGTTTCCCATGAAATTCATTTGAAACATAAAAACAAGAAAAATATGAAGAACACAATGAAAAAGCTATTAAATCCTATTTAAATGATCAAACTCTTAATCCCATGGGGGAATTGGTGTCATTTTGATGTGGAAAATGGCCCTTTCCCAATTGCTTGCAAGCTTGAATGATGATTTAGTGAAGATTTGATACTCCTTGGTGAAATTCCTGCATAACCTAGCTATGAAACTTGATGAAAACTATGAAAATGGATGAACAATGGATGAGAAAATTCAAAATCTCAAGATAATGAGTTTGCATAAATTTTTGGATCCAAAATCTAAATGATATCCTTCTATTTATAGATGAGAGAGATGGAGGATGAGGAAAAATGGATGAATGTGGGATCAAACACAAACCAATAGCATAAAGCCACTTATCAACATGTGAGTGGACAAAGGTGGAGCATATTTTGGTCATTGTGAAATTAAATGCAATTAGGTGGAATTTCAAAATTGATGAAATGACAAGTTGGAGGGAGAAGAAAATGAAGTTAATGTCGCTTGGCTCAAGGAAAAGGACATGCAAGAAACTTAAATGCCTTGTTGGATGTGCAAACCCTTTTGAAGGGATTTTTCAAACTTGGAGAATATGCCCTTTTGATGCCTTTGGAAAGTAAATAGTGATTTAATAAATCAATTAAAATTATTTTCATGAGCAAGTTGCAAAAGCTAGAGGATTGGATGGATTAAGATTAGCATTAATCAATATTTGATTAATTAAAAGGGAGATTAGCCGATTTGACCATTTTGAATTAGAATTTTGGATTAATTTGAATCAAAATGAGAAGAAAATTATTTTAGACTTAATTAAATAAGATTTGATTTATTTAATTAAAGAGGATGGTGTTAGACTAAATCAAATAAAGATTAATTTATTTAATTTAATAGAATGAGTTTAGAGATTAATTAAATAAAATGAATTATTTAACTAAAAGAGGGATGACAAGATTAATTAAATAAAATGATTTATTTAATTAATAGGAGATGATGAATTAATTAGATAAAATTGATTTATTTAATTAAGAGATGGAATGTGATGGATTTAATCAAATAAAGATTATTTAATTAAATGACTAGCAAAGGAGATGATTCAGGACAAACTAGTGTTAGTAGAAACAAGATCAGGTGTATAGGATCAATCAGTACATTTTTCATGTCTACAATTATCAACTTAAATCAATTCATTGATAGCTAAACTCTAAACAATATCAATGTAAGCAATGCAATCACAATAGCTACCAAATCTCTTTGGCAGGGACTCTACCTGCATCACAACTCTTGTATTGTTGTATAGTGTTTAATATATTTTATTTGCTATATAAAATAATTATATTTTAAAATTTATTATTATTTTTATTAATTTAGATAAAATTGTATGGATTTGATAAGACTTTAGTTAGTTTGGATTAATTTGTATATGTGATAAGATTAGGTGAAACCATATGACCTAATCTACCAATTTTAAAAATCAAACTTTTTTTCTTGAAACTAACATTCTTAAGATTTAATTGTTGCCTCATCAACTTAAATTCTAAATAACTTGATATGAGAGGCTAGGATCATTACTTACTCATTTTTATAGGTCATTAGGTTTTTTCTAATATATTTGAATATCAAATTGCCAAACATTTTCTTGAAGAACATTTAGTGAATTACTTCTACATTACAATAGCATTTGAATCGTCTCATCAACTATGTGTCATGTTTGTTGATCTTTCTCAATACTCTTAAGAGGTTTGACTACAAGTATGGAAGCCCACAATTTTCTCTCTAGTCAAACATCAAACCCCCAATGCTTTTTAATATAAACCTTTGGCTAAAAAGTATAGAAGCACAAAATTGAAATACACATCAATATAGATACATCTACAAATCTAAGGTTTGGATTACACGGGTGAGAAAACTATCTTAGACCAAATTACATAATATAATGTAATCATGCATTAGTCAAATCACTTTTTATATAGGTTGGATATCTCATAATATTAATCAAATTTTTAAATATATTTGAATTACATGGCTAGGAAAACTATCTTAGACCAAATTACATAATGTAGTCATGCATTAGTCAACTCACACTATTCATATAGATTCCATATCTAATAATGTTAATCAATTTTTTGAATCTAAACATTGATCACAACAATATGACATAATAGTCACATATTGACACATCAAACCAACAAAAGTTAAGTGTTTTGATTAAGGGGAAAAATAGGTTTTGAATGGACCTAGAACCATTTATAATAGGTTTTGAATGGACCCGAAACAATTAACAAGTAGGTTTTGATGGGGACCCAAAACCCACACAAAGAGGAACTAGTTGTACAAAAATAAAACACAACCAACCAACATCATACCAATAGCAGATAATCATCTAAACAATAGGACTACCTAGATCTGCAAGAAAAAAAAAGGTTTTAACGGGAACCTAAAACCCATAACACACCCAAGTTTAACAAGGGAACTTGGAACCAGACCAGGTTTAGAGGGGAACCTGAACCCACTTACAATAATAAAATAGGGACCAAAGTCCCACACATCATACCAGGTTTTACCGGGGACCTTCAACCCACAACTCACATAGATACCTTCAAGAACCACAAGGTAGAAGGCCATCCAGCCACATCATTAAGAAGAATAAGATCTCTTGCACCATCCCCACACATGAAGAGCTGAATCAAACTCCAGCTCAAAAGGAGTTGGAACCCCTCTAAAGGATTAGACATCATGAAGAACCTTACCACCATTTTAGTCACACTGTAACAAGAAACAACTCCACCTCCATAGGAGTGCGCACCACCTCAAAAGGTACAATAAAAAAGATGACCAACAACAAGGAAAGCACCTCCACAAATCCACAATCCCCAACTCTAACTCTAGAAGAGAGTGCTCCACCTCAATAGGAGTAATCTTCACCTCAAAAGAAGACTCAGATTGAAGGAAAGACGAGAGCTACCCAACTAGTAGCAAGGAAAAAACATGACATCCACCAGCAAATCGAGACAAAGGGGCAACAAGAGAGCCACAAGGATATACCCTACAAAAACACTGAAAATAAAAACATGGGCAAAGAAGAACATGAAGAGAAGCCCATCCAACCAATCCAAGACCACCATAAACCTTCCATCTGGAACATACTACTCTAACACTTCCACAAAAGAAAGAAACACCTCCACAAAAACATCAGAGGTACCCTTAAGGGTCAAATGGAGCTAGGTCATAATAAAGATCCAAGAAAGCACCCAAGCCAAAAGGTCAGGAATAAGAACTAGGAGATAAAAGTTCTCCAAAATAATTCCACACCCCTTCTACATAGAGATCAAATAGGCCCAAAGGGGAATCCACACCAAACAAAAAGAAGAGGGGAAACCAATACCAACAAGAGAACCACTTCCAACAGCAGAGGGGAGGGAACAAAACCACTCACCAACAGCCTTAAAAATAATAAAAACTTTGAAGCCCAACCACATAAGGTACACCAATCCCAATCTAGCCAAAAAAAGCTAGGGGAGCTAAGAAAGTAGAGCACCTAAAGGAAAGAGCCCACCCCAAAACCAAAAAATATACTCCTAAGAGATAAAACACCATTTCAAGAACCAAAATCTGGGAGAAAAAAAAAAAAAAGGACACCACACCAGCCTACACTAGATAAGCACCTTAGAGGAACCAAAAACCGTCAAGCCCCAAAAACCAAACCAGAAGCCAAACACCCAGTCGAGTCCTGATCAGGAGGACCAACGCAAGAAAACTCCACACACCCCACAAAGAACGCAACTACTTCAATAGAGGGACGAAAGCATCACCAAACACTAGGAGAAAGAAAATACCAAGCCTCAGCTACAACCACAGAAGGCCACACAAGAGACGTAGACCCAAAGTTGCCCAAGCTCCACCATCCATCAACAACCTATGAAAGAACCCACACTAGCCTAGACAATGAAAAATACAAATCATCCTCATCTGAATATAATCCACCACCTCTATCGCCATCTGGAGAAATCAAGTCGTTAGCCCCACTCCTCCTTTCACCCATGCGCTCCATTGGAATCTATGATTATATTTTATTTAAAAAAAATTAAATGTTATTTATCCTCTTTACAAGTTATTAGTCTATGATATGATAATTTAGGTCTAATTTTATTGATGTATTGATTATTAGAATATATGTATATGGGTGATCCCATAATACTAGTTTACAATTTTTGGCCAAACTGGACATTGAACTGATTTTTTTAAACTAAATATTCACTTTCAGGCACTTATAGTGGCTAAACCATGAGGAATTTGAAGATGATGCAAACTAGTGATTAGTGACATTTTTTTTATAGATTCTAAATATATATTTTTAAAATTTTTGGAATCAGATTGCACTTGTTTTTCCATCTCCTTCAGAAACTAGTTTTTAACAATAAATACCATTTTTAAAGAGTGACGTTATTAGCTAACACATAATTTTTTTTCTATGAAGGAAATTTAATTCTAATTTTTTTTAAATTTAGATTCATAACTATGATATCTAGTGTGTGGAATTGGTTTCATAGCATTTCATTGAAATTTTTTTTTCTTAATTAAGTTTCAAAGTCAGACCGGTTACAATTTAGACATGATTTGTTGGCTTAAAAATAACTTTTTTTGTATGTATCAAAATTCTTCTTTTTTTGGTTGGATCAAGGACATCAATATCTAGTGCACTAATATTTTTCATTTTTTTTATAATATGCTATTTTTTCACATGTGTAGAACAAAGAGCTTGATTTTTAGTGAAAAACCTACATTCATAAGAAATAAAAAATAAATATAATAATAAAATTACATTTAATTAAAATTATATTTTTTGGAAGCTTATAATAAGGACTACATACTTACATAATTAACATTTTGATAGGTGTAAAGGAGACTCTGTTATAGGTATGGTTTAAAACTAGCGGGATTCTATCCAAGGGGGCTTGGTCTAAGGTGGTTTGATAAAACCTTCTTCAATTGGAATACTTTAAATGGAACTTTTCAAGGATTAAATCATTATATTTTCTAAAAATATGTGATTTCAATAATAATCAGGATCTCCTAGAAAGTGTAAACCATTATTGTGGGATTAGCCATACTAAAGGTGGGTTCTAAAGGGAAGCATTTATTTTCATCCAAATTTTGGTGAACCTAACCTATAATGTATTATATAGGTAATTCTTTTCCACATTTAATCCTTCTATATCTCATTTTTAAATCTTAAATTTCTTAAACTTTTTTATCTATTCTTAAATTTGGGATTTACTTTTTATTTATTAAATTAGTTTTTTATTTCTATCGATGTAACACTTACATCTACATATCAAAGAATCTTCCAAGATGTCTCATTCCTATTAGGTGTATCTCTAGGTAAAATACTTCCATAACCATGTAACACTTAGATGTTCTCATTATTGAAAATATGAACACCTAAATGTACCCCAATGATGAGGAGGTCTTTCACCATGATGGACAATTTGAATCTATTTATACCTAAAGGTAAAACAAGTTGTAACTTATAAAATAAGAATCTTTTTAGTAATTGTGCACATGAAATTTAATGATTTCACTTTACCAAATTATATAGATACAATATAGGGTAAGTGCAAGAAGTTGAGTCCACTTCTAGTGGAAGTGTCATTTTTCAGCTTTAAAATAAGTAGTCATTCATTTTTTAGAATAGGTACCCATTATAAAGTGGGTACTCATTCCAAAAGGATTGAATATCACAATCCATGTTTCTAATATGGATTTAGGCTTAGAAAATGAATGGCAACCCAACCCTTAGCATAAGACCTACAAGTACAAGGTCATGACAATATCGAGAGAAAAAACTGACTATGTCAATATGGTTGAGGGGTTTATTTTTAGAATTATTTAATGAAATTAAAACCCATTTTAGATGAGATTATGTAAATACTAAATATGTAATTTTTTTCCAATTGAATTATTTTTTTATTTTTCATTTTTTTTTATGAAATAGGTCCATAAACTTGATTTATCAGGGTTTTTAGTATTTTAATAACTTTTTATTAAAATAATTTTTTGGATTTTTTTTTATGAAAGCATACTTTAGACAATTCTTTTCAATTTGAAAAAAAATCATCAAAAAATGAGAAGTTTAGGTCATCTTATGTTTGACATACACGATGATTTTTCAAAACACCAAATATAGCCAATAAAGAATTAACAAAAAAACAAATATTCAATAAAAAAATACAAAAAAAGGGAAAATGTGCTTAAGTGAGTTAAAAATATTTTCCCAAAATTATTTAGAAAAATATGATTATTTAGGTCAAAATATGGATGGCGTACATGTGCATGGTACTGTAAAAAAAGTGACTTTTAAACAATGGTTTTTAGAAACACCTATTGAAAATCAATTTGTATCATCTCGGTATTAAAATAAATTACATAGTTGAAAACTAGACTTTGAGTACTACATTTTATGATTAGTGACTTTTTTCAAGATTCCATCTCTAAGTGCTTCAAATTTTAAAGTCAAATGTGACAAACTCTAAAAATCAAGGAAAACACTTCCACTTTTTGGCCAAAAAGTGGACTCAACTTCTTGCCAACACCCTATACCCAAAGGAATTAACCATATTTTTTATGGTAATAGTATTTGTAATATTGCTCTCCTCCATTCACATTCTAATGTTTCTTTCACAAATGTCCTTCCATATTGGTCTCAATCCCCAACCTTCTCCTAGTACCCACTTTATTCCATCCTTCTATAGAATTTATACCCCTTAATCAATTTCATTTCTCCCATTCTCTTGTTGCTCCATCCACAATTATCCATACCTCCTATATTTACCATACATATATTCACATCTTAACTCTTAAACCTATCCAATAATTTAATTATTCATCATTCTATCTCAATCCACTAATACGGAATGTCTCGCTACCAGAATAAAATTTTCATCCTCCACTCTTTCCCAACACTTCTTATACATCATCTTGATGGAATTAAATAAATTAAAGGATAAGATATAAAATATACAATCTATCTCAAAAGAGAATTTATCACATGGGTTAACACAATATTTTGGCATGACATTCTTGCATGGTTTTTTCCTATTCGCTTTGTGGTATTGAATTTGTATACTCATTTTTAATGAAATTTGTGTTATGTTTTGAATTAAAAAAATTACTCATATGGGAAATTTATTACTATCCAAGGAATATTTATCTACTATTTTTGGAAAATGTAATATTTTTATTAGTAACAAGGGAATTTTTAGCATGGCCCAAGGGTATGTGCAGGATCATGATGGGCCAAAAAGTGGCGATATGATGGGTATGTGTAGGGTATGTGGCTGGCGAAATTTTTTTTACCCAAAATTGATGAAATGAAAAAGGTTTTTAAAGGAGATTCTCAGCTTTCCACCAATATAAATTATGCCTTACTTTGAATTTAATAAATAATTATTGTTCATTTTTTATTTGAACTACAACTACAGTCCTGATTGATAGGTTGATTAAAAAATATCTATAGCTTTCAAACAATATCACATTTTTTGAATCCAAAACATGCATCACATTCTATGCTTTGCATACTATAGGATTAAAAAAAATGAATTTCATGAAATTTTGACCAAGTTAAGGTGGTTAGACATACACATTTTTATATTTTTTTAAAGTTGCAATAAAAAATTCATAATTAATTATTTACTTGGAAAAAATTGCAAAAAAAATGCATCACATCAGGACACGAGTCATCTACTTATATATAAAATACTATAAAAAAATATTATCATTTTATTGTGGTTAGGGTGGTTAGATAGACACCTATTTCTTATTGTTTCCCTAAAATTTAAGTGCTACTGCATTGAAATTTCAAATTTTCACCAAACAGATTTTTTTTTTAAATAAACCTAGTAGTTTAGAAACTATGTTCAATTTTCTACATATTATATTCTTACATATTTTTAAAATAATATAGATAACTTATGCAAATTTTTACGTCAAGTTTCCTAACTCTGATTTTTCTAAATTTTTTGCCACATAAGGGCCTATTTTTTCCATGATGATCCTGTGCATACCCCTAAGCTAGATGAGACCAAAAATTGAGGGCCTCATCCTCAACATGAGTGCAAAATAATAACATGAATAGTAAAAAAATTCATGCATGGTAGCTCCAACAAGAGTATAAGTCCCATGAGCACACTAGCCTACTAAGGGTTTGGAGTACAAATTCATTAGCATTCAAATTCCAATAGTTTTAATGTGAAGGTTCAAACCTACGAGCACAATGGATTGATGAGGGCACAATGCTTGCAATGATAATGGACCAACACAGATTTGAAATTTGGTGGATACAACAATAATTCCATAATTTAACCATCACATTATGTTATGAATGACATAAAATATCAATTTTAGTTTATATATATATATTCATCCAAAAAAAGCTTTATTTGAAACTGTAGACATGCAAAATTAACATTATGCATTCAATTAGGTCCATTCATCAGGTAAACTCATTAATTTCAATCTCCTAAGGTCATTAAGTTAAAATTAAATAAACTTTATCATCTACCTTTTAATTAAATAAATCAAACATTCATTTAATTAAATCCCAAATGCATTTTCCATCCTTTTCTGATTTAAATAAATCAAATATTTAAGTCATAAAGATCAAAACTCACCTAATCATCATTAAGCTAATCTAATCCTAATTAGCCTAACCTAACCACCCATCACATCCTCTAGATATTGCCACTTGCACAAATAAATCAATTTATTGATTTATTAAAATCCTTATTTTCCATCAACTTGGCATAAAACAAAATATTCCTTCAAGTTTGAAAATGATGACAAGTTGACTTGTCCCCTCCAACATTTCATTAACTTCTCCATTTTTATGTCCCCCTCTAAACATTTATTTCACAAATTTGAATTTGAAACTCTCTCTCTTGGGCACATTTCCCAAATCTTGCACATCCCTCAACCGATGGCAAGTTGACAAGTGGCCTCTTTTCATTGGTCTATTTTTAGTCCCACATTCATCCATTTGGCCATTCTCTCATCAAAATATTCTATAAATAGAGGGATTAATCTTCCACAATCTCCACAATCATTCATGCAAAGTCACTCTCTTAAGGAGAACTGATTTTTCCCACCATCAATCCATCATCATCATTGGAATTATATCATTTAGCTTATTTTAGCAAGGGTTGGGAAAGGGATATTTTCCACAATAACACCAATCCACTATGAAATGAAGTTTTGATTATGTTTATATGCTTGCATTTAATTATCTTTGTTTTATTTAGTTTGCATATTTTATCATAGTCAAGTATTACATATGGATGTTGAAGGTTTGTTTTGCTTAAATACACTAACCATGCTTGTGTATGTTAGTTATTTAACCATTTGTAGATTTTGATGTCCACAGAAACAATATTTTTTTAATTTTTATTCAAAAAATTAAGGAACAAAAGTATTGAGAAAACCATCTTTGAAAAACTAGATATCAATGAATTAATCCAATTTTTATGATACATTTGAAATTACCCTTCACCATTTTGTCATTAGCGATGACAATTCACTAGTTGCCATCAATATTTTGAATTTAAAAAAAATTGAAGAAATTAATAATAATTTTATTTAGAAATGCATTATTCAAAACCATAAGGATTATTATTGTGAATGTCTCTATAATATTCAATAATTTGACCACTATAAATTTTGTATTCATTCTAGCATTGAACATCTTCTTAAGATCAAGGAGAGATGAGAGAGACTTGGATGAGCCATAGCAACAACTAGAATTGGTGCTATCTATATAATATAGTTTGCTCAATTTTCTTGGTGGAAATTTTTGCAAGTTATAAAGGGAATTTTCATTCATTATTTTCTAATAAATTTTTCTTTTGTTGAATTATCTCATTATATCCCAACATATCTTGTAGTGCCCCTGCATTCTCACCGTGGATGTGTGGGTAGTTTGGATTTGGAACTTGTCCAAATGAAGGTAAAACAATAGGGACATTTAAAGTTATGTGCCAATGATGTTAGATGTGTTGTTATGATGATGTCTTTGACAACACTTCTGTTACTTGAGATTTTATGTAAATGTTATGATTAGTATGTGGTTGTATTCAAGTGACTATAGAGATTTGATTTGATTATGAGGACTAATCAGTATTATGTGATTATGTTGTGATTGTTCTTGTTCTGATTGTTATATGAGTTAATTTGACTACTTGGTTTTGTTTTTACTGATGTGTTTGGGTGAATGGGACAGTGTTGCATCACTCACTTGTGAGTACCCTGTGATGCTATAATTCCCTTTTCACGGTGTGCTTGATTATGTATATATGTTTATATGCACAACCATTTTGTGTGTTGTAGGTTGTAGGTACTAGGAATCCATTCCACTTGAATTAGATGGTTTGGTCATGCCTTAAACCCAATGGAATAGTTGATTGAAGATAACACTTGGTCCCCTACCCTATCCATCATCCTCGAAGAGGATGAGTATTCAATTTGGTACCCCGTCATTTTTTTTCGTTTGTTAGTTTGGTCAGACGATATTGCTTGAAGTTTTGGTTTCAACCTTAGATAATGGTTAGGTAATTATTTAGGTATTCAACTTTATTTAATTTATATTATTTGTCAAATTATCCATGGTTATCTTTGCATCAAAATAAATTGCTAAGTAAAAAGTATACTTTGATAAATAAATAATAATAAGGCAAATAAATAAAATTATTAAGTTAAAAGGTACCTTAAGTAATAAATAAATATAAAAATATTTATAAATGATCATAATTTATAATAAAATAAATTTTTAATATTAAAATAAAATAAAAAGCTAAGAAAAGTAGCGGTTTAATCTAGTTGAGGAGTTTTAGAAATCTCTTTATTATATTTATGAAATAATCAATAGAAGTTGCTAATTTGAAATAAAAAGAAGAAAAAATATTAAAAAAAATTTCAATTGATTGAGTGAAGTTTTCAGTTAAGAAATTTAGTTTCTAATTAAAAAAATAATTTTTGGTTAGATCTCTTAATAAATCAAACCTTGAAAAGGAAAGAAAAAAACTACATCTCTTTCAAGTGTTTAATTAGAAAACTAATTTTATTTCTAAAAGAAATTTAGAAAATTGAGAAATAAAAATGTTACTTGATATAAGATTTTAACTGGGTAATTATTATAAAAATGAGAAACTAACTATAATTTGGGGGGAGTTGGCTAGGGATAGTTGGGTATTCCCGTTCAACAATCATTTCTCCATCCTCCTATAAATGTTGGGAGATTTTTTATTATGTATTGGGGGGGAAGGGAGAAATTTGTCTGTGAAATTTTCTTATATTGTTGATTGTGGTTTTGGGGGTTTCCGATTCATTATTGTGGTTTTATCTTTTGTTTTAAAGTTGGAGAGTGAACAAGATTTATTATCAACACTTTTTGTGGTTTCATTTTAATCACTTTGAGAAAAGATGGAAACTATTCAGAAAGTGAAAGAAATGCATATTTTTGACACTCGCGGTAATCCCATGGTTGAGGTATGTCGCCGATTTGATTCAACAATTTATAGAACATGAGTTCTTAGCATTTGTTTTGTATCACATTTTCTTAGCCTTTTCAATAAATACGTTCTCTACATATCCAGTAGCCAGTCACATTTGCTTGAAAGTTTTTGAAGCCTTTTCAACAAATCCTCTGTGTGCACTCTTTACCTCACACCCCCAATTCATCTCTTGTTTCTATGCTTGTATCTTCTCCCTTTGTGGCACTTCAAATATTTTATTTTAGACCATATTTTTTGGCTTGTTGTTTAGTTTGGTCTTTTCATTCCATATTATTTATAAAACTATTGGCTTATGCATAGTATAATATTATCTAATGTGCTTTATCAGTTCCTTGAGTTTGCATTACTCACACTACACATACTTTACTGCATTGGCTATTGTTTCTCCTAAAGTTTCAAGACTCACAACCTAGCATAAAGTAATACATCATCAACCAATTCGTGATATAAAGGGGTATTATATGAAAGTCTTGCATTTCTTTATTTGAATACTCAACCATAGAATAATAACTCCTATTTGCAACCAAATCAAGATTTGTTTATACTGAACTTGAGTTTCAAATTTTACCACCTGTAGCCTTGATAGTGTCCTCTTGGTTGTAGATTGTTTGGATTTGGTGAAGGGAATATGAACCCCGAGAGGATAACCTGTCAATGTTTTGTCAATTAAATTGAATTTTATAACTTCTAGGTAGTTTGTAGCCATGAACTATAGCTGTAGATAGGTATATTTAACTTTGAGGTTTGTTTAACAATTGAGTGGCAAAGAAAGTATAGTACTCAAATTTATTGTTTAGTTATTAAGTTATACTACTTAATACATGATAGCATTAAATTGTGATATATGTTATGCATACTTGAAGGAGAAGTTAGAAGAGAATGAGCAAATAATAAATGAAGTCACAGTACAAAGCAAGGGTTATATAAAGTTATAAGGGAGAAAATAAGAGTGATTTACATAAAATGTAAAGTGTAGGAATCAATACAAAACTAAATGTCTAATAATATTAACATATAAGAATAGAGCATTGGTGATGGATACATATGAAGAGCATAAGTAGTAATAGATAAGATATGAATAATAAAAGAATGATACATGAATGTGATTAGGCATTGCATATGAAAATATGTAGATTAGTGTAAATTTGGGTTAACCTTAGCCATTATCTTGGTTACCTCAAAGGCATGATATATAACACATAAAATTTATTTATGAAATTTGGTCTTTAGTTGTTGGCTTCTAGTATGAATGTTATCTATAAGGTGGAATTCTTAGTTGAGACTCTCAATCTTCCATTGTTGGTTTCTAGTGTGATTAACAATATGAGCCAAGTATTAATTTCTAATGTTAATTATTCAAAGAAGGTTTTGTTTCATAAGAAGAGACCTATGTTGACATATTCCAAGGCATGTTATTATCCACAATGCATGACACTTCTTCACATCTCTACCAAGTTCTAAATAGATATAGATCTACCATTTCCATGGAGGAGATTGATGATTTAAAAATAAAATATCATGCCATTTCTTTCTTGAGACATCATGTTTGCATTCATGATTTGCAACTTCCATCTTCATCCAAAAATAAATTATGTTATCATTATGTGCCTGATATTAACAAATCAAAACCTTCTTTTGAGTATGATCGCCAACACAAAGGTAAACGAGTGGAAACAAAAGAAAGCTCAGTTAATGGCTTTCAACATGTTGGTGGAAAATATGCATCTTTTTGAAAGTGGCTTCCTAGCTTATCAATCTTATGTTTAGTAAGGTTTTGTAATCTCCATTGTGTTATGTATTTGGATCACGGGTATATCTAGTATGATGTCTTCTTTTGGGTATTTTTGGTGCATAAGAGAATGTACATATGTACTGATGTATTCAACCAATGTGCTTTTGTAACATTGTAATCAGACAATTGGTCATTTGTACTAGGACCTCACTAGTCTTTTTGATATTTTGTAAAAGTTGTTACTTGGACTGCAACTAGAGGTTTTCTTGCTAGTTCTTTCCCGCCAGTATGTCTGCTTGAACTAGCTATATGTAAAATATTACATATAAATAAAATTATAAGTGGTCTCCCACTTTTTCTTAAAAAAAAAATTTCTTGTAAATGTCCACATTTTTTTCCTTGACACAGTTGCTATTTCTTAAAAGATTTCTTATGATTTTTCATAATGTTGGTCAATACTTTATTGTAAATATTCTATAGTCATGCTCTTAAATGTCATAAGAATATTTCATAAGAGGGTTTCATCTTATAAAGTGATAATGATATTATATGCTCTTAGAACATCTTAGACACCTCCCTTGAAGCATTCAACAAATGACAAATAACTACCAACACAAAGTGAGATGCCTCATTTCCTAATATGAGGACAAAATGATAAATCAGAATATTAGGATGCAAGGTTGACCCACCTTTCCCAATACTTGGCTAAGTTTATCATCTATTGAGGAGTGGATCCCAACAACAATTGTGCTTAGTGCTTACTACTAATCCAAGGAATACCTATTCATTTTTTTTTATTTATGCCTAATGACTCCTCATCTCAAGTTAAATTGTGGGAATGGATTTTTATGCCCTCCCTATGACTAAATGGCTACAAGGAGGTGAATATGATATGGTGGAAAAAACCAAGATACAAGTTGGTTTAGTTCTCATAAACTCTCTAAAATATAATTGAATTCCTACATCCTAACTAGAAATACCATGAGGGGTTTAGATCCCATTTTAGACAAAAAATATTCTTATACTCATCACTAGTTCACTTGGACCAACTAAAGAGATGGTGAACTATGGGAAACTTAGTTGTATTGATAGATTTAAACTTAGTTATTTCTCTTTCCCTTGTCCCCTCTACACAAAAAACCCTTATTTAAGTAGATTCTATTAAACCTATCTCACATATCACCACTCAATTCTTTAAAAATTTCAAATTTCTTATTCTTCATACCTAATAATCTATCCTTCAAGCTCAACACTTCCCACCTCAATCAAATCGATCACCTTGCTTCCCTAATATCCCTTTGGATGATGTTCCTAGACCTCATCAAAATGGTAAGTGGATACAATTGCAGAATGATGCGATTAAATCTATTGCACTACCTTACTATGATCTTACAATAAGAATATGGCTAGAAAGAGATCTAGAATGGAAAAAATATATGGATCCAAATAGAAAAAAAAAACTTGTTTTGGCTTTAGCACTTACTAATAACTTTTCTTCAATGAGTGGTTGCTTCCATTGAAATAAAACTTACAAGATTTGAAAGTAATTGTAGTAGAGGATCTCAATTAAGAGATAGGCTACATTGGATGAAAGGATATAAGGGATACAAATTATTTTTTAGTTATCTCGAACATATTTACATTCTCAAGAGTGGATAATATCTATCGTTGATCAAGAGAGGTAGTTCCATGACAACTCTAATGATATTAAATCCATTTTCCTCCAACATTACAAATAATTTTTAATTGATCTAGTTGAAGGAGATCCACTTCAAGATATAGTTGAGGAATTGATTGGAACTTGCATACCCAAAATAATTGGTCTCATAAAATAGGCACATTTAGATAATTTATTCACCCTTGAGGAAGTTGATATTTCCTTGAAGGATTTGAATACTCAAAAATTCTTGGAATAGATGGTTTAGCTACACAATTCCTTAAAACAATATGTCCATTCATCAAGGAGGACTCTATGAGGTATAAAAAATAGCTTTATCAAAGGGATCCATCATTTAAATTTTATTAATCAAGGGTTGATAAATTAATTCCTAAAGGATTTTTTTTTTATCTAAGGGTGGATACTAATTACTCTTCTTAATACCTCCTACAAGATTGTGGCTAAATCCCTAGCTAAAATAATTGAACAGATGACACAAGAAATTGTAAGACTAGAAAAAACTATATTTATAAGGAGATTTAAATTATAAAACTTGAATATTTTTAAGGTATCTCATTAGATTCTACTTACTCTAACTTAAATTTAAAAAACAACATTAAAATCCACAAAACAAATTTCAAAGACATAATAAATTATTACAATATTATTTAAAAATATAATTGTAATGAACATGTTATAGTAATAAATATTCAAATTTTAAATCTATGAAAATATATATAACCAAATGATCTTTAGTTTTCATATATAATTTTTTAGGCCAATCTTTACGCACTAATTCACCATTGTTAAATTGATCCTTAGTTTATTCATTGTTTTTTTTATGATTATAATTTTTTTCAATTTCTATTAAACCAAACTCAAAATAATGGTATAAATTAAGATTCTTGTCTTTATCATAATTAGAAGTTTTATAAATTGTTAAATTATATATTTTTTAACATATATAAAATGTATGGTTGGATTAGTGAGATATTTATAACAATTGTGCAATATATTTAATCATATAACTATTTTGTAATAGAGATGAATAATTAAATAAATGATATAACAATATATAAAAGTTAGATAAAATAATTTAAATTAAATATATTAATAAAAAATAGTGATACTATTATTGAGGGTAATGTAGTACCCCTCCATTTATGCTTATGTTTTTTGTTGTTATGTTTTCACACAATTAGACTATGATATTTTGTTTGGATATTTTGATCACTGGTTTTAAGCGACAGTGGATTTATTCTGTAAAATGATGATACATTGTTTGGTGATTACTGATTTTAGACATGCTTTGAGATAGTTTAGATGTTTACTTTCAGATGATTATTGTTATGTATATGTTTTGATGGACTAACAGTTATTTATTTCATCAGTCTGATGTGATGTGTATTGGTGTGGAGAATGGAATCACATCACTCGCTTGCGAGTGCCCTATGATGTCCGTGATTTTCTCTGCACGGTGTGCCTGTACAATGGTTTATATATATATATATATAAATATGCATGTTATTGCTTGGTTGCAGGATTGTAGGTACATGACACCGACTCCACCTAGATACTCAGGTCTGAGTGTGTCAAGACTCAACGGATACGTTGATTGGGAGATAGTAGTTTGGTTCACCCTAGTCTAGTCTATAACCCGGTCACTGTACTTTGTCTATTTTTAGTTTGAGTCATAGATTGTCTTGTCACTTTCAGTTTGGATAAATTGTTTGAAAGGTAAATCTAGTTAATTTTAATGTTAGTTTATTGTGTTTTAATTTATAATTATTTAAATTAATTTTTAAATGTTGAAGAAATTAGTTGATTGTTATTTAATTAATTAATTAGTTTGTTTGGTTAAATGGTTTGATCAAAAAGATTAAATTTATTTAATTAAATTAATTAATTAATTAAATTAAATTGTTTTAAAATTTGTGTGTGAATCGATTCAATATTTAAATTAAATAATTTGTGGAAATGGTATTTTTGGTTATTAAATAAATTTTTGCATTTGGAAATTGTAAACTTAAATTAAATTAAATAAATGCATGCAATTTGAAATTTGATTTTTTAAATTTAAATAAATGAATTAAATCATGCAAAATCTTGGAAAGGAAAGATTGTCGAGAAGTGGTTAAAAGATATTTTGCACTTCTCGACATGTGTGCTAGTGCATTTATTGATTATTGTTGAGGAAATTTGTTCATGGAGGATAATTTGGATCTGGGGAAAAACACAGAGGTTATTCAATTTCCTCACGGGAAAAATATCTGGGCTTTGCAAAATTATCTGTTTATGTTATTTTGGAAATACTATATACTTGTGGAAGATTTCTTGGTTGTATTCTGGATGTTGTTTGGGCTTGGTTTCTCGGGAATGAATTATGAAAGCTTCAGGCAAAGATCTTCACTAGTCAGTTTTCAAAGCACAGGAAAATAGGTATTCTACTTGTGAAATTATTTTGTTTATTTTTGAAAGGAAAATGTTGTGAAAAGAAATTAAGATTTATTTAGATCCCTGTGTTTCATGCAAGAAATTTTGTTCACTGTGTTCTTGTTGTGAAAATTGTTGGTTTACTAAAATTCTGTAGCATACTTTCTCTAGGAAAAGTTTTTAATTCTTTAAAATTAATGTATTTCTCGGGAAAGTTAATTATTGTGTATTTACTGAAGGATTTGAAGAATTCTCTTAAATCTCAGAAAACTTATTTCTCTGTTGAATTATATTTTGAATGAAAATCTCTGTACCCAAAGGAAATATGTTAATTTCCCTAAATTCCCCGTTATATCCTGTAGAAAATTATTTTACTTCTCTATTTATAAAAAAAACCCTGTGAAATTATCCAGATAACCCTGAGGGATTATTTATATATCTATATATAATTCATATATAAATTGGATTGGGAAATCCTATATTCTTTATTTGAGTAATTTACATTATGTATAGACGAATTTTAAGAATTTCATTTTGAATAGACGGATTTTATTTATCGTCGTACAGGCAAAATTATTGAAATAAAATAAAATAAATAAATTTAACTGTGTTTGGGGAGGGCTGAAACCCTCCCCATTTATTTCCTTGGTGGGCGCAGCCCTGGTGCGGCTGCGTCCTCCCCAAATGGAGGGCGCGGCTTGGCCGAGGGCCTTAGGGCATATTTAGAGTTTTAAAAATTTAACTTTTGTTTAAAGAAATTCACGTGGATGAAAATTAGAATTAAATAATAATTATTAAATATAATTTATTATAATATATATATATATTATATATATATATAATATATATTATTATAATGTATTATATATAGGTGTTATTTATATTTTAATTAAAATATTTATTTGTATATGAATATTAAATGATTAATTCATTATTTTTTTTAAATTTGTAAAGAGTGTAAATTAGAATTTGATGTATAATGTGATATTTTCATAATCAACTTATTATGATAAAATATTTACATTTAAATTGCTCAGATAGTCTTGAGTTTATGAAGTTCATGTTTTAACGTGTGGATATGTTATTGAGAAAAATATAAACTTCATTTTTAGTATTGAATGGAAAATAAATTAAACTCTAGTTGATTAATATTGTACATCATATTATGATTGAAAGGATTTAGTATATCCTAAAGTAGATGTATAATTTTCTTTCAATTTGCTTTAAATTTTGTTTCTTTGTTAGGCAAATTGGGAAAGTCTCAAATGATCAAGTCTTTTAGACCAAATGTTAAATGGGGATTGTGATTGTTAAGTTAAATTATTGTGTTAACTAAGGATGTGTACATGGCTTTGCATGGTGGTTTGATACCTGTTTTATGAACAATGATTTGATGTTCGTTATAAAACGTTTAGTCTTTTATATTGATTTTGGTTATATGTATACCTTGTAAACCTTAGTCTGAGAACTTAGAAATCCTTGTTATGTTTAGGGGAGTGGCTTTTTGTAAGGGCCGACACACAAAGTGGTATCAGGGTAACTTACAAAGAGTTAGTAAGTCAATGATAACTAAATGACACAATAGTTAGATTAAAACTCTTAACAAGATGATTATGCCTCGCTTATGACTCTTGAGCTACTTTAGTCTTGAGTATAAGATGAGAAGGCCTGAAATGGAAAATCGATGTCTTGTTTCTTCAAAATACATTCAATTCCGCAATAATTAGCAATGGGGCTGGGTTTCGTAAGAGGTTACCAGGGTAACCCATGTTGGGGGCTGAAACCTAGGAAGAAACACTAGGGTAACCTTTGCAATATTGTGATGACACTCCACCTAAAATAACAGTTAACCTTGTGTATGTAGTACATTCAATTGTCTAAATCTAGAAAAAATGTAACCATTTGTTAGTTGTGTACTAGTGTCTAAGGTTAGTAGAATATGTCTAGGTAACCATATTACTATCTCCTAGCACGGGGGGTGGGCCTACAGGTACCACATGGTTGGGTGGAATGTGCACCTTACTCCGTTGGGTCCCCAGTTTTATGATCATGGCATCGAGAGCTTCATGGATGAAGAGCTCGCACTTGGAAACTTATATGTACTTCTTCATTGTATATTGTAAATCTTGTATTAGTAAACATCCCTCAATTGTATATGAGGAGAACGATGTAAATGTAATTGTAATCATTATTGAATTACCTCATCAAATGGATGAGTATTGTAATATTTTATCAAATGCAATGTAAGGAAATGTAATTGTACTTTATGTTATCTTGAATGGAGTTTCAAATGAAATGCAATGTTTATCTTTATGTTATTAATTAATATGTGCAATGCGAAATACTAAATTCATCCATGGAAACTCAAGTAGTGTAACGTCACATAGCTTAACGAATGTATGCAACTAATTAACTTAATAATTATACTTTAAAAAAAATTATTTCACTTTTATACACTATTGCAACATTCCTTATGTTATTATGATGGGGCATTACAGGTAATATAAAAGGGGATCATCATACTAAAATAAGTCACAAATAAAATCACCTAAGTAAGAAAAGTATTTTATTGATAATCTTATTAGGGATGCTAAGATGGTAATAAAATTTTTGCAAGCAACAATCAGCTAACAAATAATAGTGTTTATGCACTATTGTATATATATATACATATATATATACATTATTAATATTATTAATAAAATTTATTATAGTATTGATATGGGTATTAATGGATGGTATTTGTAATAGTATAAATGAGGGTATATGTAAACATGATATCACTATCACATTAACATTTCTATTATGAGTAAAGTTTAATATTATTTGCGAGTAATAAAATTGATAGAATGTTTGTATTAATTGTAGAGGGATCCTTAATATCATCAAGTATTGTTAATACTCTTATCAATATTCATATCGATAGTTACCTTAATACTAATGTTAGCATACTTAACCTTATTAATGCTCATCGATAATTGGATAGCATTTTTGGAAAAACCTTTTATAGATGTTGAAATATGAGAGGAACATAAATAAATAAATGCAAACCATATAATTATTCATGTTGTTATTACCATCAAAAGTTACATATTTAGTACTTTAAATGCCATCATTGGGTCATGAGGAACTATCCTAATAATCATAATACCATATTGACCTTACTGTCAACAAGAAATAGAAGTAGGGACAACTCATTGTGGGTTACGATGACATAACCATTATAATGAGAATATTATTAGTGTAACCATTAAATTGTGATACTTGCAAATTTAATATTTAAAGTATAGTTAATAGTGAGAGATGCAATAATAATAGTATCACATTAGCAAGTTAAACCAACAAATAAATTAAAGAAAGGATGTTAATTCTATTGGAGATGGTTATTGTTGCATCATAAACGCTTAAAGCATTAATTAGTGTAATTAAAGGATTCAAAAAAAAAATTATTGAGTTTTTCTAGTGAAAAATTATGGGCATAACAATTATATATTTTTTAACATATATAAAATGTATGGTTGGATTAGTGAGATATTTATAACAAGTATGCAATATGAAGTCAAACTTTATTAGATTTGATTCTTAATAAATTAGTTTTAATGATTCAATTTATAGCTTTATGCAATCTATAAGTTTAAATAGTTTGATGGTATCTAAACTTTATACATATAAAAATATGATAAATGTCGATTATTTTGTTTTCCAATCTATAATTTTTGATGTTCTTGGCTATATAATTGAGATGATTCACTCATAATGTAATGATAAAATTCATCCTCATATGGAGGATTTTATATTATCTTCCATTAAATTCATCCTCTTTATGAGATTCTTATGGAATATTGATATTCTAGTGTGAATTCTTAATTTTAAACATATCTTAACTAAATAATTTAGGTTCAATGAAGGCAATAGAACTTTTTTTCCACTTACATAATCCTATTTTGAAGTTCATTTATGTTAACAACTATTAGATTAGATATTTTTATCCCCAATTATTTTCAAAT
Organism: Sequoia sempervirens; assembly: GCA_007258455.2. Lineage (NCBI taxonomy): Eukaryota > Viridiplantae > Streptophyta > Pinopsida > Cupressales > Cupressaceae > Sequoia > Sequoia sempervirens. The sequence goes on along the minus strand of VDFB02047230.1, from coordinate 347,163,325 downwards.
AATTTTACACTAATCTTTGTTTTCTTATTCTTTCTTTCATTGTTTCATTTAAAATTTGAACCATTTAAGGATGTTATGTTATAGATTATAGTTGTCTTCCAATTCTTTTAAATTGTTAATGGTATGAAAATATTATTGATGAGTAGATGAATTATTAATTGTTTTAGATAAATATATTCTCTATATCTAGATATATTTGTATATGCATAAAATTGGTCATGTTTAATTATTCCTGACATTTAATTAAATACTTATTATTTAATTAATTTCTCTAAAGTCTTCTACATGTAATTAAATTTAATCAATTTAATTATATTGTTCATTCATTTTATTCTCCCACTATAATTAAATAAATTTATTTTATTTAATTACTCCACATATCTACTTAATTAAATTAAATAAATACATTTTATTTATTTAAGTTAATTATCATCTTCTGAATTTAATTAAATCTTTTTAATTAAATTTAAAATATCTCTTTTCTTCTATTTTAAACTTTCTTCTAATTAATTAAATACTTTTATTTAATTTTTTTCTCCAAATTTAATTAAATATTTTATTTAATTAAAGATCTTCTACTTTCTTCAAATCATAGTTAGATATTTCATTTAATTATAAAATCTTCTGATTTCCTCAAAATCTAAATAATTATTTAATTAAGAAAAATCAACATGCACTCATAAATAAATAATTGAATTAGATAATTAATTATTTATCTTCTCAGAATCTTTCCATTTTTTTCTAAAAAGAGATGATTTTTAAATCATCTCATCTTATCTCTTCCATGAAAATGGAAAAATCTTGCTTTACTTGTTTTCTTCTATTTTTCTCTTCAGTCTCATCCATCTTCGACCGTTTGATTTGTCAAGAATTATCACAGCCGTTGACCAACCCAGCCAATCAAAATCTTTGAAAAACTCTATAAATGCATGTACAAATCCAAGCATTGGTAAAGACAATGAACACACAAACATATACACAATCACGTTTATACTCTCACATTCTTAGCATTTTAGCAATATTTTCATCTTAGCATAATCTTGCATTTAGCATAGTATGCATTTTTAATCTCATTCTTCAGTAGTCCATTTTGTTGAGCTTGATCTGCTGGATTTGAGAGCAACTTGAGCAAACAAAACACTGGACATAGAGAGCAATAAGATGACTTCAGAGAAGCTACCATAGAATAGTTTTCTTACTTGTTTTCTTTGAGTTTCTTTGATTCAATTTTTTATTGATTGTGTTTTGATTTAATTAGATTGACATATTTTTCATACACACATAAAATGGTGCCCACCATGGGGACCATGCCCTGATTTTGACATTTTTCTGTAGAGCATTCTGATAGGTTTCAGCATTCTGGAGTTCGGCATTCAAAAAATTCTTCGTTTTAGCATATCTGATACTTTCTACAGTGCATATGGGGTTTCTATTTTTTTTCTGTTTTGCAGTTCTTTTTTAGCGCATCTGGGGACTGTTCCAATGCATCTGAGGGTTCATTTAGCACATCTGAGGGACAAAATAGTGCATATAGTTCCTCAATCCGGAATTAAAATCTGCATTTAGTTAAAATAGCGCATTTAGGAACTATTTTAGCACATATAGTAGTTAATCTAGTGCATTTAAGGTATATTTCAGTGCATCGATGTTGCATTGTTCACAGAGTTAAATCTGCATATCATTAAAGTAGCACATTTAAAGACTCTTTCGGCGCATTTAGGAAATTTCTGTAGCACATTAAAGGTTTGTTTTAGTGCATATAAGGTATGTTTTAGCACATATAAGGTCTGTTTTAGCACATTTGAGATCTGTTTCGGAGCATATAAGGTCTATTTCGGTGCATATGAGTTGTAACACAAATACAAAATTCTGAGTCTGATGCCTTCTGCAAACAGAATTTTCTTTGGTTAAAAAGAAGCAATCCTAGGATAGTCACATCTGGATAAAACAAACCAATCCTAGGATAGACATGGCATTTAAAAAGAATCAATCTAGGCTAGTCACCACACAGTGATCTTACAGTTAAAATTGAACAACTTGTTTTTGTGAAGCAATATCTTCACTTAGATTGGATCATTGTGATTTGGGCTTACAAAGAACATTTGTTTGCTTTGTCTGTGGCAATAGGTCTATGCTCTCCCCTTAACTGGGTGATCAGAATACCAGACTTGCCTTTTCAATTTTCATGCATTTTTACTGCTTTAATTACATCCTTTAGAGAGCTTGCCATAGTGGGAAAAAGTACTCACCCTATGGGAATGACTCAAGTGGGTTCAAGCCAAAACCAAGCTATTCCACCTCACTATAAAATTTAAAGCAAATATGGGGAAATCCTCTTTTGCTAGTAGTGTGCAAGATAACCATCCCCAAAGCCTTTGTTCTAAGGGTTGGGAGGTCTCCTGAGGGAGTTTATTATTGTCGCACTGAACGGAAACCCTTACTATGAACCTAGTGTAGTAGCCAGTCGAATTCAGTTTCTGAACATCCTAATAATCACAATGCAAGGGGAGGGAAGAATCTGCCCCCAAGATACTCACCATATAACTGCCAAGGACCGTTTGCTCAGGGGATTCGGTATCCACTTTCGTCACTCTAAGTACATGCCTAGAAAAGAAAAAAAACATGGGCACCCCTTTGAGGGTGACACAGCTATGTGAGTCAACGTAGTTCTAAGATGTGGGTTGTTTATTACTAGGATGACCTACTTGAATACTAAGAGTGAGTCTGCCTGAATTGTCTTCCATGTATTAAACCTATGAAAACATTTGTTGAAAACATTTTCTTGATCATACACTTGATGTTAGTATAGGGTTTTAACAACAACTATTTTTCAGAGTGATTGTTGTGTCTTCCATTACATTAGCTCAGATAAACAATCATCTAAAATAAACATGAAAAATAGCAACTAAAATCATTCATACAAAAAAACTGTTTGTATCTTTGGTCTAGTGAAATTTTGATATTTCCCCATGCTTAGAGAATGGAAATCAACAAAATTTGTCAAGAAATCAATTTCCACTAGAATCAAGAAACCCAAGAAACAATTAGGGTACAAGAAGACATTGCAAAGAAGAAAAAAATTGTACAAAAGTCGACATGTCTTGCTTCATTACTGTGGATTTCTTCATAGATACCAAGACTTTGTTAGGGGATTCACTGACAAGTATGTTGTAGATCCTTTGGATTCTCGAGCTTATTATTAGAGATTAGCTCTATCTCAACGGCATAATCTTAACCAACCTCTTGAGTTTGATAATATATCGCAACCTTCTATTGAGTATCCTTCACATCCTAGTCAAATCCTCCAATGATCTTGAATTCTTCCTTTGAAAACAAAGATCAAATCTTTAAGAGTGCACCTTCCAAAACAAATTTATGATTTATTGATTCAACTTCCCCAGCACGATTCTGACATCCTTCATCATCGAAAGCCATAATCAAAAAATTAGGAAACATCTTTGATCATATCATAACATTCCCATCTTATCAGATCAAGATATCATTGTCGCACTTATCAAAACTATAATCTAAGTTTAGAAGGACTTCAAAATCACATGCCTATCTTCACAAGATCTCAATACAAAAAATCTAGGGAGGAAATACAACAAGAAGGTGGAAACAGTAATCCCCTTTACAGTATAAGTCTTAATCCACTTTTCAACAACGACATGGATAATAGAGAAGAAAATCTATTCCACAGGTACAAAGCCATAAATGTAATACTCCTGTAGATAGTGATGATGAACTAGAGGATGAATGACACCTTAGAGAGGCTAAGCAAGATCCCAAGTTTTACAAAGCCATAGAAAAGATCTTGTAGCGAGATAAAGAGAAATATTTCCTCTATCTAGCTGACCAAGGAGCTAAATTGCCACATGACTTTGATACAGAGATTTTGAAAAACAAACCTGAAGAAACACCCCTATCTGATCTTAGTGCTTTGACTCAACAAATCAAGGCACTTTAAGGACAAGTTAAAGAGTTACAAGGGGGAACCACCACAAAGAAATATACTCTCGAGGACATTTTTCCTTATCCTTTTGATCAAAGTCTCAACATGATTCCATTTCGCAAACATTGTGAAATGCCAATTTTTTTTTGCTATATTGGGAAATCAGATCCAATCGATCATGTTAGAGACTTCTAAAACATGACATTAGAATTCTCTCATGAGGACACTTAAATGATGCGATTGTTTCCTAGGATTCTTGGAGCTCATTCTATGGAATGGCTATCAAAGATTACACCTCTCGTCAAGACATTTGAAGAATTAATCAATCTATTTATGTCACAATATGCTTACAACATCCAACACCAAATCACTATGATAGATCTCTGCAAAGTTGCACAAAAACCTAGCGAATCTTTCATTACGTTTCTTTAGAGATGGAGAAGAATGTTCGCTAGATATCCACATCCTGTTCCTAAAAAGGAAAAGATGGTTAACTTCATTAACAACTTAAATTCAGAAATGAGCTATCATTTGAACTTACATTGTCCTTCTTTTGAGAAATTGATTGAAGATGCCATAACCATTGAAAATTATTTGGTTAAAAGAGGAATAATAAAACATGACAAAGACAATCCTAGCTCATCCAATCATCAAAATAATCAGGACAAGTCTAAATTTTGGACTCGCAACAAGAATGTCATGAATGATGGTGTTGTTGATGTAAATCATGTCTCGACCAAGCCATTTTTCCTTAGTACTCCAAGCACTCGCAACAACAATGTCAACTCGATTACGAATCACGGAAACAATCCTCCTCCTCTGAGGAACAATATAAATCAACATCCTACTCCTAATCAAGGGACTTCCAACAACCAAGGTTACCGAGGAACCAATAACAATAACAATAACAATAACAATTCCTTAGGGAACACCTCAAATAAAAATCCACAAAGATTTTCATTCTTCTCTAGTAGAAGAACTTTCACCCCAATGGGTCAATCTATGGAATCTGCATTCAAAGAGTTGATGGCTAAAAATGTCATTACATTGCCACCTCAATGAAACTATGAACCCAGTGTGAAGCCTCCATCATGGAATGAGGCATAATATTGTGACTATCATCGGTGCAAAGCTCATTGCACAAATAACTATCAAGCCTTGAAAAATCTCATTCAAGACTTAATTGAAAATGACACCATCAGAATAGAAGGACATCAATAATTTAATGAAGACCACCAAGCTTTTCACAACCCTTTGCCCAACTATCAAAAGGGTGTCTTTGAGAAAAAGTGTGAATCATATTGATGATCCGATAATCAACCATATCTACACCAACGATGAACAGGTCAATGTTATTAAAGTCAACAAGAAGTTGGAATACAAAGAATTCAACGCAACAATAAGGGCTCAATCCAAAGTTGTCTTAAAAGGTGCCTCTTTGAAATCCACTAGAACCCCACCTCAACACCAATATGACCTAGTTAACCAACTTCGAAAAATGCCTGCTCAAATTTCTATCTTAGAACTCTTAAAGATTTCTCCAGCACATAAGGAAATTCTCGAAAGGGCCCTTGTTGAAACAATTGTATCCACTGATTTGGATGTGGATAAATTTCAAGCTATGGTAGGACACTTGTCTTCACCCACATGTCTCTCATTTTCTATGAAAGATGACGCTTCCCTAACTCATCCCAACAATTCATCATTGTATTTAGAAGTCATGATTCACAAGTTTCATGTTAGACACATCCTAATAGATGGAGGGGCTGGTTTAAACATATGCACCATGAAGTTGGTTCAAGCTTTAGGATTTTCTAAGGATTCCATTGATCCCAAAAGAAAGATTACAATCAAAGCCTATGATGATAAGGAAAGAGAATCCAAGGGTCTAATGATGCTACCAATCAGAGTTGGATCTATTATCAAAAATACTTTCTGTCAAGTATTAGACTGTGATCTTGCATACAACATCTTGTTGGGTCATCCTTGGATCCATGAAATGCAGGCTGTCCCATCCACCTACCATCAATGTCTTAAGTTTCCTTATGATGGACAGGAAATCATGATACCAGCAGATAATTCAAAAATTCAAACTTGTGCCAACCTCAAAGCTAGTCAGGATACTTTGGTTCCTAACAATCGAGAAACTCATGCTAGTACTTCTGTCAAGATTGATACACAAATCAATTAGTTGACCAATACCTTTGACAAGGAACTAAATTTCAAGGACCATGGAGTCGGGGAGTACTCTCTCTATCTTGCTAATTTATTGACATCACCCCGATCACATGGACAACCTTCAATAGCACAACATCAAATATCAGCAGCGTCAACATCAATGCAACAACCAACAGACCCACGCACAAAGCTTAATGGATGATTCATCAAGGAGAAATTCCCCATGGAAAATCCTGAGGATAAAGAAATTCTAAACTGGCTCTATAAGGATGAAGATGAAATAGTGCTTAATGTCAAATTACCAACAGAGAGATATGGAAAAGGGTATACAATCATGCAGAAGATGGGATATGATGGTAATGGTCGCATCGAGAAGAGGAAAGAGGGAGTAGTTGAACCTAGTAATCCTCCAGGACTTGCTACAAAAGAGAAAACCGGATTAGGTTATGATATTACCTCAAAGGAAAGAACCTCCAAACAAATGCATGACACTGTTCTTACATTACAAGAAGATTCAGATTCAAGAGAAGCATGTTTGGCGATAATTCAAAATTTCATGGATAATAACTTTGACACAGACTCTACTGAATATGAATGGGATACCATTTACAATGATGAGTTCTAGAGGAATAAAATGGTTGATGTGATACACAAGTATACCCCTACTCTAATCGAAGGTGAAGGGTCATGGTCCTGAACACGAGAATCTGAACCAAAAAGTAACTATGATTCTAGTGTTACTAAGTCAGATTTAAATGAACAAGACCATCGCAAGAATAGTATCATCATTGATCCACCTCATACCTCAGATCCTATGGTCAACTCGTTATGACCATAACCATAGCTGACTTCACACAACCTAATGACCCACTACCACTTATTCATCCTAATCTTATTGATTGGGATTCATCCAAACCTATCATTATACCTATGTTTCCAAGTGACGAAGCTATCGTAAACTTCCTTTCTACAGATGACATAAATGATTGTTCCACCAGTGATTTTTGGCACAAATTCTTTCATCAGGAGGGTGTCAAGTCTCCTAGCTGCAAAATTAAAAATCAAAAAGAAATATCTAATGGTGGAAACCAAAATATGGCAGTGTTAGATCAAACAAAAGAGAAAATAAAGAGTGTATCAGATGGTGAAAACCTTTTTAAGGCACTAGATGATGGGAATCTTGACACTCTCCCGAAACGCTACCATGAGCGATCACCCATCTTGATTGAGCCTACAAAAGCTGTCAATCTTGAAACATCAGAAAAACCAAAGATCTTACAGTTAGCTACATCCCTGATAGAGACAAAGATACCAGAGTTCATAGAGTTTTTAAGAGAAAATCAAGTCAGCTTTGCTTGGTCTTATGTGGACATGCCACTTGGGGCTTGATTCTGATCTGATCATGCATCACTTGTCTATCAAACCAGGGGTTAAACCTGTGAAGAAAAAACTCAGAAAGATGCACCCCCATGTTGCATTATTGGTTAAGGAAGAACTAAGAAAGGTCCTTGATGTGGGTTTCATAAGATCAATCGACTACACTAAATGGATCTCTAACATTGTTCTTGTATCTAAGTCAGATAAAAGTATTAGAGTGTGCACAGACTTCAGAGATCTTAATAAAGCATGTCCTAAGGATGAATTCCCACTTCCCAACATCAACACCATAGTGGATATGACAGCTAGCCATGCCATGTATTCATTAATGGATGGTTTTTCTGGTTACAACCAAATCAAGATTGCACCCAACGACCAGGAGAAAATAGCTTTTACATGTCCGTGGGGAACTTACTGTTGGAATGTCATGCCTTTTGGTCTAAAAAATGTTGGGGCTACTTATCAAAGAGCCATGACTACAATATTTCATGACATGATGCACACATTCATGGAAGATTATGTAGATGACATATTGGCAAAGTCATACACTAGAGAAGGACATCTGGAAATATTGTCTAAAATATTTACAAGATTGGAGAAATTCAAAGTTCACCTCAATCCCAAGAAATGTGTTTTTGGGGTCACATCTGGAAAACTCTTAGGTTACATTGTTTCAGAAAAGGGAATTGAAGTAGATCCTGCTAAAGTTTAGGCAACCATGGAAATGCCTCCTCCAAGAAACATCAGTCAATTGAGGTCACTACAACGATGACTTCAATCTATACGGAGGTTCATTGAGCAACTGGCCAACAAAAGTCTACCTTTCACACATTTATTACATAAAAATGTTCCTTTCAGATGGGATGACAAGTGTGAACTGGCTTTTCAACAAATCAAATAGTAATTAATGACTCCACCAGTCCTAGTACCACCAAATTCAGACAAGCCACTGATCTTGTATATTGCCACAATAGAGACATCCTTGGGAGCATTGCTAGCATAAGAAGACCATACAAGGAAAGAACGTGCAATTTATTGTATCAGTAGAACACGAACAAGCCATGAACTCAATTACACTTCCATCGAGAAGGCTTGTTTAGCAGTAGTCTTTCACAGAAATTTTGGCATTACATGCTAACACATACAATCAATCTTGTTTCAAAGATTGATCTACTAAAATATCTATTAAGCAAAGCATCATTAACAGGAAGGCTAGCAAAATGGGTCATGATTTTGAGTGAGTTTGACATCCATTATGTTGATCGTAAGGCAATCAAAGGAAAAGCTATCGTTGATCAACTAGCTGAAGCACCACTACAAGCAAACCATCCTCTGCACATTGAATTTCCAGATGCTGATGTCTTTACTGTAGAATTTAAACAACCATGGTCCTTATATTTTGATGGCTCTTTCACTTTACATGGATCGGGGGTAGGCATACTCTTTGTCACCCCTCAAGGACATACCATTCCGCAATCATACAGGTTGATGTTTCCAGGCACCAACAACATAGCCGAATATGAGGCATTAATCACTAGACTCAAAATAGCGTTGGAATGGAGGATTACAGAACTAAAAGTGTATGGCAACTCATAGTTAGTCATTAATCAAATCAATGATGATTATCATACCAAAGATGACAAACTATTGCCATATAAGAAGATGGTGGATGACTTCAAGAAGTATTTTGTGGGCATCAAATTCATGCAAATTCCAAGGCTTGATAACAAAGCAGCCGATGCCATGGCTACGATCGCCTCATTTTTACAACTCACAGAAAATTAGGCTCGCTACAAATTTCTAGTGGAACAATCATTTACACCTGCTTATGACACCCCCGAAAGCCAAATCATTTTCCACTTGGTGGGATCTGATTCACCTTGGTATGGAAAGATCTATGCCTACCTAAAAGATGATATCTTACCACCTGATCTATCCCATAACCAAAAACATAATTTCATCTGCCAATCCTCCCATTATACCCTTATCACTGACACCCTTTATCACCCTGGTCTTGATGGTACTCTTTTTCTTTTTTTTGAATGTGATGAATCTGACAAAGCTTTACAAGAAGTTCACAATGGCATTTGTGGTACTCATTCGAGTGGACTGACCTTATCCAAAAAAATGATTAGAATGGGTTACTACTGGCTTACAATGGAAAGGGAATCATTCACTTTTGTGAAAACATGTTCAAAATATCATATTCATGGGAATCTCATTCATGCTCCCACACAAGAGCTACACATGTTCACACCAACTTGGCCATTTTCTCAATGGGGATTGGATCTTGTTGGAAAGATTCATCCTTCATCCTCAAACAGACACAAATTCATCATCACCACCATAGAGTATTTTACCAAGTGGATTGAGGCAGTACCTCTTACGAAAATTACCAGCAAACAAATATCATCGTTCATACTGAATTATCTTATTTGTTAGTATGGAATTCCCAACTCCATTATCACAGATAATGGACGGCCATTCAAGAATCAAGATATTGATGAACTTTGTGAATGATTCCATATTCAGCATAGGTACTCAACACCTTATTATCCACAAGGGAATGGCCAAGCAGAGGCCTCAAACAAAATAATATTGAAAATTTTCAAGAAAACTGTGAATGATGCAGGGAAAGATTGGCATGTTCAACTTAATCCCGTGTTGTGGGCCTACAAAACAAGTATCTGAATGCCAACAGGAACAACACCATTTTCTCTTGTCTATGGAGCGAAGGAAATTCTACCTCTAGAGGTCAAGATTCCATCACTTAGGGTATCACTGAAGGGTCTCCTAACAGATGATGAGTACAGAGTTTCTCGATTGCAAGAAATGGAACTTCTTGATGAGAAGCAACAATGAGCAGCTAATCATTTGAAAGCATATCAACAAATGATGTCTTGCAACAATAATCACAAAGTCAAGCCGCGTACCTTTCAAGTTGGTGATCTTGTTCTGAAAGAAAATCCATGAAATTAGCAAGACAGAGAGAAGAAAGGAAAATTTGAACCGAATTGGCTAGGTCCTTATGTGGTTATCGTAGTCTACGGCTCAGGAGCATACAAGTTTCCAATGGCATAAGGGAATCTATTTGATGAACCCATCAACAACATGCATGTAAGGAAGTATTACATCTTAAACAGTTATCATCATCTAGAAAAAGTCCTGAAAAAAATACAAAAATAGCAGAAAAAGTCCTAAAAAGAATACAAAAATAGCAGAAAATGTCTTGAAGAAATACAAAAACAATAGAAAATTTCCTGAAGAAATATAAAAACAGTAGAAAAAGTCTTGAAGAAATACAAAAACAGCTGAAAAAGTCCTAAAGAAATACAAAAATAGTAGAAAATTTCCTCAAGAAATCCAAAACATCTGGAAAAAGTCTTGAAAAAATGGTTACATTGGTGAAAACCTAGCAAACAGACATCTCAATAGTGAAATTTTTTTTTTAAAAAAATGCAATAAAAACAAATAGTGGAAATCTGGCAAACATACGCTATTTGTAGCTCTCCATCTATTAGTTCATGTTCTGCACTTGAATTTTTCAACCTTCGTTTCATACATTTGTCCATCATCTTAGGGTCATACTAGCATCATGCTGCCATCATTTTCCTAGACCGATAATGTCTTACCATGGCTTGATTATTGTACATATTCATTTCAACAAGTTGTGTCAATATTGGGAGCAAACGTTGACATACTGGGGGAAATCAACTTTTAGGTTTTACCAAAACAGCTAGACAATAACATCAAAATCCAATCTTACAAACAAACAATCAAACCTTATGCACACCTATCCAATCATTGATACATATCACAACAGTTTTCAGTTGCGTACCATAACATGACTCATATCTAGATGATCTATAATCTGAATAATGTTTGGAAGAACAATATTTCATTTTAAACAATGGTTGTTTGATTTTTGATGTCATTTTTCTAGAGCTCTCTTGATGATGTACTGAACTAGAGAGGCAAGGAAAGAGAATGATTTTTCTTTGTCTATTGTATTGAGATTAACTAGCAATCTAGTGCAAATATGTTGTGAGACATGATTTCCAAAGCAATATCATTGATGACAGTTCAACATTTTCATCAGAAAGTGGTTAATCTTTGTTTGTTTATGCACGAAATGCTCAGGTCATCTCGGTTTAATTATACCTCGGTGCTTGTGTTTACTTGCAATATCAAAAATCATGAAAGTTGTACTCAAGTCATCATTGGTGCTAATTTACCCTCTGATGCCTGTACATACTTTCAACATTTTCAAATGCTCTATGATGATTCCGAAAAAATAACAACAGCTAAACAAATGGTTGATTTCATTTAGTTGCATTTCATCTTGCTCATTATATCTGCATACTGGATTTGCATCAGAGTTTTTGAAAGGCTAGCAAGATCATCAATGGCTGCCATGTCTCTTTGGACTATCTGTGGAGGACATTCGAACACTTGTTTCATCATCACCTTTCATCATCATTATCATTTCATCTAGGTCCTTTCATTTATCATTTATCATTCATTTGCATATCATTTAGATTCTCTATCATCTTCATATCATTACCATTTTATCATTTTTATATTCAATTCATTTTCATTTATCATTCATTTCATATCATTACCATTTTATCATTTTATATTCCATTCATTTTCATTTGCATCCCATTTATCATTTTTTTATCGTTATCATTTTTCATTTCATATCATTACCCATTTTCATTTCATATCGTTTTCATTTCTCGTTTCATTCCATTATCATTTCATTATCGTTATCATTTCAGTTTCACCTTATCATTTCATTATCATTATCATTCCATTATCATTTCATTATCATTATCATTCCATTATCATATCATTATCATTTCATCATCATTGTCATTCCATTATCATTATCATTCCATTATCATATCATTATCATTTCATCATCATTATCATTCCATTATCATTTCATTATCATTAGCATTCCATTATCATTCTCATTCCATTATCATTTCATAATCCTTATCATTCCATTTATGATTTCATTATCATTATCATTTCATTATCATATCATTATCATTCCATTATCATTCCATTATCATTCCATTATCATTTCATTATCATTATCATTCCATTTATCATTTCATTATCCTTCTCATTCCATTATCATTATAATTTCATTTTCACATTATCATTTTATTATCATTATCATCTCATATCATGCTCATTTCATTAGCATTTCATTTTCATCATCATCCATTTTTCACTATCACTTAACATGTCATTATCATTTATCCCATTATCATTCATTTCACTTAATACTTATCATTCCATTTTCAGTTATTTCATTAACATATCATTTTCTTAGTTGCATTTAATCATCATTACAATACATTCCATTTCATTACGTATCATTTATCATCTTATCACACATCATATCATTTCTCGCATTACATTCATATCATCTCATTAATCATCCTATCATTTTCATATTTAATCATATTACGAATTCATGCCGCATATCATAATCACCAACATTAATTTTCCATCATGTTATCATTTGAAAATCCAAAAAAAAATATTCCATACATACATATTCATATCATTTTCCAAAAATAACATCTTTCATAAAACATATCACATATTCCAAGACATATTTTCATAATCATTTCATCCACCTACATGACATCATTAGTATGCATCATCAATCATTTTTTTTATCATCATATCAACTCATCCTGCATATCAGGTTAGTCATTAAATCATTCCCACACATATCAAAATATCATAACATATAGAAATAAATGCACATCACATAATCATCTCATAAATACATATCACATCATCAAAAATCATCACCGTTGCATATCATTGCTCATCATAAATAATACAAATGTCCAATGTCCAATGAAACTAAAAAGTCCAAAGATAAATACATGGTATATGATCAAAATCAAATATACATACTCCAAAAATAATATACATGTGTGAAATACATCTACATCAACTGGTTGATGCCCCTAATGGAGCTGGTCCGGAAGGAGGTGGTCTGCCACTGGTACCTGCGTCAGGATCTCGCCGAGGCCTAATAACCCCTAAGCTTTGTGTGTGTGTCCTTGACCTACTCCTAGTCCTAGTGTGGGACCACGGGAATGGCTCTCTACACTCAGGAGGACATAGCTCTTCGTATCTAACTCGGTAAGACTCCACCTCCCTCGCCATCTCCATACCCTCAACGATGGCCTCTCGCAATGACACACTCTCCATGGTGCCCATCAACCTCTTTGCCACACCCTTGGCCTCTACCACCCTCCGTCTGAATGCATCCCTCTCTATCATCAACTGGGATACCTGTGGGGCTAGGGCAGGTACCTGTGCCTATGCCTGTGTCTGTGCCTATGCCTGTGTCTGAGCCTAAGCTTGTGCCAACTATGACAGCAGCTATGCTATCACACTTTGTGCCTAACCTAGCTAACCCTGAATAGTCTACACCTAGGCCTATAGAGTGGCTATCTTTATTTGCTGAGAAGAAGAGGACATCCCGATGATCATCCATGGTCTGCCCCCAGACCTAGGCCTCCATAAAATTGGTGCACTAGCTAGGCTATCCATCCTCTGCCTCACTGCTATAGCCTTCTCCCCTCCATCATCTCCCCCATCATCCTCATCATCTGGGCTATCATTGTTGCTGCCCTCCTCCTCCTCTCTTCTGCCCTCCTCCTCATCCTCTCCACCCTCCTCTGCCTGCTCTTCGCCAGCCACACCCTCCTGTCTCTCTACCCCAGGCTGATGTACTACAACGATGGGCCCTGGCTCATCGGGACATGTAAACCGTGAGAATCGATGTGTATGAAAGTACTCTAAGTACTCATCGGACATCCCTGCATCTGTAATATTTGGTTTGTATGCCCATACCTCAGCTTGCAAGCCAGTATACTCTGTATAGGCCACCTGGTATGTGATGCATCGGTCCCACCCTAGATCATCCTTACGCCACCCATAGTGCGCAACACCCTGTGGCATCCCCTGTATAAATCCATACTGTCTCTACACCCGTAGTGCCAAAAATTGCTCAATAATGAACGATGTGCATCCTATCAGATATCGTAGTATGCAAACAAATGGAATCTCCAGATGATCCGTGTCCTAAGGCTCGCAGTCTACATACGGCCTCCATATCACTGCATCTACATTGTCTAGCACCCGTCGCCAGTACTCCAACTTGCCCAGCTTGGGCTGGACAAGTGCACCTGAATATGCATATATGTATGGCCTCCCTAGTGGCCTCACCCTAGCACATGCTAGTCTCGTCACTGAAATATGCTCCCAGGCCTAGATCTGAAGCAAAGTCACACTGCTGGCCAGACTCGTCAACCCTTTGTACACCACCTGATGTAGATCGTGATATAAGTGGGTCAAAATATAGCTCCCCCAAGCATACCTCCATGGCTGAGTCACCAACCACTCCAGCATCCTACCCCATCTGACTAAAAATCCCTTCTACCGATGGTCAGGTCCAAGGAAGCCTCCAATAAATGCTGCCAACACAGCAACTAAGGCAGGAAATCTACTAAAATCTACCCACGACACCCAATATCCTGATATTGACATATCGCCATAGATGCTCCTCAGTGCATTTTTCCCTCCTATCTCCTTGTCATAAACCACAAGGGCACCAACCATAGGAATCCCTAGAATCCTGTACATGTCCTTAGGTGTCACGATCATCTCACCTGTCAGAAAATGAAAGGTGTTATGATCCAAATGCCACCTCTCAGCCAGTGCAGTCAACAGCCCTCTGTTGACTTGAATCCCTCACGAGATGGTCAACAATGATCCCATTCCATAGGAACCTATCCATTGTACCTCTGTAGGAGTCAACTCTCCTATCCTATCCCAATATATCGAGAACCGCTCTCTAATCTGGAGGTTGTCAAAAACCTCCTATTTTTGGTCATCACAAAGACAATTCATCAAACTCATACCAATGACTCATATCATGTGCTCTATCTATCAAGTGACCCATATCAAGTGACTCATCTCTAGTAACCCATATCAAGTGACCCATATCTAGCAACCCCTATCCAGTGACCCATATCAAGTGACCCATATCAGTGAACCATATCAAGTGCCCCATATCAATAAACCATAACAGTGAACCATATCAAGTGAGTGACTCTCATCATGAACTCAAATGCTACATCTATCTATCTGAATATCAAAAGAAATCTATTTTCTCATCGTTATTCTATTTGTTTTTCTTTTCAAGAAAGCAAATTTACCAACAATCAAACATTTTAAACCATCATTTACTATTTGGTTTCTATCATAGAGATCAAATTTATCTGACATCTACTCTTTGTTTTCTATTTTGGGGAAACAAAGTCATTAGTTAATCATCTCATTTCTATTCATATCAACATGATGCAAACACAAAAAATTATCTATTGACCTAAAAGGAAAATTACATCATTATTTTTCATCATCAAATGCATTGCCAAAATTTTCCTATAAGCGCTAATCTATGCCTCAGATGCGCTAAAAATCAAAAGCACTACAGTTTACCTCAAAAGCGCTAAAACTCATTAGGCCAATTTGTGCTCCCTAAAAGCGCTAAAACCCTATATGCACTAAGGTTCCCCTCATATGTAGTATTTGATCCTCTAGAAGTGCTAAATCACTGTATGCGCTAATCTAGCCTGCGGAAGCGCTACTTTATACCCTAGATGCGCTAAAAGAAACTTCACATGTGCTAAAACAGAACCGCGGATGTGCTAAAATGTTCTTTTTCATCCTAAAACCACAGAAAAAACTTACAAAAACTTATCCAAATTGCAAAAATTGAAATCACAAAGGGTTAAATCAACTCACCGGTGGTCCATACGCGGCTGGTCTCTGAAATCGGCAGGCCCGCTCAAATCTATGTGTGTGATAGGGAATCGGCATCTCGCTCAGTCGTTGTCAAAGCATGAAATTCAGTATAGTAAAAGGGTGCAAATGATTTTCAATTTTACCCTTTTTACCTTATATGGGTCAATTAAGGAGGGTTTTAGATGACATTTCTTTTATTTCTTTCACCAGGGGCATCTTTTACATCAACCATCGAGAGCTAAATCACAAAATCACCATCTAAATTTCCTCATCCATCTGAAACTCATATTATCATCCATGATTTACTTCCCGAGGGGGCATCATCAACATCAGCACCAAAAATGTATTAGGGGCAAAAAGTTTATTTTTTTTGAAGCAATGTGTTTCACACATCACTTCAAAGAGGGGAAAAATGTATATGCATAAAATTGGTCATGTTTAATTATTCCCGACATTTAATTAAATACTTATTATTTAATTAATTTCTCTAAAGTCTTCTACATGTAATTAAATTTAATCAATTTAATTATATTGTTCATTCATTTTATTCTCCCACTATAATTAAATAAATTTATTTTATTTAATTACTCCACATATCTACTTAATTAAATTAAATAAATACATTTTATTTATTTAAGTTAATTATCATCTTTTGAATTTAATTAAATCTTTTTAAATTTAAAATATCTCTTTTCTTCTATTTTAAACTTTCTTCTAATTAATTAAATACTTTTATTTAATTAATTTCATAACACATGTCATTCCTCCAAATTTAATTAAATATTTTATTTAATTAAAGATCTTCTGCTTTCTTCAAATCATAATTAGATATTTCATTTAATTATAAAATCTTATGATTTCCTCAAAATCTTAATTAAATATTTAAGAAAAATCAACATGCACTCATAAATAAATAATTGAATTAGATAATTCATTATTTATCTTCTCAGAATCTTTCCATTTTTTGCTAAAAAAAGATGATTTTTAAATCATCTCATCTTATCTCTTCCATGAAAATGGAAAAATCTTGCTTTACTTGTTTTCTTCTATTTTTCTCTTCAGTCTCATCCATCTTCAACCGTTTGATTTGTTAGGAATTATCACAGCCGTTGACCAACCCAGCCAATCAAAATCTTTGAAAAACTCTATAAATTCATGTACAAATCCAAGCATTGGTAAAGACAATGAACACACGAACGTATACACAATCACGTTTATACTCTCGCATTCTTAGCATTTCAGCAATATTCTCATCTTAGCATAATCTTGCATTTAGCATAGTATGCATTTTTAATCTCATTCTTCAGTAGTCCATTTTGTTGAGCTTGATCTGCTGGATTTGAGAGCAACTTGAGAAAATGAAACACTGGAGATAGAGAGCAATAAGATGACTTCAAAGAAGCTACCATAGAATAGTTTTCTTACTTGTTTTCTTTGAGTTTCTTTGATTCAATGTTTTATTGATTATGTTTTGATTTAATTAGATTGACATATTTTTCATACACACAATATTATTTACCAAGGTCTCATTGGTCCTTTAGGTGTACATACATATATAACATGGAAAATGAAGATGTTCCACCTACAGGAAATTTGTTTGGAAATACCACTTATGAGTTTAAAAATTTGAGAAATTCATTAGCATAGGGTGCAAACCCGGGGATATATACTGAACCATGCATGTTAATATTACATAGTCTAGAAAAACTAAAAGATAAACTTGAGAGGACTAGTGCATATTCCCCAAATAGAGTAGCTGCTATTATTTCCCGCATGCGAGAAGAAGTACATGGTGACATTCCCCTTAAACAAATACAGGATAGTGTGACCAAAGAAATGATAAAAGCCACTTGTTTTCCATTTTATCAAAATGTGTGTAAGGTTAGGGGGGTCACTAGATGTGTCAATCATGTTATGGCCTCATTGATCTACCCATGATTTCTTGCAGCACATGGTTTACCCAAACAATGACAATATTTCATTGTATTTTGTTCAGCAGTTGTATGCTAAGGTCCATTTGGGCCTCAAAGTCAACTACCTAGACATTCCACCATATGCTAGTCAGGGGCATTGCAGGATTGCTGATAGGCCCACCTATCATCGAGTAGATAGACCACCTTCAATGTTTAGGGTATTGGTTGGTGAGAGGTGTCCTGCTCTCACCCCAGCTCTAGCCCCCATAGTAGATGAGGTTGTTGTTGCTTCCCAAAAGGAAGCAATTGACACTGTAGGTGAAATTGCAGTTTCCACCACTAGGATATTTGATGATTGTGTAGGTCAATATTTGATGTCTAGACATTCCCGATCCATGCCATTTTTAGCATAGTGGAACACCATGGATCCTTTTAGAATGGTCGGCATCCCTACTCCTACATAGCTTGATGCACTTATAGGAGATATGGCATGCATGACTCTGCATTGTTTAGCTGAGGACCTGTTGGAGGCATATGCCCACATTGCATCAAAAAATGGGATCGGTATAGAGAATGTTAGAGATCATTTGAGATGTAGAGGTCATTCAGTTCCAGGATCCCATCACTCTCAACCCACCACTAGTGCACATTAGGATCCACCTACAGATCATTCGAAAACTACACAGACTATGGGTTTTACTTATATGTTGATTGGTTCTGGTTCATCATCACCAATACCATCTCACCTTCATAGTCCTCTACATTCATCATTTATGGCATGCTATGGGATAAATCAGATGGATGTAGATGTTGATTCATCACTTGATCGTGTGGTGGATATGGTGGAGGTGGCCCTTGCAGAGGGCTTAGGTCATCTGATATCAAATGATTTGCATGTATGTGTGCATGTACATGTTTCAATTCTTTTTTCATTTTTTTTTTTAAAATTAACTAAATATTCATGTAAGTTGATATATATATATATATGTATATATATTGTTACAGGTGGACATACCTCATATCACTCCTAGCCTTGGTCTAGATCATGTGCATGATCAACATGACTCTGTGGATGAATCTACTGCCAGTGGACATGTGAGTTTTACATTTTTATGTAATCACACATGTATATGTATATGCAATATTTATGTATGCATAGATCTAGATTTATATTTAAAAATAACTTTCATAAAATTTATTTAATATAAATTATATGTATTTAACACATCTTGTACATAATTTTATTTGCAAGGCTTAACACATCCATCAGAGCATGACCGTTCTCATTCAGATGGTCGTTCAACTAGGAGTAGACATTCATATTAGGCCATGCACACTAGATTTATGATCTTTACCACATGTATTTTCTTATATGATGATCTCTATTATTCGAGATTTGATGATCTCTAACTTATATTTGCTTATATGATATACATACATTTGCTTATTTGTTGATCTTTAGTATTCAACATTTGATGATCTTTAATTTACACTTTGCTTATATGATATGTACATATATTTTCTTATATGATATATAATGTATACATTTTCCTCTTTGTTTATAATATGTATTATGTTTATACATTGAATCCCTTTACATGTATGTACATGTGTTTGCTTATGGTTTAAACATGTTTACATATAATATATGTATGCATTTGCTTTAAATATTCAATATACATACCTGTTTTCTTATTTTATGATCTCTTACAACTTACATTTCCTTATATTCAATATACATTTGATCTCTAGTAGGATTTTAGGTAAATCAATGCCACTTTATAATTAAGTTCAATCATGTTGATCACAATAAAAAAAAAAAATTAAATGACTTAAGCAACATGAACCATTGAGTTGAGAACAAGATATAATCTTTTTGACAAGTAACTTGAAATTCAATTCAAATATAATTAAGAAAATTCAATTCAAATTATACCTCTAGATTATACATTTTTACAAGTAACTTGAAATTCAATTCAAATATAATTAAGAAAATTTAATTCAAATTATACCTCTATTATACATTTTTGACAAGTAACTTGAAATTCAATTCAAGTATAATTAAGAAAATTCAATTCAAATTATACCTCTAATAGACATTTTTGACACTAACAAAATTCTAAAATTACTAGATATGTTGTGCATACCTATGAATTAAATACCAACAAAATCCACAATGAAATAACTTGTTTGTTTACTACTTGATTCATTTAAACTAGGATCTAGTTATTCCATGTACACTAGAATAATTTTTTTCCCATCCCATATGCATATAAATAGAAGCTTATTTTTCATTATTCTAGATATCAAATTGCAAGACTAATTCTCATTTATATCAAAGTAAAAGTCCTAAACACACACTTGAGAATCCTCATTAATTCTCAAATGTGTGTTTAGGACTTTTACTTTGAAAAAAAATGAGTATTCATTTGATGGGATGGAATTCATAATGTGCATTACTCCACCCAATAATTTGGTTAGTACACCTAAACATAAATTTGTATGTGCATACATTTTGCATTGGCTTTCTTATTAAAATTAGAAATGTTTAATGTATGACCATTTTTCAACTTACAATACCCCAACTTAAATGTACTCTTAAACTAAAATATTGTACATTAAATCCTTCCCTGCAAACCTTACACTTATCTTTTACCAATACCTTTGTTTAATGTTTTTTTCATCACATTATCATTGTTGAGTATTGCATCTACACAATTTTCTCTTTACTTTGTTCATGAAGAAAATGATAGTGTACTTCAATACATGCTTAATTCTCCAATGAAACCTTAAATTTTGTGTCACTCACTATGCCACTTTGATTTTCATAGTTTTTTCAATCACATTAATTATTTTATGGCTTTGCAAATTCCTATATATTCTAACTTTTCACTTTGAAAGAAACCATTATTTTTTCTTAATTATTCATGAAACTACACCTTCATGTACAATGCAGTAGCATTCTAATGTTGATATTTGGTGATCAATATCCCCTATCCAATCTACATTGCAACATCTAATTAGCTTAAGATTTTTCTAAACTCCCATTGAATTTAATCTAATGATCAATAGTTCCTTAAAAATATTTTTTAAATATTTTAATAAATGCCCAATTCTAAGCTCTAGAATTATTTGAAAATTAGAACTCAAATTATACTTCAATCCAATGCAATGTCAGGTTTTCTAGAGATTAACACATGTATACATAAAAACTCAAGCTATATGGTGCCAAGGAATAATAATTATATGATAGATTATTCTTTTTATGTCTTAACACACATTTGTTTTAAAGGTTTCTTACCATCATTTATTGGAGTACCTATTAGTTTACAATTATCCATCTTGAAGTTTTTGTAAGATTTCATTGTGGAGATATACATCCAAGACCAAGAAATCATAATTGAAAGAATAGGAGAGATTTATTGTCCTTGCACATATGTCTCATTTTTCTTGGACAATATAGAGACTCCCCTTTATATTTTTTGTTTCTTTGTTTCCTTTTCATTTTTATTAGGCATTTTTTTTATATTGTATTTCTTTTCTTCTTCATTTTGAACTTATTTTGTGTTTTTTCAAACTTTCAAGTTTTATTGCACTTGAATAACTATAAATACTTTTAAATTTCCTCAAGTCATCTTGGTCATGCAAGTTGCAATGTTTATCTAATCCTTGACTCTAATTCCTTAAGCCAATTCTTTTTGTTTCAATATTTGTGTTTGGTTTTAGTTGATTATTTGGGTTGTGTTTTATGTCCCATAAATTTTTAACTTTTTTCATCTTAGCATGATATTGGAATTTTATTTGAAACCTTGAAACATCTTATAGGAAAATTTTGTTGGGGTTCTTTGGATCACCTTTTTATACTCTAATGGTTTCCTTTGCTATATCACTAGCCTAAAAGTTCTAAGTCACTTGTATGCATAATCCTCAAACTTTGATGCTTGGCATGGAATTTGACCTATGTGTATCCTATCCTTGGCTATGCATTTATGGATTTGTTTTCATACATGTGCATGTAGTTTTTTTGTGTCTTTGGTCTTTTCTTTTCATCACTTCAATGTTCTCATTATTTTTATGTTTTATGCTCGAGGGATTCCTCAAGCTAGAGTTAAGCCAAATCTAGATATTGGATCAAATGAATCCATTGAAGAACACATGGACCTTGAAGTTAGGGAGGAGATCCAATTTCAAACAATTCTTGTTGGAGAGGGGTCAAGATCACTTCCTTCTACTGGTATGGATGAGCATATAAAACTAGTAGAAACTTCTCTCACTTATAGCATCATGTCTCATAAATTTGTTTGCTTGCATACATAAACTTCACTTATATAACATCATCTCTCACTTTTATTTTCAAAATATTTTGTGACATGTAGGAAGGGCTCAACAAAAAGGAAGTTTTCATGCTCAAGTCTAGCCAAATCTAGACATTGGATCAAATGAATCCACTCAAGAACGCATGGTCCTTGAAAATAGGGAGGAGGCACAAGTTCAAACAATGCATGTTGGAGAGGGGTCAGGATCACTTCCTCTAATGAGCATATAAAATTGGATGAGAAGGGGAGGAAACAAATTTCTCATAGAAATTTAGATCATTTACTTGAAATGGATATGGAGAAACTGAAATGTTATGCCAACCAACCTTATAATAAGAGAAAGAGCTCAATGACTAAATCTGTAAATGGAATGATCAATCATCTTGATACACTTGAAAAACCCCAATTGTTATCATGTTTAATTCTTTGTGATGAGCTCAAAGAGTCATTACAATTTTTGGGTGTACATTTGGCATCAAATAAGAAGAAACACATGGGATTACAAAAGGATATTGTTCAAAATGTTAAAAAGGGTTTAGATTCCATTGGGAAAGGATCTCGGTCAGTGGATAAGGCCACTACAAGAAGGTTGATGTTGACATCTATTGTACACCAAGATATAGCAAGAAAAAGAAAAAATTTTGCACTTTCAATTGAAATTGGTTATAGTAGAACCACATTGATAAAATATGAGAAAAAGAGAGTTTTTGGATGAGAGTTTAGAAGTAAATTGGGCAATTGTGTGTAGAGCTCCCCATTCTGATAGGATTGAAGATGTTGTTAGGAACTTGGCCTCAGGTTTTTGGCATGATCAGACTCATCTATCCTCAAATACTAGAGATATTATGAGACACAGGATTGGACCTAATATTTATGAAAATCATATCAAACATTGGCTAGACATAACACAATTTGAGATGTATATGAAATTTTGTAATGCATATCCTCATATAAAGATTGGGAAAACAATGTTTCAAAGGTTAAAGCCATATTATGTGAAGATAAACAAGTTTTTTGAAACTTCTTGTTGTCATTATCATATTGAATTTGATCTCTACTATCAGGTGTTTCGAAAGATGAGAGAAGAAAGATGTGGGTTTCAAAATACACCTCCTAAATAGGCAAGTTTGTTCATAAATTCTATATTATGTGATCATGAAAATGGACATCAAATAAACTGCATAAAAGAAATTTTTGAGACATGTGGAAATTTGGCTAAATTTCCTTCAAGAATTGAGGATACTGACCTAACAAAGACAGTAAATTGCAAGAGGTAAGTACTATTTTTAGAGAGTTTATTTGTTTCAATTTCTCGTAGATTGTTATTTGGATTCTCTTTGATGTAATGTTTCATTGATTGTGTGGTTTATTAGTTATTCACATATTTTACTCACACAGGTACAAGTATGTAAAGTTGCAAACAAATTTTGGGAAAGAATCCACAAGGTTGAACTATGTAGAAGAGGGGATTCCCATTGGAAAATTTATGGAAGATTTTTGAAAATTGATACAACCATACATACAACATTCCTTTTTTGATAAGTTGCAAGCACAACAATTCCAAACATTGACAGATACTTTCCCACATGGAATAGTTCTATCAGTAGTTGACTTTGCAAAAAATTACTCCTTTGTACAACAAAAGGAGATTCAATTAGAGTATTACTTTTCAAAGAAGATCACTATTATGGTTCATGTGTGTTATCGACATGCACAATCAAAATTGGATGGTGTTGAGAGTACAGATGAAGAACGATCCATTAAGAAAGAATAACACTTTTATATTAGTGATGATAAAGAGCATGACACACTTTTTGTCCAACATTGCTTTACAATAATTTTTGAGAATTTGAGAAGCAGGGGTGTAAATTTTGAAAATAATTTTGTATGGTCAGATGCATGTGTGGCACAATTCAAATCTTCACGGCCATTCTATGCACTTTGTAGATATCATAAAATCTACAAAATACCACATGTTTGGAGTTTTTTTTAGAGTGGACATGGAAAGGGTGAGCATGATGGAGTAGGAGCTTGCATCAAACAAGCTTTAAGAAAGCATCAAATGAGTTATGCAGAAGATCGTCTAGACAATGCACATGATGTTGTTGAATGGTGCAAGAAACACTTTGCATCAAATGTGATCAGTACATCTTCAAGAACAAACTGACACATTCCACATAGAGTGTTTTGGGAGATATCGGGCATGTATAAATTACATTAAATCAAAAATTTGAATTTATTTAAATTTAATATATATATATATATACATATTTGTTCACATAAGTTTTTTGTTGTACATATGTATCTAGGTGTGGATAGAAGATTGATGCATGGATGCAAGAGGGTGGAAAAAACAAGATCTTTGTATTGTGTTAGGAGTTCAGATAGTTGCCATGGATGGATATTAGACACAAGGGATTACTCTTGTTTTTGCACTAAGTGCATTGAGGGAAACTCTAATTATGCATGCAACAATCAAGAACGTGGATATGTTGGGAAATGGGATACCCTGCCACTAGTTGTTTCAGAAACATATGATGAAAATGAGGAAGAAAGATTTGAAGACATTCCTTTGATTTCAATTGATGTTGACCATATTTCAGGATTTGTTACAAAAGGTACATGTGTAAGTTTTCAATAATTTAAATATTATATATATCTAGTTAATGATCTTTAGAAACATTTCTAATTTTTTTAGAATTTTTTTGTGTAAATTTGGTGTATAGGATATTTTTTTGTAGTCATAACAGAGCTTGGAAACATCAAAGGTGTTAGCTATTATTTATTATGTTGCACAAAAGAGAGGAATAAGCTAACACGACTTGAAACAAGTGATGGAATGTCATTTCCCATAGGTGAGTTTGAATTCAAAATTTTATATACATTGTATTCAAATGTGCACATTACATTATAAACATTAAATATATATTGTATAAACCTTGAGCACGATAATGTTGGACATGTTCATATGTCTTACCTTAGGTTCATGTTTACCATGCAGTTTTTGTTGTAGTGCAAGGGACATATCGAAAACAAGTCAAAGTTGTTCAGCATGGGATTCATTTTCTTGACTATCAACCTGATAACAAGTTATATCAATATAGTCACTTAATAATTGCTACTGCTCTACATCTTCATGCAATTCCATATGCATCTGGCCAAAGAAAATGGAGACTAGATAGTCCCCCTCTCTCTCTCTCTCAAGTATCTCCCTCCTACTCCCTCTCCCTCTCTCCCCTCTACCCTTAACCCTTAAACCCTAAACCCTTGTACACCATCTACCCTTTATCTTTCTCCCACTCCCCCCTCTCTCTCTCAATTTTGTCCCTCCTACCCCCTCTCCCTCTCTCCCCTCTACACTTAACCCTTAAACCATAAACCATTGTACACCCCCTACCCTTTAT
>VDFB02047230.1:347038974-347137235 GCA_007258455.2 Sequoia sempervirens | reverse complement strand
TGATGTTGGATATGGAAATTGATCCTACGAGATGATGGACTTCTTGGTTCTTAAATGGGCAGCCATTATCGGTGATTATGGGTGAGGGACACCATCGCAAACGGATGATATAGTTGGAGATAAATCTTGAAATACGTGTGCGGTATGTATGTCATAGGAATGCTTCAATCCACTTCGTAAAGTACTCAGTGGCAGTGATAATGAACTTGTGTCCATTAGATGATGTGGGGTGGATCTTACCTATGAGGTCGAGTCCCCATTGGGCAAAGGGCCATGGTGACGTAATAGGACGGAGCTCCTGTGCTGGGGCATGTATCAAATCTCCATGAACTTGACATTGGCGACATTTTGTTACAAAGACATATGAGTCTTTTTCCATAGTAGGCCAGTAATAACCCAGTCGCATAATATTTTTGGCTAAGGTAGGACCGCTAAAATGGGAACCACATATACCCTCATGCACCCCACGCAAGGTTGTTTGTGCTTCAGTAGAATCAAGACATCTCAATAGGGTATTATCTAAGGCGTGTCTATATAGGGTGTCTCCGACGATGGTGTATTTGGCAGACTTACAGAGAAATGTCCTATGTTGATTATTAGATAGGCCAATGGGTATGACTTCAGCATGAAGGTAATCATAGATTTCTTTGTACCATGGGGAATCAGGACCAACAATGTCACACACCATTTCAGAATCTAGGATATGTTAGGTTGGGACCAAAAGCTATTCGACCAACAACTCAAACTTAGGCACGTTATTAGGAATGTCAAGAAGTGATGCAATTGTAGCCATAGCGTCTGCTGCCCTGTTTAAAACACGAGGTATCTGATGAAACTTAACTTTGTCAAAGTACTCTTTAAATCTATCAGCCATACGCTTATATGGATTAAGCTTCTCATCCTTAGTCTCATAGTCATCATTTACCTGTCTGATTACCAGTTGGGAATCGCCATATACCTGTAGGTTCTTGATTTTCCACTTGAATACCATGCGTAAACCTGTCACTAAAGATTCGTATTCCGCCATGTTGTTAGTGCATGGAAATGCAATCCTAAATGACTTAGGGATGGAATCACCCTGTGGTGTGATAAATAGTATACCCGCTCCTGAACCATGATTTGTATGTGATCCATCAAAGTACAGTTTCCATGTTATGTTTGTGTCAAATGTGAATATGAACTCATCAGGAAAGTCTGCAACTAATGGGTGATCTACCTGTATGGGTGCGTCAGCTAACTGATCAGCAATACCTGTCCTTTAATAGCTTTCCTTTCAACATACTGGATATCATACTCACTAAGTATCATAACCCACTTAGCCAGTCATCCTATTAATGCTGCCTTGCTGAGAAGATATTTCAGAGGATCTATTTTAGCAATCAACATTGTTTGATGGTTTAGCATGTAGTGCCTCAATTTTTGGGTAGCAAATACTACTGCAAGACAAGCACGTTTAATGTTACTATAATTGAGCTCATAACCAACCAAAGTCTGGCTGATATAATAGACTGCCCTTTCATGACCTTCATCGTCATTCTATGCAAGCAATGCTCCAAGTGATGAATGGGTTGTTGTAATATAAAGAATCAATGGTCTCCCCTAAACAGGTGGCATTAAGATAGGTGGTGTGAGTAAATATTCTTTAATCAGTTGAAAAGCCTCTCCACACTTAGTTGTCCATGCAAAGGGTACTCCTCTCTTAAGTAGATGTTGAAAAGGATGTGTCTTGTCTGCTAGCTGCACTATAAATCTTCTGATAGATTGCAACCTTCCCTATAATGTTCTTAATTGACTGAGATTGGCGGGTGGTGGCATGTCCATGATTGCTCTCACCTTAGCAGGATCCACTTCAATGCCTCATCTTGAAATGATATAACCTAACAGTTTCCCTGACTTGACTCCAAACACACATTTCTTTGGATTAAGTCTCACTTTATACTTTTCCAGCCTCTAAAATATCTTATCTAAAACCTGTAAGTGTTCTGCCCTTGTCTTATATTTCACAATAAGGTCATCGACATAATATTCCATACAAGTGTGTACTACGTCATGAAAGATAGTAGTCATGGCACGCTGATAGGTTGCTCCTGCATTCTTGAGTCCGAAGGGCATAACATTCCAGCAATAGGTTCCCCAAGGACAAGAAAAAGCCATCTTATGTTGATCTTCAGTTGCAATTTTAATCTGATTATATCCTGAAAATCCATCCATAAGGGACAACATCTCATATCCTGCTGTCATGTCAACAATCATGTCTATGTTAGGTAAAGGGAAGTCATCCTTAGGACAAGCTTTGTTAATATCTCTAAAATCAGTGCAGATGCAGATGCCCCTAGTTGGTTTAGTGACTGGTACAAGATTGGAGATCCAGTCTGCATAGTCAATAGATCTGATGAAACCAACATCTAACAATTTATTGAGTTCTGCCTTGACTAATAAAGCAATTTGTGGATGCATTTTTCTCAATTTTTGTTTCACTGGTTTGGCACCTGGTTGTAAGGGAAAATGATGTAGAACAAGGTCAGGATCCAACCCTAGCATGTCCACATATGACCAAGCAAAATTTATCTGTCTCTGTGCAAAGAAGTCATGAAACTCAGGCTTCTCATCTGTTGTCAATGACGCTGCAAAATAAACCAATCAAGGATTCTCTTTTGTGCCTATATTGAATTCTATGGTTTCTTCAACGAGCATGGGTGACTTTTCCTATGTAATGGGAAGAATGTTCAAACCTCCATCCTTAGGTGCCTTAGAGAGGTTTTCACCTTCGGATGCATCCTTTCTTTTTACTTTTTCGTTGTCTAAAGGTGCCTTTCGGTTTCCACCTAGAGACTCATCTTTTTTATTTTGTTTATTCTTTTTCTCATTTTTGCGACTGGAGGGTTGAAAAATTTCCCCAAAATATGCTTTTTTGTCTAAGTCAATGGTAAAACTAGCTTTATGATCCCCATTAGGTATGCCTTCACGTAATCCCAGGAACTCAGCAATTGCTTCGTCGTTCTCAAAAGTGTCAAAAACGGGTGTATCTTGTTGATCCCAATCAATGAGTTGGGGATAAACTAAGGGCATGTCATCATCAGAGTTATCAAAGTCTAATGGGGTCAAGGTAAGGATTGAATTATTCATGTGGTTACAAAAGTTTTGTACCAAGTCCTTTTTTCTCTTGGGTTTGGGTCTAGTGGGATGAATAGGTGGGCCTAATGCCAAGGTTTGACAATTAGAAACAAGTGGCTCAGGTTGCCACAAGGTAGGATCAAGTGATTCCCAATAGTAGTGTTTAAACCACTCCTCTTTTGTCATTTTCTTTGGTGGACAAGAATTTAAAGGATTGGGTGAGGAACTTAACATCAAGTCAAGTTCTCCAAATAACTTGTCAAGGTCCATGGAAGAAGTAGAGGATAAGGAATCCCACTCACAATCATTAGAGTCAGGGGAGTTACAATGATTTTGTTCCACTGGTTCGTGAGATGTCTTAATATCTTCTGAAGCACATACTTGCTCAAGTAAGGGTAATGGAGTACTAGGAACGCCAATCCGAATCGGTTGAAACCCTAGCCCCACTCCTTTTGGCCACTGAGAAACAAATATTGGTTCAATTCTGCCATCTTGGTTTAAGCCTAAACCACTTTGTCCATCATATCCTTTGCTTTGCTTGATTTTGAAACCCTTACCATATAGTCTTGTAGGAATATGCCCAAGTAAAAGGGGTTCTTGATTATCTTCCTTATACAACCAGGAAGTGACATCTTCTGTATCTACAACCTCTTTGCTTAACTCACCCCATTTAGTGAAAGTTGTTGTGGGGGGAACATGTATAGTGATCATAGACTGTCCCTTACCAGTTGTAGGCAAACCATACGACTTAGGAGGAACTAGATGGCTAACACAATAAGAAGTCTTTATGTAATATTCTCCACAACCCTTGTCTTGGATCTCAACTCTAGGAGTAGTAGGAAGTGAGGGTGAAACATATGTTCGAGTGAGTGTGGACGGGTCAACATAAGAAGATGGATTGGACGATGAGACCTCTTGGTTGACTGGCACTTGGCGTTGAGGGATCTCCTTTAGATTGGTGCAATACTGGAAAGGATCAGGATCACCATCTATAGTTATTTCAATGCCATTGTAAGGGAATTTAAGACACTGATGATACGTGGAAGGGACTGCCTTCATGGCATGAATCCATGGTCTACCTAGCAAAAGGTTATAAGGGAGGGTGAGATCCAAGACCTGGAACTTTGTCTCCATCATGGCAGGACCAATTCTGATTGGGAGTGTTACCACCCCCTTTGATTTTCTTTCTTCATCATCATAAGCCTTAATGACAATGCTCTTGGTGGTGTCTACGCATGCTTCTGAAATACCCAATGCCTTAATTAGTTTTAAAGTGCATAGATTTAACCCTGCTCCTCTGTCTACCAAAACTCATCTAAATTTGGTGTCATCAACAAGGACTTCTAGATGTAAAGGATCATTATGGTTTGTCTTTTCTGTTGCATATTCTTGTTTAGAAAATGTGGCATGGTGATTATTGGTCAAGTAGCCCACCATTTCCTGGAAACGATTGACATCAAGGTCATTAGGGACGGTGTATTCTGTAAAGCCTTATCGAGATTGATCGATGCTCAGGGGAAATACGCAACAATTCCAAGATTGAAATTTGGGCTGGGGTCTTCCCCAACTGGTCAAGTAGGTTATATTGTAACTTGGAAGGTTGTGATGTTTGCTGCGATGGAGGGCCTTGAATAGTGAACTTGGTACGATGAGTATTGACTGCACACTCAAGATTAGCATTGATAGTAATGGTATTGATGTTTTCATCAGTGGCACGAAGGTAATGAATGATTTTGCCACTATCATAATCATGTTTGATACTCGCATAATTGGCTGACATATTGGTCTTAGTACTCAAACTGGGGACAGTTCCTTTCCCATGGTCATGTAGTGGATCTGAAAAGACTTGATGATCAGTGTTGGATGTCTTTTGTTTTTGTCCACTAACTTCAATAATTCTCTTGTCAACAAGATCCTGTATGATATTCTTCAGTTGTCGACAGTTTTGTAGGTTATGTCCCTTTGTCCTATGATAGTCACAAAAGGCATTGTCATCCCACCAAGTTGGTTTAAACTGTCCTGGATCATATTGTGTTGGTTCCTGCAGCTGTATGAGGTTGTGTTGTAACAGTTGTTTGAACACCGACTCAATGGGTTCCCCTAAGGGAGTGAACTCACGTTTCTGAAATCTCCTTGGTTGCGGACGTTGAGTATTTTGGACCACGTTGGGAGGTTGATTGGCAGCGGTAAGCATGTTGGAAAAGTTATGAGGCCCTTGTAATGTGAGGAGGGGTCCTGCTTGTAGTGTTTTAGCATCAACCACCCCATCATTTGTGACATTTTTATTGTGAGACCAAAATCTGTTTCTATCCGTGGGGTTGTTTTGTACGATGGGGTTGCGATTAGGTGTTGTCATCTTGAGTTCACCCTTTTCAATGAGATCCTTCTCTATTATCACCCCTTTTTCCACTAGTTCTGAAAAAGATATGCAACAATGTACCCTTAAGTTACTTCTGAGTTTTGGATGAAGGTTTTCTTGAAACATTGTAACCTTTTGTTTTTCGGGTATCTCGACAGGACACCTACTAGCAATAGTTCTCCATCTCTGGAAGAAAGCAATGAATGTTTCACCTTTGTCTTGTGTTGTGTGGCACAAGGTTGCTATATTTATCTCATGATCAATGTGGAAGGAGAATTGCTCCACAAATTTCTCGACTAGTTCTCCCCATGATCTAATGCTAGAGTCTAGACCCGAAAACCATTCTAGTGCAACTCCTACAAGACTTCGTGGAAATAGCCTCATGAGATACGTGGGGTCGTAAGTGACATCTATGCATATGGTAGAAAATTCCCTGATATGTTCTACTGGATTGTGTTTGCCATTGTACTTAGGAAGATTTGGTATGACATATCCGTGAGGGAAAGGTGTCATGTACAATGATCTATCAAAAGGGAATGGGCATATGTCCTTTCGTGAAAATGATTTCTTAGTCGACACCGAAATGTTATCCATTTGCATTTGTAATGCGTGCATTTGTGTTTGTAGGACGTCAACTTGGGTCAAAGATGTGCTAGGAAAATTATGCGGATCCATGTATGTGTTCTGAAATCCAAAGTATCGTGATGGGTTTTGATTGAACATTGGCATCTGAGGTGGATTCGGATTCAGAATGTTGGTAAATGTATTATGGTCTGGAATCGGCATAAATTGGTGTTGACCTAGATTCTATGTAAATGGATTCCGAGTACCACTCTGTGAAAAAGGATTTTGATTCGGAATCGATGTGAAATAGTTTTGGCCCGGAATCTGTGTAGACGGATTCTGACTACCAACCTGTGAAAAGGGATTCTGATTCGGAACCGATGTAAATTGGTTTTGACGTGGAATCTATATAGACAGATTCTGACTGCCAATCTGTGAAAAGTGGTTCTGATTCGGAACCAATGTAAATTAGTTTTGACTGCTAGTCTGGAAGAGCGGATTTTGATTGCCATATTGGAAGGAGGGAATGCCCCTTGTTTGTGTAATCCTTGGTATAGTACTAGTGATTTGAGCACTAGGTATGGCCATAGACTGTGGTAAGGTACCCATAATGCTAGCAGTAGGTACAGTCATGGATTGTGCACTCGTGACACCGACATAAGATGTATGGGCTGATGTTTTAGGTCTTTTACTCCCACTAAGAGGACCAGAGGGAGTGGATGATGATGCCCCTATAGTGAAATTAAATCCAGATGTCATGCTAGATGTACCAAATGGGGAAGTATGGACTGTCATACTCTATGTAGATGTGCTAGATGGCATAGTTGTGCTTATCTGAGGTATAGTAGTACTAGCAGTCATGGTGTTTGTCCCTTGTGTAGGTTGAGTTTGTAAGGTGCTAATGTCAAATCCTAGAGGTAAGGTAGCGCCTTTAGCTAGAAATTTGGCTAAATATCGTTGTCGATCATTTTCTAGGTACTCATCTACAAAAGAGGCAAATTCAGGGTCCTGTGTGGCAGCCTCAATGTCTTCTGTTGTAACATGTCCTTGAGTGTTTCTAGTGGTGAATTTGTCTAATAGGGTCTTATGAGGTCTTGAAGAAAATGGATTAATGAACTCACTTGGGTTCGACATGTTTTCTCTCTCTCTTCTCTTAGACCTAGTTTCAACCATGTAAGACAAGCTCAATATGCGGGAAATGCAAGACTATATGTATGAACAGTATGACTCTAGTCTATGTTTTTGGGATTTTCTTATGCAAAATAAGGGATGTCCTATGATGACACTAGTCTAGACTCTAAAGGTGCAAAAGTCTAAGTAAGACCCTAAAATGATTAGTTCTATAAACCCAAGGTGAAGGGACCAACTACCTAAAGTCAAACCAAGGTGTCAATTTAGATAAGTCAAGGAACCAATGTAGGACAAAGATCAAAGACAAGTTGAGTTTCCTAACTAGACTGATGAGGTAGGAGGACTCCCTGTGGGACAAAGTATAAGATGATAAGACTAGGTTCAATGACAGATTTTGTTGACACTATGACTTTTCAAGAGTATAGATGGTGGACTACTCCTAAAGTTCATAAACGGTGACCTTCCTAGAAGTTCAATGCAAGGTGATAGGTACCCTAAGATGAAGTTAATGTCTAACTGAAGACAACTATGGAAAAAACTAAATGACCCTAAAGGATGAAAAATTGAGCAAATCATTTCAGGTTTCTGTTTCAAAGACTATTTGTGTGAAGACAACTAAAACTGGTGCAGATGTGTTGACTGGACAGTGACTGTGAATTCTGATTTTCTGGTAATAAGACAGATGCGTCGCAGGATTAACAGATGCGGTTCAAGTTTAACAGTTGCAGTCCAAACTGACAGATGCGACTCAGAATTACCAGATGCGACTCTAACTGACAGATGTGACTCAGAATATAACGCATGCGATTTTCCTAAGACAAATGCGAGCTAAACTGACAGATACGACTCAGAAAGTACAGATGTGACTCAAAAGTAATAGATGCGACTCAAAAGTAACAGATGCGTGTTTCTGGTGAACAGTTGCGACTCTCTGTGAATTTTCAGTGACATGAAATTTAAACTAACTCTGTTTTCTATGATCAAATTCTGACAATCAAAGACAATCGTAAGACAAAGTGTTTTCAGTTTTGATTTTGGACTCCAAGAACGTTTAAAGTGACAAAGACAAGCACATCCTAATAGGCCAAAGGCCTAGGGTTTGTATACTTGGTATAGCCCACCTATTATACCCCGGATTGGTGATGAACACCTTTCCTTCTCGAGAGCGGATAGCTTAGGAATTTGGTGGCATTGGCTCCCCTCCATGGCTCATTAACATCTTTCAAGCGCACCAATTCTAAATTCTTTGGGCAATGACCTCCCAAGAACTGCTATCTCTACTCAAGGGGATGAGTAGTGAGTATCTTCGGGCATGATACTGTACCCTACACTAATACCAAGCAACGGCCACAAATAGGTTGGTCTCTAAAACAAAAAGGTGTTTAATTCAGGCATTCCGTTCGTGGGGTGTGATCCATACGACGCGAGTCCCCTTTCGAATCCATCTCGTCAGAACCACACTCGTGATTCTTGGGGTTTCCCCAAGAACCCACTTTTGTATATCGGCTGGAAGTCCCTCGGGTTTAGGGTGCTACTGGTCTGAGTCGTCCTCGGGTGAGTACTTTTTCCCACCAAAACAGGCCCAAGTTCTAGAGTTGGTAACTGTTTCTCTTACACCCAGGATCGCACGGATGTGCAAGGGGAGAGGATACTTCGGTGTACCAAATCGTAAAGGTGACCAAACTTGTGCTTTTGCACCAAACATAGTAGACACTTGTTAATTTTAATCCAAATGAAAGATTTGCTATGCTACCAAACAATCTGTTTTAAATTTAACTAGGGTCTTCGACAAATGCCCTGCAGAAAGACTAATTAGTAATTTTCAATATTGTCTTCGTCAATTGTCTTGCAAAAGATTGTTAACTCTGAAAAAGGCCACACGCTGAAAATAAGATATCAGTAACATGAAAATCAATTGAAAATTTTAGATTGCGGGAAACGAAAATAAAATTTTACCAGTCAATTGCGTCATTTTGTTACCAGTCAGATGCGTCGTTTATTTTTCAGTTGCGGCTTGAAAAATCAGTTGCGGTTCAGGAACTTCAAATGTGTCATTTTTCTATCAGATGCGGTTCAGAAAGTCAATTGCGGTGCAGAAAACTTCACATGCGTCGTTCTGTATGAAAAACCTACAAAAACGAAAATAAAATATGTACGGATCCGCAAAGATGGTGTCTTCACGTCGGGTTCACCAAAATGTAACGCCTAAAAATGAAAGGGGGTCTCTTTGCACAATAGACAACAAAAGAAGATTAGAAGCACACATGCATACAATACTAAATCTAAAATGCAAATTCATTCGTTAAGCAACAAAGAACATGGGAAAGTAAAAATGTAATTAAAACTAGAACAATCTCACCAATTCAAAAATGTATTTCCATGATTCATCTCGATTGCCCTTCTCCATTTTGCTTGTGTAGTATAATTGCCCTCAGATTTTTTGTAATTTGTGCAAGTATAACCTATGATAGTGATTAGCAAAATATCGAAGATTCAAGAAAAAAGTGCTCTCAAAAGTTGTAAGTTTTCGCGAGAGATTGGAATGAAGAAAGACAAATCAATTTATAGAAAATTGATTATTCGAACAACAGGCCAAGATTGAAAGATCAATGGTCAGTTGAGATTGACTGATTAGACATGCAATTAGATAACTGATAGAAGTATCATGAGTGATTCGAATTAGAAATAGAATTAAAGATTAAATAAATGATTTAATCTTCAGTTCAATATTCAAAAATAGAAGAAATATCTTTGCATGACAAAGATGAAGATTGATTAAATCAACTCTTGTTCAAATGCACGCATAACATTTAATTAATTAAATAAGAATATTTAATTAATCCTCATGTACACGCAAATGAGTTAGAACTAGACGATTTGAATGATTTGACAAAGAGATTACTTGAGATAGCCACTTAGACATTAAATCAATAGTTAACTAAACGATTAAAATAGATGTCAAGTTGAGTAAAAGTGAATATTTAGATAACTCACATAATTATCTAAAATATAGAAGAATGTGTTAAAATAAAATTAATGAATTAAATAATTCATTTAATTCAAGACTCGATATTCGAAGAATAATTAAATAAATAATATTTATTTAATTAAATGAAGAAGGGATTTTAAATGAATAATTAAATAAATAATGAATTTATTTAATTTGACAAGAAGAAGATTAATTAATAACATAATTAAATAAAAGGCGTTTATTTAATTAATCAGATAGAATACAGAAAAGTATGAATTAATTAAACAATTAAGATTGTTTAATTAATAGAAGAATTAATAGAAGAATTAATTAAATAATTGTCATTATTTAATCAACAACCATGAAGAATAAGAAATATGAAGAATATAGAAGTCACAGGCTAAAAACCAGATTTCGGTGTCTACACCTCCTATTTTCGTCTGTGCTCCCAGTCTCATTTGCATGTATTTCAATGCAAGTTTATTAAAAAAATTGTGATAGCACCGACCTCTCTCTTACCTATCTAAATATATAATTCTTTTTTCATTTTAATTTAGTTAAGGTTTTGATACATGGCTTCTATTGTAAATGCCTCTGTTTTTGGTCAAAAACCAACATGTGCTAGTTTTAGGATAGATTTTTACTCATTCATAAAAACATGAAACAAATTACATTTTTTGAAACTAGACTCCATTCTACACATGATGAAAAAAAGTCAATTAAATTTGATTAGTTTTCAAAAAAATTAGGGGGGAGCACACTCAAATTTTATATATTCATAAAATATTATATATTCATTAAAAAAATTATTTGAAAGAACAAGGATAAACTACATGGTGTTGGCTAATTTCTCACTGTTGGGATTTTTGAGATTCTAAAAAAAAGTTAATGAAAAACAAGGGAGCCCTCAGGTGCTATGTTGTTTTTTTTTTTATAAAAAAGGACCTATTTTGGTCCCCCCACCTTTTTGAGACCCTTAATCTTCATTAATTTCAAAAAACATTAGTAGCTTAGAAACTAGACTCAGAGCACTTCAACTTTTTTTCTTGTTGCATCTTGAAATTCTAAGCGTAACTATCTTGATTTTCTCGTGCAAATCAAATTTTGCTGATTTTAGAAAAAAAGTGGCATCTTAAGAGCCAAAATTGTGTCACAAATCCATGCACTTACCCCAAGGATTAAAAAGAACATTAGGAAACTTACTAGATTTTGTTTTGGACTTAACAATTGAACAAACAAATCTCACATTTCCTTTGGTGCTTAAAAAGAATCCATTTCTTGCCTTGAAGGATTAAAATAAAGATGTGCTTTTATGTTTTGTAATCTCTTATCCAAAGTAATATCATCTAAAATATGTATGCACTTCTCTCACGACTCACAGAGATCTTGAGAATCAAAAGGATTTTTGTGATATTAAGTTGTATAAGTGATTTCCTCCACACTTCAATTTGGATTCTTAAAATTGAACAAAATCTTGCTAGTGTGAGTGGAGTGTATCACATGTGTTCTCTCTTTGTTCATGTCAACAAAGATTGATCAAACTATGGATGTGCTTGCTCACTTTTTTTTATCCTTAGAGGGCCTACCTAGTGGGAAAACGTAATCACCCCAGGGAACAACCCAACTGGGAACACACTAAATCCAAGCAACTTCCACCTAGTATATAAGTGTGGGTACTTGAGGAAAGTTCAAGTATCATGAGGATTGTTCTGACAAGAAGGGAAGCAATGTTCTCTTGCTGTATGGATGATCCCCCATGAACATAATGCCTATACTAAAACCTTTTGTTTAGAAGTCTGAATCCTTATCTATTTATTGGTGCAAGAGCGGTCATTCTAAAGCCGCCCCACATTTTTGTAGATTTTGGTAGAGATGAGAAGTATGCCATAGGAGTTTCATGGGTACTAAATCTTGGATGACCCATAGAAGTGAGTGCTATGGAGGGGAGATAGTGTGGTCAAGCTTTTAATCATCTGCCAAGAACAAGCGCAGCTAGATTTATCCAAGTGGGGATTCAACAAATATTGCCTTTTCATTAACCATAGGGTTGTGCATGTTCTTGGAATCAAAATACTTTGCTTGGATCTTAAACATTGGAAAACAAACATTCAAACATGATCACCAAATTTCAAACCCTTTATAGGAAGCAAATACCTTTGAAAAAATTCAAGGATTATTACTTGTCCTAGGGATTCTATCCTTAAAGGATTCCAAGCATTTGAATTTATATCTCCATTTTCTCTCACTAAAGTCAACAATAGGGGACTTTTTCCTTAATTTCCTTTATTTCCACATAATGGATTTTGTGGGATGAGAAGAAATTGGGACATTACACATGTATTTTGAAAACCTAATCAAGAACTTGTTTTTGGTAAAAGGAACTCATTAAGAAAAGATAAGAAACAATTGGACCCCACACATGTGCTCTTTCAAATGATTTCTTGAAAGATCAAACTATGAAAACCAAAGTCCAAAGGTCTTAGTCAAAAAGCTCAGAAGAAAAAATTATCTATGCTTTACGAATTTAGATAAAGATTGACCTTCAACTTTTACAAATGTGCATCAAGGAACAATCCAAATTTATACTCATTTTACTATTTTCAAAATCCAAGTCTCTTTCAAAGGTTTGAGTATCTCACTAAGAAGTATTAGCATGTTCTTCAACACCTTGGTCTAGTAAACAAAGTCTCTCTAAGTCTCTTAGGATCAAAATCGAAACTTTCATCCATCCTTCAAACATCAAAAATCACCTCACAAACAACTCTTGGAAATCTTGAAAAAATCCTTTATGCTAAACATTGGTCAAATCCTTTGAAATCAAAAATCCAAATCATCTTGTTTAGCTAGGTGTGTGTAGATGAATCCTTCTTTGCACACTTAGTTAAACTATCATCTTGTGGACAAGTTTAATCTAGGACAACATCCAACCTCTTAGAGTTTATGAGTTCAATATCCAAACCAAATCCAATCAAAATCAAAATCAAATCAAATCAATCCAAAATCAAGATCCAAAATCAAAATCAAACATCAATCCAAAAGTCCTAAATTTTAGTATGTTCCTCAAGGTTTTCTAAGAGTTCCAATCATCGACCAATCATCCATCTTTCATTATCTCATCACCATCTTTGATCCTCAATATCTTAGACTTTCTTTTTTGAACCTAAATTTTAGATCAATCCAAGGAATTAAAGGTTCACCTCCCATTCCTGAAAAATGATCCTCATTTTATGGTCCAAACTAGATCTCAACACAAGAAGAACATGGAAACACACAAAGAAACATCCACTTTGAGTGACTTGAGTCAAACCACTTCCAAAATCAATCCCACACTTAATTTTCCTCCACTTCCACAAGATCATCAAGAGGAAGGTGCCCAAGTGGAGGACATCACCAACAATGTTTTAGGGATGACTCAAGATGAGATTATTGAAATGGTCCAAAATTTGGAGACACACAAAATTGTCAATGTCATGATGAAACTCAATTCCTCACAATACATGCTTGAATTAGTGAAAGAAGGGGCTGAACTCCCTTCTAATTTTGATGTAAGTACTATTGTGGAGAAGCCTCTTGGGATTATTCCCCCAATTTCATCCACACCCCCAATCTCATCCACACCTCCATTTAAAATCATCACTCAAACCATCACCCAAATCACATCCTTCATTTCTCCAACTCAACCTATTGGTAACAAGGGGAGCTCATTCCTTTATGCACTACAAACACACCTCCTTGTGAACAACCAAGATTTGGATGCAAACACCATCTTGGGTCAATCCATCCCATTGAATCCACTACACCCATATGTTTCACTCACCTTTTATGACCCCAATGAACCATCATCATCTTTTCATGCAACACCAACATATCCTTTCAACACACAAATGTCTCTCCCTATGACTTTGCAAGGAGGTGGGCTATTTGGACCAGGGGGCATATTTGAACCCTCATCATCATCATTTCCACAAGGGAACACACCACCCATTTTTCCATCACTTCCACCTTTTCCATTAACATCCACACCACCCCTCAATTTAGGGCTACCTCCTATACCACTCCTCAATCAAAAAAGTAAAAAAAACCCAATCATCAATCAAAACATCATTTTGAATCCTCTAATCTTGCCATTGATATCGTAACAATAGATGGAAACCATCCAAATGACACAAGAAATCATGAAACCATCCATAAATGTAGTCTCTCAAGGACCAAGCATATCAATCACACCATCTACCACACAAATCCCTATCAGAATTACAACAACACCCCTCATCACAACAAAAAACACCATTCTGAATCTGCCACCACCACCACCACCAAGACAGAATGTAGCCAATCAATATAGCATCACGTTGCAAGTAGCACAATAGGCCTATTGAAAGGAATTTCAACAATTCCAAGTGCAACAAGCATAAAATGTCCAAGCTACTTAGCAAGTGTAAGCTGCTCAAGTAGCTCAAGCCGCACAACAAGCACAACAGGTTGTTCAAGCCCAAGCCTTATTACAACAATAGCAAGCCACCCAAGCTACCCAAGCTATGCAAGCAACTCAAGCCGCTCAAGCTACATAGGCCACCCAAGTTTCCCAACAAGCACAAGCTTAGGCTCAAGCACAAGCACAAGCACAAGCTCAAACCCAATATCAATCTCAATAGAAACAAGCACAAGCTCAATACCAGGCACAACTACAAGCAGCCCAACAACAAGCATATCAACAAGCCCTACAACAGTACCAAGCATAGCAAGAAGTAGCCCAATTACTAGCCCAACAACAAGCATTGTTGGCACAATAGCAGCAAGACAAACAACAAGTGTTGTTAGCACAACAATAGCAAGACCAACAACAAGTGTTGTTCATACAATAGCAAATGCAAGCATATCAGAAAGCCTAGATCACACAAAAAATCTTGCAACAAACTCCCACCAACATACCCAACACTCCACCGATCACTCAAAAAAATTTGTCACTTCAAAACACATTCACTCCACCTCCCAATCCACAAAACGATGTGACGACACAAATCAAGTTGCTCTTGCAACAAGTGTTAGATCTTAAATCAAGAAAAACCACAAAAACACCAAGCAACTTGTGTCCCTATCCATTCAACATGAGCCTTGCAATGGTACCATTCTCAAAGGGGTTTGAAATCCCTAAATTTGAAAAATATTGCGGGATGTGAAACCCTAAAGATCACACCAGGGAATTCCAAGTACATTGCATGGAGGTCGTATATGATGATACATATCTTATACAACTACTCCCTTGAAGTTTGGCTAGCCCCACCATGGAATGGTTCTCTCGCCTACCTCTTGGCATCAGAAAGTTCCAACATATTATAGATGCATTCATAGTAAACTATGCATTCAATATTGGTATGGATGTTAGTCTAGAGGAACTATCTTCTCTTAAACAAGCTAAGGAGGAATAATTCACTTCCTTCTTGCAATGATGGAAATCCAAGGCCAACAAGAGAAAATGGCCCATGCCAAAAGAACAACAAGTTTTCACCATAATTTCCAACCTTTAGAAGACCTTGGAATTTCATCTTAACATGCAATGTATCACCACATACGACCATTTGATCCCCAAGGCACTCAACATCAAACAATCCCTTATTGCACAAGGGGGGACACCCATTTATCAAGAACATCAAGACAACTACCCATCCACCAGCTACAATGAGAAACCTCACACATGTGAGAAGAAAAAAAAGGTCACTAATGATGGTGTGGTTGATGCCAAGGTCATAATCTGTGCTCCAAAACAAAACACCCAAACATACCAACAACCACAAGGTAGCAATCAAAACAACACGCAAGCTAATGTGGTATCACAACAACCACCCAACAATTAGGTCAACAATCTACATAATCAGGGGAGACCACCCTCGTGAAACAAAAATCCCCCTAAGAGAAAGTACACAACCCTTGGAGAACCAATTGAATCAGTCATGAAGAAACTGATAAATGAAAATCTCATCAAAATTCCCACTTATGAGAACTATCAGGAACCCCAAGTGAAACCACCGTGGTACAATGAGAATCATCTTTGTGATTTTCACAAAATCAAAGGGCACACAATAGCCACCTGTATGAGGTTGAAAAATCTGATCTGAAACCTCATCGATGACAAGATCATAAATGTTGAGCAACCATCTAGAAATTAGGACCTAAAAATATCCACAAATTTGATGCTTGGTCGTAACCAAGGGAACAACTGTGGAAAAACCAAGTATTCCAATATGAACCATGTGTGATCATGTTGTCATGTCCATTGATGAAATGGTCACCATTATTAATATCAAGGGAGCCAAAGCTGATTGTGGAGTCACCACATGCGGCAGAAAAGTCACCATTGTTGGACCATCACAACCACCTAGGGCATCCACCTCCAATCCAAAATCCATTCCTAATGCCTACAATGTCCTAGACCAGCTAAAAAGAACTCTCGCTCAAATCTCCATCATGGAGTTACTAAATATTTCGCCCACACATAGAAAAATCCTAGAGGAAGCATTCGCTTCATCCACCATCTCTGCGGATCTAGATGTTGACCAATTCCAAGCTATGGTTAGAAATATCACCACCCTAAGTATCCTAATGTTTTTCAATCAGGACTTCCCCACCCAACCATCTTAGAATCGCGCACTCCACCTCAAAGTCCTAGTTCATAAAAAAAAATTCAAGAGGGTCTTGTTGGATGGGGGTGCATGTATAAACATTTGTTCCCTCAAACTAATAAATAATTTGGGATTCTCAGAGGATGCCATTGAAAAGGGTAAGGGAATCACAATCAGAGCATATGATGATCAAGAAAGAGTGTCTCAGGGCACTATCCAATGCC
Source organism: Sequoia sempervirens (assembly GCA_007258455.2). Classification (NCBI taxonomy): domain Eukaryota; kingdom Viridiplantae; phylum Streptophyta; class Pinopsida; order Cupressales; family Cupressaceae; genus Sequoia; species Sequoia sempervirens. The sequence goes on along the minus strand of VDFB02047230.1, from coordinate 347,120,252 downwards.
CTATTCAAGTAGGGCCTACCATTATGGAAATCACATGTCAGGTCCTTGAGCTTGATTTACATTATAACATTTTCCTGGGTTGTCCATGGATCCATGAGATGCAAGCAGTCATATCAACTTTCCATCAGTGCATTAAATTCCCATATCAAAATCAAGAGGTTGTGATTCTTGGTGATCTTGAACCCTTTTCCTACTGCAAGAGCTTGGAAGAAAAATACTATAAGATCCCTCAAGTCTCGAAGAACGATGAAGCCCCCACAACTATGTATGTAGACCCAGCTACATTAGCCTCCATTGTTGAGACAAAGACACTCGCCATTCCTGATTTATCCAAAATCAAGGTCATTATCCAAGGCAACTGGTGTTGGGATTATAGAATGAAGAAAAGTGCTTTCATCATAGGAGAGTTACCTCAATCTCCTAGGACTCACAAGCAACCCCAACTAGTTGAGACATCATCCCATACCTTCAAATAAAACCCCTCTAGATTTAGGTCTTTGGGAGATCTAAGTCGGTAAATAGTAGATGAAAGAGACATATCTAGTCTCCTATATCAAGATGAAAGGATTGTGCCTAATCTTCTAATGGATGAGAGCAACAAAGGTCTACAAATGATGCTTGGTATGGGCTATGAAAGAAACAAGAAACTTGGGAAAAATAACAATGGCCTATTTGAACCCCTTGTTGCTAAGAAGCAAATAAGAAATCTTGGCCTTGGATGTACCCATTCGAAGGTAACCATACTTGGCAAAGCGGCCCTAGTTAAGAAACTCAAAACTCCCCCTCAACAATCAGCATCCGCCCGTCAATTACCAATATCCACAGGTCGAGTCATGGACAACTTTACCTTTGACATAACTGATGTGTGTAGTAGTGATGAGGATCCCATAACTGACTTTTCTATGCTTTTCAAAGATTCTTCCCTGCTTATGATTAGTACCTTGTCTTTTGAGTTAGACCATCAAACCCATGAAATAAACCTAGTCTATCCTCAACTCATCGATTACAACCAATGAGGACCACCAATTTTGGACACGTTCGAAAATGATGAGGCACTCTCAGAATTCATGGGATTGTGGGACACAATACCATATGGAGATCACAAGGCTAGGTTTGACATCATACTAGACACAAAATCCTATTACAGGGAAATGATTGAATCCTTCAATCACAAAAGTGAAAATATGAGAATAATCTCTACGTCTTTGAGTGAAAACCACATTGTGGCACTCTCTGACCCGAAAATAGTAAAAGTAAAGGACATATACAACAATGCAAACCTCTCTAAGGAGCCAGAGGATGAAGGATTCAATCTTCCTCTCAATGAAATTCATCAATAGAAGTCAGCGGTATTAGCCAAGAAGTGCAATCCAGTCAGCCTAGGAATAGAGGAAATACCACACATAAAATTCTATGTAGAGTCACTTCTCACAAAATAACATGAGATTCTAGTTGTGTTCCTAAAAGAAAGAAAGATAAACTTTGCATGGACCTATGCTGACATGCCTAGACTTGATCTAGAGGTTGTGGTTCATCACCCAGCTGTATACCTTGAAGTAAAGCTAGTGATACAAAAGCTAAGAAAATACATCCCTAGATAGCATTTTTTGTCAAAATGGAATTAAAGAAGCTCCTCAATGCAGGGCTCATATGTCTGATAGATTATCTAGAGTGGGTCTCAATCCTTGTACCTGTTTCAAAGCCCACTAGGGGCATCCGTATTTGCATAGATTTCAGAGACCTCAAGAAAGCATGTCCCAAGGATGACATTCCACTTCCAAACATTGGCATGATTTTGGATATGAAGATAGGACATGAGATGCTATCATTAATGGATGGATTATCAGGCTACAACCAGATCATGATAGGAAAAGACGACCAACATAAAACAACCTTCACTTGCCCATGGGGGACATATTGTTGGAATATGATGTTGTTTGGGTTGAAAAATTTAGGAGCAACCTATCAGAGGGCCATGACACTAATCTTTCATGACATGATCCACAAAATATGGAAGATTATGTGGATGATATATTGGATAAATCCAATAAAAGACGAGATCACATAGCCTCATTGAGTTCCATCTTTGATAGGTTAGAATAATACAAAGTCAAACTCAATCCAAAGAAGTGTGTCTTCAGAGTCCAGATAGGAAAGCTCCTTGGGTATATCGTGTCTATGAGAGGGATTGAAATAGATCCTACTAAGGTTAAGGAAATTCTTGAAATGGAGGCACTTAAAACATTGAAACAACTAAGAGGCTTACAAGGAAGACTCCAACCCATCCGCTGATTCATAGCACAACTAGTAGACAAGGTTGTCCCCTACTCTCATCTACTCCACAAGGGGGTAGTGTACAAATGGGACGAGAAGTGTGATTAAGCCTTCAACAAGATCAAGAAATATTTACTCACACCACTAGTCCTCATGCACCAATTCTAGACAAACCCTTGATCTTATATATCTCAGTAACAGTGGCAACTCTTGATGCTCTCTTGGCACAGCATGATGAAAATGGAAAAGAGAGAGCTATCTATTATATCAACAGAACTATGGTGGGACATGAGCTGAACTATACATCCATTGAGAAAACTTGTCTAGTAGTTGTATTTGTAGCACAAAAGTTTAGACATTACATGCTAACCCATCAGATAAAGCTCATTGCAAAGATAGACCCCCTTAAGTACTTGCTTGCCAAAGCAATGCTTATAGAGTGGAAAAAAAGTGGGTTATGATCCTCACAAAGCATGACATTGAGTATGTGGAGCGCAAGGCCATCAAAGGACAAGCAATTGCAGATAAGTTGGTAGAGGAACTGATATACTTTGAGAACCCCTTGGTATCAGAGTTCCTTGATGAATCAATCTTTAACCTAAGTGTAGCAGATCACTAGAAAATGTACTTTGATGGATCCTACATGCAACATGGGTTAGGAGCAGGGATCTTCTTCATCACCCCACAAGGATATTGCATACCAAAATCATACAAGCTATCATTTCCATGCACAAATAACATCACAGAATATGAGGCTCTTGTCATAGAGCTAAGAATTACAATAAAATGGAAAATCATGGCACTTAAGGTCTAGGAAGATTCACAACTTATAATCAATCAAGTCAACAATGAGTATCAAACAAAGGATGACAAGTTGACTCCATATAAGAAATTGGTGGAAAGTCTCAAGGAATCCTTCATTGAGATCACATTTGAGCAGCTACCAAGAGAAAACAACAGGGCGGCAGATGCAATGGCTACAATTGGATTACTCCTAGATATCCCACACAATGTTCCAAAGCAAGAATTCCTTGTAGAGCAGCTTCTCGTCCCTACATTCGTGGTACTGGAGTCTGAATTTGTGTTTGAAACCGTTGGTCCCGGTGATCCCTGGTACCATGATATATACACTTAGCTGAGAATAGGAGTCCTCCCTGCTGACATAACCTCGAACCTCAAAAGAGCCTTTGTCAAAAATTCAACCCATTTTATCATCTTAAGAGATACCCTTTACCATAGAAGCATTGAAGGAACCCTATTACATTTCTTAAACACTGACCAAGCATTGACTGCCTTAACTGAGGTACATGATGGCATATGTGGTTCACATTCAAGCAGTATGAACTTGGCCAAGAAACTACTGAGGACAGGGTACTATTGGCCTACAATGGAAAGAGAAGCACATGACTACATCATAAATTTCTTACAATTTCAGCAGCATGGGGATCTCATCCATGCACCAACTCAAGAGCTCCACCCAATTATCACACCTTGGCCCTTTTCACAATGGGGGCTTGATCTCGTTGGAAAAATCACCCCCACCTCATCAAATGGACATAAGTTTATCATCACTGCCACTGAGTACTTCACAAAGTGGGTGGAAGCCATACCCATGACCTATATCATAAGAAAATAGATATCAAAGTTCATCATGAACTACTTATTTTGTCATTATAGCATCCCTCAAGTCATTATCTCAAATAACAGGACACCTTTCAAGAATCGGGATGTTCGCGACCTATGCCACAAGTTTAATAACCAACATCGCTTTTCTAGCCCATACTACCCCCAAGGAAATGGCCAAGTTGAGGCTACAAATAAGACCATCTTAAAAATCCTCAAGAAAATGGTCAATGAAGCTGGTCATGATTGGCACCTCCAATTGAATCCCACCCTATGGTCCTACCGAACAAGTATCTGTACACCGAAAGGTGCCACCCCATTCTCCCTAGTCTATGAATCAGAAGCCATTCTACCCATCAAGATCGAGCTCCCATTCCTAAGAATATCATTGTAGAATCTCATCACAGATGAAGAATATTGGGTGTCAAGATTAAATGATGTAGAACTGCTAGATGAGTTGCACATGGATGCGTTAAACCATCTACAAGTGTACCAAAACCAACTCAAGCAAAGTTATAACAAGAAGATTAGGAGTCGGACATTCCAAGTAAGAGAACTTGTGTTGAAGGAGAATCAAAAGAATGTTCCAAATCCAAATGACAAGGGAAAATTTGAACCCAATTGGTTGGGATCGTTCATCATGATAGCATGCTATAAGTCAGGGGCATATCAATTATCAACACTAGAAGGCGAGCCTCTGCAAGAGCCCATGAATAGTTCCCATCTCAAAAAGTTTTATGCCTAATCTTTCAAGGTATAAAAAACCAAAAATACAAAAAAATCAAAAAATCCAAAAAAAATTAGTAAAAGGATTGAAAACAGTAAAGAGAAAAAAATCGTTCTCTAGTGAAAACCACTTTGGTGGTACTTTGGGCAAGTACCTTGGTGAAAACCTAGAAAACAGGAACCTTGTGTAAATAAGCACTTTCCATCCTCTAGGATCTTCATGGCTTGTTCCACATCACACATCCATCATGCTTCCATCATCCATCTATCTACATCCATCACCCATCTGCATATGCATCATAGTTTGGTCCTGTGTTCATATCATGATCCCTCGTAGTACTACTCGACCCATTCCCAAGGTCAATTTGTCCTACCTATATTGGAGTATTTTATTGCTTCACGTTGGGGGCATGGTCTCATCAGATTGGATTTGTGTATATTCTTGAAGTCTTCCCTAAAATTAGAAAAATCCAAAAAAATCAAAATCTTAGAAAATCCGAAAACATTAGAAAATCAAAAAAATCCCAAAGCATTCATAAAACCAGAAAATCCAAAAACATTCAAAACATTCAAAATCTAAAAACAGGTCAAAAATTCAGTCAAAAAGTCAAAAACAAAGTCATCTTGTTGAACTACAAGTCTCTAAGCTCTGAACGTAGGCAAGGTTGGTCTTTGATCATCCCCTGAGACACTTAGGTTAGTCCTTTAGGAGTCGTCATAATAACCTGGCAATCCATTTGTTCATATCTCATCAATAATTGAGTCTGTGTCAATCCAACTACATGGTCTCTATGTGTATAACGTAGGCAAGGATAATTCGTTGATTAGCCCCTGATTCCCCTACGATAGGTCTTTAGGTTAGTCTCTTGGTTAAAATCTCAGAAAACCCTGAAACATTGGAAAATTGGAAATCAAAACATTTGTAAAATATTGAAAATACCAAAAATAGCCTCAAAACATTTCAAAATACTCAAAAACATCCAAATATTTGAAAAAATCCATCCATCCCCATCTCACTTTCACCTGCAATAAACATCACTCATAATAAATCAATCGTCACCCCCAACCTTTGGTGAAATAGTCAGAAACAAGTCTAGCAGGTTAAAAATGAAAACTCAAAACGTTAAGGTCTCAAGTCTAGGTGAGTAAGTAAACAAGTTGGTCAACTCTTGGTATTAATAGCCTATCATCCAATCAATCCCAAATCAACCAATAACATCATGTCCTAGGATGCATCCTTCCTACAATGGACATCAACATTAAACATCGCCGTAGTTTAGTCTTGGCTAGCAGTATGAAGAACATTAGCGTGTTTGTTTACTTTATCTTTGTCTTTTTGACTTATCTTATTTTGCACTCATTTCGATAACCTCTTGATGATGTCCAAACAAAGGGATTTAGAGAGAAATAAATGGGGCAATAATCATTATCTTTTTATTTGTTGTGCTTGTTGGATATTCTTGTAATATAACCTTGGTCATGCATGCTTTGTTTGGGTGTAGGGAGGGTGTTTTAGGTGTCTTGTTGACCACATAGGAAGGCTTGCCTTTCTATGTTTTGGTCTGAGATGTTTGGAATATCTGAACTACATTTTAGATAAGGTTTTTTATGTCACATGTGAACAAGAGTACTCCTATTTGATTTGTCGAGTCAAAGTCCATCACACTAGGTGCAACACCATCCTAGTTCTTTATACCTTGATGCATCATGCCTACATTATCAAATATAAGGTAAATATCCCTTTTAATATCCCAATTCCTGGCAAGCAAGATCAACATCATCATCATCATCATCGCTAATAAAGTTGGCTTGTTGGATTCTCTTATTTCTTCTTGCTTCTCTCTGCACTAACAGGGTACCATGACAGTTAATCACAAAATCATCACTAATGCATCCATCTTGCATCCACAAACCATCACCATAATTTATATCATATCATGTCATACAACATCATTGCATAATATAGATTGGTTATTTTAAGCATCTCATCAACCATACATTTACATCCATTGCATAATCACATATACATCATAATATCATTCATTTGCATCATCACATAGGTATCATCACATAGACATCATATCATCCATTTGCATCATCATATAAGCATTATCATATCATGTGCATCATATCATGTCATATACATCATCACATAGACATCATCATTAAATGCATCATCACATAGGCATCATTGTAAAAAAAGTATCACATCATATCGTGAGCATCAACGTGTCATCCATACATATTAAAAAAGGGTATTGAAAAAGAAAAAGAGCATCTCATACATTTCATGATCATAGCATATAACATCATCATCCATATAGATCTTTTAGTCTAAGCATTTTAAATCATTTGCATGTCATAATGTTTGCATCCATATCATCCATAAATCATTATCATAAAAAGTGCATAAAAAGATACTAAAAAAGAAATGCATCCATCCATGAGCATTTGCATCACATCACATAATATAGCATCATACATACACCACATCACATCACATAAGATAGAACCATATCATGTCATCACATTGAATATAGAAAAATAGATACATCCATCCATAATGCATAAATAAGATAGAACACATCAGATCAAACCATATAATCTCATATATCATCAAAATAATAATACAACTGTCATGGTACAAAAAATCAAGATCAAATATGTGTATATCAATCAATATAATACAATCGCCCATGGGGCTATCAAAAATGGAGCTCATGGACCTAAAAAATAATATTGTCTCTAATCAAAAGTATGAGGCTAGCCCTGATGCTTTCTCCCCTCACCCAATGGATCCTTCCTTTGCCCTACCTATTGTGAAAAGTCTGGTGCCTGAGCTGCTCGAGGAACTCCTTGATGGTAATGAACCCTATAATACTCAGCCTCTCTAACCACATCATGATACATCCTCACGGGAATGGTCCTACCCTGTGTGGCCTCTAGTTGATGGCGTCTCCTAGTCTCCTATGCCAACTGTAGCTCAGTGGCTTGTTGTTGCTGAATGGCCTAATCTTGCTCATCCCTCGCCCGATCCATCTCAGTTGTCAAAGTGGAAACTTGTGCCTATAACTGCTAGATCAATGCATCTCTCTAGTCTGACTAAGGTGTTAGCAGTGGTGGGGGTTGTTGATGGTCCCTCTAGGCATCTCTCTATTGCCTATCCCCATCCCTCTGATAGTGACCATGTGCCTGATCTCTCTGGTCTGGAGGAAGTCCTCCCCAGGCTCTTCTACCTCCTCCCCAGCCTCTATCTCTATCTTCATCTCCATCCCCATCTCCTCTGCCTCCTCACCCCTGCCCCCACTCAACTAATTGGCCTTTGGGTCTCCGTCATGGCAATAATGCACCAAGAACTGTCAATATAACTGGTGGATGAAACCAATCGTGATAGGCCTATGTGGTCCCTGCGTCTGCTAGCCCCTAATCATATGGCCATGGCCTGGCCACCAGCTGCCTAAAACTCTTGATTGCCTCATCTACATGGATCATCTGACCCCATGTGGTCTCCCTCATAGTACACGTGAAGATGGCCACGTACTAGTCATCGAGCGGGTCTCGAGTCTCCCCAAACTATCTCACCACCCAATCTAGTAGGTAACTCTCTATCATGGTATGCTCCCTGCCCTACATAATTATGTCCTATCTAGTAAAGAAGAGTTGATGTAGATCATCGTACCAAGTAGGCATACTGAGCCAAGGCCTCCAAGTAAAAAATGTCATCTCATCGATAACCCTCCTCCAGTGAGGGATACCAGCTGCTCCTGTATGTGTAAATGTCAATCCACCCCTATATCACCAGACAGCTAGGTCATCTGGCTCCATATCAATTGGTGTAACCCATGGGCGAAGCACTACAATGTGCTCCTAGGCCCAGATGTGTAGTAGAGTGACTCCTACTCTGATAGCCCTGCTATCGCAATATGAAAACTCGTGTAAGTCATGGTAGAGGGAGGCCAGTATCACTGGCCTCCATGCAAAACACTCTCTCCATCAGAGCATCTGCTCCAAGGCAAGACCCCATCCCTAGTTGAAATATCGGTCGCACCGATCTAGTACCACAAGTTCTAAGATGATGGCAACCACAATCAATCTGAATGGTTGAAGTCCTGTACCACTCTAACTCAATCTATCCCTCAACAAAAATGATCTAATCCAAGCCCATGACCTCATATAAGCATCTATCCCAACGTCCACATCATAGATGACTCAATCTTTGTGGATTGGGAAATGAAGAATGTGCCACACATCCTCTAGGGTCACTGTCGCCTCACCTGTAGGGAAGTGAAACGAGGACGTCTCACTATTCCATCTCTCTACTAGAGTTTTCATCATCCCTAAGTGTGTCTTGATGGCCGAGGCATATGTGACATACCAAAGTCCTATCACTCCCAGGTGCTCCTGGAGCAACTCATGCAATTTGGTCAGTCTGCTCAAAATAGAAGACCTGTGCTCCCGAGAGTGTACCAGCTCCATGTCCTCCTATACTAGGAAAGTCATTGTGCCAATTTTTGTAAAAATTTGATATCCTATTTGGAGTTTTCATGACCAAAATAACAAATGCGTCACTGTTTGAAAATTCTAAACTACGCCATTGGAGACTAGGTAAAAGTTCCAAACTACGTCATGGCATCGCAGTTTGACTGCAAACCATTTTGACCCCTAAACCTAAATTCCTAATTGCACCGCCATGGTGCTATTCACACAAGCAGTGCACTTTGAAAGATAAACCCTAATCTCTAAACTCGACCACCGTGGCGCAAGACTCAATAGCAGCACAGTTTAAGGTCACGCAGTGTCAATTTAACACTTTCAACGAAGCAAAACAGTGTTGCTTGACTTGGTTTGACTTTGGACTCTAATAAATGCACATGAAAGATGAAAAACAAGTTAGGTAAGGGTCACATACCGGTGGTCCTGTGCTTGGTAGCCACTAGTACACTCGCACTCACTCCAAAATGTGTCGTGGAAGCACACATTGTGCCATCTTGAACAATGATCAGAGCTCAAAACTCAAGAATCTCTAAGGACCGAATGTGCAAATGAATTGGAAGTGGCCCCTCGAGACCTATTTAAGCTTGAAGGTTAGGGTTTTTTGACCCTATTTAGCCGTCTAGCTAGTGTTTTGGACCCTCGATCCTGTTTTCTCCCAATTGAGGGTTGTTTTGCATCATTTTTTCATGTTTTGGCACATTTTTTGGCATCCTAGACCCTTTCTGGGCCCGTCGGGCAACTTGTCCTCTTTTTTTATGAGATCACCCAAAAATCCAATTTTTCATCTGATCTCTTGAGGGGGCAGTATACCAATGTAATTCTTTCACTAGGGTAGTAGTGGGGCATCTAAAAAAATTGATTTTTTTTAAATTTTGATCATAGCAGGTTATTCTTTGAACCAACACAGTGGATACATTGCTTCAAAGAGGGAAAAAATGTGGACACAAAAATTGTACCAATTGATCCTATACATCTGATCCTAATTCTACTAACACCAGTTCATCCTGAATCATCTCCTTTGCTAGTCATTTAATAAAATAATCTTTATTTGATTAAATCCATCACATTCCATCTCTTAATTAAATAAATCATTTTATTTAATTAATCTTTCCATCCCTCTTTTAATAAATAATTCATTTTATTTAATTAATCTCTAAAGTCATTCTATTAAATTAAATAAATTAATCTTTATTTGATTTAGTCTAACACCATCCTCTTTAATTAAGTAAATCAAATATTATTTAATTAAGTCTAAAATCATTTTCTTCTCATTTTGATAAATTAATCCAAAAGTCTAAGTCAAAATGGTCAAATCAGCTAATCTCCCTTTTAATTAATCAAATCCCGATGAATGTTAATCTTAATCCATCCAATCCTATCGCTTTTGCAACTTGCTCATGAAAATTATTTTAATTGATTTATTAAATCTCTATTTACTTTCAAAAAGGCATCAAAAAGGGAATATTCTCCAAGTTTGAAAAATCCCTCTAAAAGGGTTTGTACATCCAACAAAGCATTTAAGTTTCTTACATGTCCTTTGCCTTGAGCGTGGAAGTGGCATTAACTTCATTTTCTTCTCCCTCCAACTTGTCATTTCATCAATTTTTAAATTCCACCTAACTGCATTTAATTGCACAATAACCAAAATGTGCTCCAACTTTGTCCACTCACATGTTGACAAGTGGCTTTATTCTATTGGTTGGTGTTTGATCCCATATTCATCCTTTTTTCCTCATCCTCCCTCTCTCTCATCTATAAATAGAAGGCTCTCATTTGAATTTTGGATCCACAACTTTATGCAAAGTCATTATCTTGAGATTTTGAATTTTTTCATCCATTGTTCATCCATTTTCATATTTTCCATCAAGTTTCATAGGTAGGTTATGCAGGAATTTCACCAAGGAGCATCAAATCTTCACCAAATCATCATTCAAGCTTGCAAGGAATTTGGAAAGGGTCATTTTCCACATCAAAATGACACCAATTCCCCCATGGAATTGAGAGTTTGATCATTTAAATTGGATTTAATATCTTTTCATTGTGTTCTTCATATTATTTCTTGTTTTTATGTTTCAAATGAATTTCATGGGGAATGTTGTTTCTAACTTGCATTTGGGGCTAATTGTGTATTTGTTCTTTGTGTTTGTGTAGGTCTAGGATCACCATTCACAATAATTAAATACATTATTGCAGAGTCAAATATTTGAAGGTGGATGGAAGAAATAGAAGATTGTTCTTGAAACCTTTGTGGAGAGAAACCCTACTTATGCCTACTATTGAGAATGGAATGGTAGGGAATTGGCATCATTTCGTGAAGGCCCTAGAATGTCCATAGGAGATATATGTCCTTCTAAACTTCATGTACCAATATTCAAAAACATAATCTTCATAGGTACCTTAAGAGGATATTATACGATTACAGTATAGTAGTTTATCTCTTTGCATTCCATTGTTACATTGAAAAAAAGTTTATGGAACCCATAAACTTCTAGAATCAAACTCAGTTTAAGAAAAAAAAATTGTAGTGCTTAAGCAAATAGAGAACTTTACAATCACATTTTTCTTTTATGATAGTGCAAATTCCTTGAATTGAAACAGTGATTTACAATATACTGATAGATTGAAATGTGGACCAAGTAGAAATTTTAAGTACTAATCATTCTTGAGATAGAAAATCTCTTCATGCATTTGACAAGTGTGCTAGAGGCAATTGAAATTTGATTCACAGGAAAGGAAAAAGTAAATCCAAGCCCCCTTTGTTGACCAGGAGATGGTCTCATATTCTCACCTTCTTGTGCAACAAAATACTTGCTAGTTGCAAAGCAATGCAATCAAAGGTGGGCATTGGAAACACTGCGTCATTTTTTTGCTAGGAGTATACAGTAGTCCCTTGAGAGTAGGCTAGCTTTGTCTGTTATAAATGAAATACAAAAACCCAACTCAATAGTCCTAAAGAAATATTATAGCAAACCATTAAAATCATTTGTTGTTATCATGTTAATTACATACGTTGACCATGAATGTGGAGCAACTATCACAAATTAAGAGCAATGTTATAGAAATTATAGGTATGCTGGAATAAAAATCAACATCACAATTTTTTTTCATAATAGATGGTGTAGTCTCCAATGTGGTAAGGCATTTTCCAAAAGTCTTGCATTGTACTTGTAAGGTTTCAAGTCTGAAAAATGATATATACAAGTGGAACAAATATTTTTAGTCTGCTAGTGAAAAGTGTCTAGTGCAACTAGACAAAAAGACTAGTGAACTTAGTCAAGTTGTTTACATGATTTCTATCTCCTAAGGGATTCATTGTACAATGTCTATGTAGGTAGAAAAAAAACTGCAACAATATATTTCATATGGCTATGGAAACCAAAAATTCAATACTATATGCATTTTAAACCAAAACAATATCACAGTAGTCACATGTGCATAGAAGGCTTGTAAAAAAAAAAATAGGGAGCATAGTAGAATACTATCCACTGGCCATAGAGACATCATAATTCAAACACGAGGTTTGAATTTCAGTAATATAAAAGCTAGAAAAAATAGTGAACATTAACGAATTTTATAATCAATGAAAATAGACGTCACCTAAAGTTATCAATCAAATGATGGCAGGCTTTGGGGAAGGAAAAGTACTTAATGAAACCACAAGAAATCTATTGACAATGACAAGATGATGCACCCAAAAGAAGGATCAAAACAAGAAATATCTATCTTAGATGACATAAAATATAATTAATATCTATTGTATTATTATCTATTGTAATATAAGACAACACTTGTTCTGGATCTGCAATTGTAATTGTCTGAAATAGTATTTTTTGAAAATGTAGAATAGCAACACAAAAACTTTAAAATTAAGTTGTTTGTAACATGTGAAGAACAAAGATATCAATTGTAATATCACAGTGCCACAAAATTCTAATCCATAAAACACCAATTTCATTAATATACGCTAGACAACATGTAACTTATGCTAGGAATACTACTATTTGAAGGACGAAATAGTTGGTTGACTGATAAGTATGTAGTTTTCTCGTTGCTTGAATTTTTAGCTACCTGCAATTTGAGTATTATGATTAGTGTAAGAGAAATAGTTTCATATAATTTTAGATAAAGTGTTTTAAAATACCAGAGAAAAAGAAGTTTTTGTATGAGTATTTCTTTACCTTATTCTAGCATTTGTTGTTGATTCACTTAGGAAAATGGCATGAGTAATGACATTGTTTTGGTTGAGGTTGAAATGGCCTTTGAAGTTGAAGTCGCGCAATGTGAATATTACTACTAATTTGTCTTTGATATAGTCTTCATAATTCATGTTTTGGAGAGTGGACAATAGTTGTTGCGCTTTTCAATAGAACAATGGATTGTCTATTTGTTTTCTATTGTGAGAATAGTTTTTAGATGGAAAGAATATATGTAACTGACTTCCTGGTCACATTGATTGCAGTGAGCAGTTTTCTCCTCGAGCATGTTGAAAGTGTTGAATTTCTAATTGCATTTTGGACAAAATACATGAAATGCATTTGCTGCTCTTAAAGTGCCAGAAACCTGTAACATGTGTTTGAATATTGTTAGAAGGGACAATATAAATGAGTTTGAATGTGAGAGTTCTAAGATTTCAAAATATTTACCTTAAACGTTGATTGCAATAAGTAATTTAGCTTTTCCATTGTTCTTTTGTCATTCATTTTGTAGATAAATTTGTTAACCGTCAGACTATGTGGTGTATACGCATAAAAATGGTCATGTCTATAATCCTGGCAATTAATTAAATATTTATTATTTAATTAATTTTTCTAAAGTCCTCTACATATGATTAAATTTAATTAATTTAATTATATTGTTCATTCATCTTATTCTTCTTCCATAATTAAATAAATTTATTTTATTTAATTATTTTCATATGTCCACTTAATTAATTAAATAAATACATTTTATTTATTTAATTTAATTATCACTGTTTGAATTTAAAATTAAATCTTTTGATTTAATTAAATTTAAATAACCCTTTTCTTCTATTTTAATTTCTTCTTCTAATTAATTAAATGTTTCATTTAATTAATTTCATAAAAGTGATTTAATTAAATAAATTTTATTTAATTAAAAATATCTTGTGCTTTCTTTCCAAATCAAAATTAGGTATTTTACCTGATTGTGCAATCTTCTCATATCATAATTAAATATTTTATTTAATTATGAGATCTTTTGCTTTTTTCAATAAAACATGATTAAAGCTCTTTTCTTATCACCACCTTTCTTCTGCTTTTAAAAGCTTAATTAAATATTTTTATTTAATTAAGAAAAGCTTAATGTCCTCCACAAATAAATAATTGATTTTTTTAATTAATTATTTATCAGCTTTAAATCTTTCTTTTATTCTTTTAAAGAAAGATGATTTCTTATCTTCTCTTCTTTTCCTCTTTCATAAAAATAGAAAAATATTGTTTTTAGGTTTCTTCTATCTTCTCTTCAATTTCATCTTTCTTCAACCATTCGATCTACCAGGAATTATCACAACCGTTAATCAAGACAGCCAATCAAAATCATTCGAAAAACTCTATAAATACCTGTGTGAATCCAAGCATTGGTAATAGGCAATTAAGTAGAGTTCATGCACTTAGTTCATTTAGCATTTTAATCTCATAAGCATCATCTTTATTTCAAGTTTAGTAATTCAAATCACCATCATAGCTTAATCTTGCATCTACATCATAGCAGAAATCTCGTTCTTTAGGAAGACAGTTTGTTGAGCCTAGCCTACGATATGAGAACACAAAGCTGGAATCGACAAAACACTAAAGATAGAGGACAATAGGATGACAATGGAAGCAAAATAGAGTTTTCACTTCTTTACTCCTTTTATATTATGTTTTATTAAATGTCTTATTGGTGTGTTTGAACAGTTAATTTTAATTCATTTACACACTTATTTTTCATACACACATGTGGAATGTGTTTTTTATATATGTGTTTTTTACAATATTATTGAAAAGCATTGCTGGAGTTTTATTTCTATGTATTTGTTCTTCTATTGCCAAGTATTGTTGTTCATGAGTTGGGTGTAGTTGTAGCTGCTAACCAGTGAGAAAGTTAGTAAATCATGGTGTGCAAAGAGGTTTAAATTAGATTAGTGGTGTAGGTTGGAGAGACATTTGTACATGTGCTCTGATATTTTTTTGGTTGATATAAAATAATTGTTTTCACATAATAAAAATAAAAGAACACATAAAAAGCATCACTTGACAAGTGTAGCATGTATTTTGAATATTTTGAAAATGAAACTAATAGATTTTTATTAGGTAGAAACAAATATTTATAAAATATATGACAAACATACAGATTAATTAAAGCTATTAGATCCTAAAAAAATATTGTTAAAAAATCAAAAAACTATGAAAGGAGTTGCTAAAATCTATCCATTAGCTCTTACAAATCATGTTCTCTTTGAGTCAATGAGAGCTTTTCTACTAGTGATATTCAAATTTATTGTTTAAATTATCACGTGTCTATGGCTAATGGCCTCTATGGCCAATTGATAGTATTTTTTTATGTTCTTTGTTTTTTTTGTGTTACCTGATTATGCCCCTTAGGCCTTGTTTGCCTTTCTGACAAAAATGATGTCAATTTTATAGCATATAGCAAAATAAAGTCTAGTAACTAATTTTTTTTTGCATAAATGTGACTTGAAGGAACTTTTTTATTCTTATATGATAAAATAAAAACATAACGGTTAATTCAATAATTTGACCTTGTTTATTATTATGGCGGAGGTGCTAGGCCGACTTCTTAAATCTTGGGTTTCACATGGTTTGATTCATGGGTGGCACTAGATGATGGGCTTGCCTACGCTTTCTCATCTCCAATTTGTGGATGATACCTCTCTTATGGGACTGGCTCATATTAGGGAGGTTGATTCCTTCAGGAAAGCTTTGGAAATCTACCTTACAGCTTCAGGCTAGAGATTCAATGAACATAAGTCTTCTATATTCTTCTTTAATACTCCTTAAGCTATCTAGTGGCGGATTGCAGCTATTCTACGGTTTCAAATTGGATCTCTTCCCTTTGTCTACTTGGGTATTCCTCTTATTGTTGGTCGTCAGCCCAGGTCCTCCTAGCAGCTATTGCTTGATAAACTTAGGCGGAAGGTTACTCATTGGACTCATCATTGGTTGTCTACTACTGCTAGAGTGACTCTTCTCAAGTTTGTTATCTAGGCCCTTGTCATCTACAGGTGCTTTGTTCAAGCTGCTCCTATGTATTTTCTTAAGGAATTTGATGCTCTTTCTCGCCAATTTCTTTGGAGCGGTAATTTTTTGTCTTCACATGGAGCCTTGTTAAGTGGGATTTGGTATGTAGACCAAAGCAATAAGGTGTTCTTGGTTTATGCTCTACTATTTTGAATGGGAAAGCTCCTGCTACCAAGCTTTACTGGCGATGGTGTATCAATTAGCATCAATTATGGGCTCGTATTCTCAACTATAAATATCTTCGGGGTGTTGCTTCTTTTGAGGTTCCTCACTATCTGTTGCAAGGGAGAGGTTCTATGATTTGGCATACTTTGAAAGTGGGGGCGTAGTTGATTAAGTGTGCACTTTTTTGGATTTGTCATTCAGGGTCACTGGCTCTTTTTTGGTCAGATTCTTGGGATGGTCACCCTCCTATTCTCTCTTCTTTTCCTCACCTATGATCCCTTTCTGATGATTTTATTGTGGGTGGTTGGGATACTGTGGAGCATTATAAGGTGGTCCAGCATGGTGGTTTGGTTGCAATTTTTCACTAGAAGCATCCGTCTGAGTGGCCACCTGGAGGGTCTGAGGGGGATAGGTGGGAACTTTCCCAGCTTATGGCTTCCCATGCTTGTAATTCTTTGAGGAGACCGGATGTCTTGGCTTGGGATGGTTCGGATTTGTCTAGAAAGTACTCTATGGTGATTGGTTATAAGCAATTAGGTAGGCAGTTGTTTGGGGACATTGAGGTCCCATGGTGGAAGCAAGTTTGGCACAAGTTGTCATGGCCCAAGTGCAACTTCTTTATGTGGTTAGTGGCTCAAAATCGATGTCTCACTTGGGATAATTTATGTAAGCATGGTTTCCAAGGCCCCTCTATGTGTGTTTTGTGTCATGGTTGTGAAGAGAGTGTCTCCCATCTCTTCTTCTAATGTTCCTATGCTAGGGAGATTTGGCATTTTTGGTGGGGGTGTGGAATACAGCCTACTAGCATGCTTCCTCATTGGTGGAGTTTTGGGAACAGTGGGGCAGGGCCCCTATTTCTACCTCCTTTCTTCAGGCTACTTGGGATTTTGGGCCTTCCTTTATTATCTGGAACCTGTGGTTGGAGAGGAATAGGCAGATTTTCAGGATTCTTTGTTGATGGCCCCTCACCTATGGTGGAAACTTCTACACTCTTTAGGGGAAACTATTGCGGCTAAGTGTGATATGACTATGTTGGTGGACCCTCGTGATGTTGGTTGCTATAATCATCTTCATCTTCCTCCTCCGCAATGGTAGCTCATGTGTAACAGATGTAGGCATCCTACCCTAAAGGTGAATAGGGAGGGAATATGGACCCCTCCTCCTCTTGGAGTCCTAAAAATCAACTTTAATGTCTCTTCTCATGGAAATATGAGTCATGCTGGCATTGGGGGTGTGGGCCGAGATAGCTCTGGAGATGTTCATTTTATCTTCTCTGTGTATAAGGGTCTTCATACAAATAATCTTATGGAGGCTCAGACCATTTTATTGGATGTGGAGCGGGGCAGTCAATTGGGATGGCAAAAGACCATCTATGAGTCTAACTCCCAGGTTGTGGTGAACTTACTGAAAAGGTAGTATTTGGATGATGTGAGCTGGCAGCTGGCTTTGATTTTCAAACAAATTCTCACTCTTTGTGATTCTCTAGAGTATATTGCTTTCACTCATATTCCTCGAGAATGGAATGGTGTTGCTGATTGCTTGGCTAAATGGGCTTCTGATCATATTCATGATTGGAATTTGGTGGATTGGGGTCAACTACCCCCAAATTTGTCTCATCAATTGGATCACTTGGTTGAACTTGATAGGGCCATTTAATGCCCTTGCTTTGTAACGTTTCCTTGTTTTAATAAAAAATTTACCCCCATGATGTTTAATAATTTGACCTTGTAGATTTTTGGTGAATGATTCAGTATACTTGTAGTGATTTGGATCTTTGTCTCTTGCCACAATTGAAAATAATAGTTCCTGTTATAACAAAAAAATCACACAAATAAGTATAGTGGGTGACATATACTATGTAAGTCATAAACATGAAACAATTTTTCATGTAGATTTGTTTGCATTTAAAATAGGTTCAATGAGAATCTTTCTTGCTCAGATTGCTAATCATACTGTATATGCCATCCAAAATGAGTTGTGTAACAAAAAAAAATCAATGCATGAAATTTGAGATTGTGGAGTAGAGAATTAGAAGACTATGAGCATATAAGAGAAGCTAATACATACATCAGCAAGAAATCTCTTATAGCTTCTAAAAGACTAGCTTAACATTCACACGATTTTTACAAATAATAGCAATCATGGTATGTTTACTGTTGAGCTTAAAGCTACAATGTAGTCATCCTCAGTTATGTTTATGTTATTATCTGGATTTTTTCTTTTGGTGGCATGGATAGTTTGGTATCGTATGTTATTTCTAATGAGCTTTTTAAGTTCAAGAAACTTAGAGGAAGGCAAAGAAACACACAAAGGCATTAATCGATAATAAACAAAGGAGACATGTTACTACTGTGATATTGTTCTGATCTGAAATGCATATATTATTAAATTGATGGTTTCTATAGCCAATGGATGGTATTTTTCTATGTTCCCTTTTTTTTTGTGTTGGTTGATTATGCTCTTTAGCCCTTGTTTCACTATGTAACAAAATTGATATTGTCAATTTTATAGCATATGACTCTTTTAGGCACATGTAAGTATTGTCATATTATTCTAGTATGAAATGCATATAGTATTAAATTTTTGAAAGTACCAATTGGATTTAATATAAATGCATACGATTCCTTTTATGAATTATATGCAATTGTAGTAGAGTGCGATCTACTAAGTAAATGTTTTTGCATAAACCTATATACATTGTGGGAATGAAAATCATATATTTTTTATAACTTTTTTATCAGACTTCATATATGCAAGAATTTCTATTGCATTGTGAAGAAAGGGGGAGGATGATTCAATAATATGACCTTGTACTTTCTTGTTGAACAATAAAGTATAATTGTACTAATGTGGATCTTTTCTTCCTACTTCAATTGGAAGTGTTGGTTCCTGTTACAAGGAAAAATTAGACAAATGATTACAGTGCATGACATATAATATGTCATTTATAAACATGAAACAATATTTCATTTTTTGTTGTCTTGTATCTTTCTCCAAGTTTTCCTTCTTTAAGTTATTACAAGTCACTTTGATATTTGGGATAGGGAAGTTACTATTGCAATCATTCAATGTGCAGTTCAACCAATAGGAAAAGAGATAAATAATAATTTTTGAACATAAAAAATGTCCCTAAATTGAAACTATAGAAATAAAAAGAAATATATTTAAATTTCTGAATTTGATTGGCCAAGTGAGCATATCAAATGCAAATCAAATGATTACAATAGTATCCTACCTATCGACAAAAACTAATAATTTCTAAAAGTTAAAAATATGTTCTTCAATTCGTATTACAAATAGGGGAAAATATTTTTATATGATACAATGTGATTGACCCAACAAGCAAAACATTGCATATGGATTGCGTATCAAATAGTTGCAATTATGCATATTTTTTATTAGAGTATTTCTGTAATCAAATGATTGCAATAGTAACCTGCTTGTCGACAAAAACTATTTCATGTTTATGAACTACATAGCATGTCATTCACTGTACTCATTTTTCTATTTAGAAGCTCATATTTTGGAATCAGCTTTCTCCTTTATGGTCTAGAACTCTTCCAAGTCGTAATTTTTACACTACATTGCAAGAATTAAAGTTCTATGTTTTTTGTGTATCAAGGTTTCAAATTAAAAAGACATGCTTAATAGTTTCCTAATCTTTCTTTTTATAGGACAAGCTTTTGAAATTGTTTTTGTAGAAATAGAAACCCCTAGGGATCTGTCCAACTACATGCCAAATAAACTAATAATTTTTATGCTAAAAAATGAAACAGTAAAAACCAAACTTTGTGTCACAGGAGGCAAGGAACAATGCCAATGGACAACACATTCTTATTGTTTTGGATAGAAAATTTAAATTAAATATACATTTTTTGGTGATATTTATAAATATATTTTATCTCTATCTAATTATCTATTACTATTATAGTATTTTATTTTAGATCTATAAATATATTAATTGTAGACACCTAAAAATGACCTAGGCCTGCAAGCTTCATTTTTACCACTTTCGTCCTAGCATAATTGTGATATTTAATTATGTCCTTGGTCCACATTCAACTATTGATTAAATAATTCATAATTATTTAATTAATTCATGTCAGTTATTCTTCATGATTATTAAATAAATAAATTTTATTTATTTATTAAATACGTCATTAACTGTCTAAGTCTTTCTTTAATTAAATAAATTTCTTAATTTATTTAATTCCCCCTTCTGCATTTAATTCTTATTGATTATTAAATAAATGAGTTACATTTATTTATTTAATATGTCACTGATTGTCTTAATTAAATAAATTGATTAATTTATTTAATTAGTTGGTCTTATCTCCTAAAATTAAATAATTAAATTTAATTATTTAATTGCTAATTAATATTCTTCTCATTTTAAATAAATTAAATTATTTAAAATGTCATGTCAATCTTAACTATCAGTCCTTTTTGTTAAATAATCTGAAAAAGATTATTTATTATCTCTTAAAATCTGTAATTTAAATTATTTTAATTCAAATTAGTATTTAATCTTCCAAAAATCAAGCAATCGGGCAAATTCTTGATTTTCCAAATCTTATCTTCAGTCCAAATCTTATCTCTTTGATTTTTTGAATCTGGCAAATCAGGCAATCTTATCTTCTTGATTTTTTGAAAATCTTTATTTTCTAATTAATTTGTCTCATTTATTCTCCACCGTCGATCCGATTATTTGAGACATTTTCTTGACCGTTCGATTAAGGATTTTTCCCTAACCCTAATTAGGGATTCTCAGGTGAAATCTGGATCGTTCGTTTTAGGTTCTCATCATTAATTTATCTCGTTCGTCCATTTGAAATGGCCTTTTCTATAAAATGCCATCTTCTTCTCATTTTTCAAAGACACGCACACGCTGACATTTTGCATAGTTATTATAGGCATTTACTTTCACATTTATTGTCATAGGCAATTTCATTATTTATTATTATAGTCATTTGATCCATTTTGGCATAGGTTTTAGACATAGGCATTTAGACATATCAAATCCTTCAAAGACTTGTTGTAGGACTTAGGCATTTCCAGATTGCTCGAACGACAAATCTGAGGGCAATATTATCCAACAAGTAAGAAGGTGCTACAAAAATGAATCATGGAGACTTCGGCGATCAGGTATAATCGTTCTTTTATGTATTTCCATTGTGTTTTGTAGCTACTTTGGGTTTTTGTCATTTTGCTTTCAATTTAATTGATCTAATCTAATACCTAGAAATTACCCTAAGTTACATTGGTGAACCCGACTCTGTTTTCTCGTTTCCGTATAGTTTTTTGTTGTTTTATGTTGTTTTGTAGGTATAGTTACGAATCGACGCAAGTGTTTTTAAAAAAAAATCGTGACGCATCTACTAATAGAAGAGTCGCAATCACTTTGACAAGCCGCAACTAACAACCAGAACGACGCATTTGATCTGCCGAGCCGCATTCGAAAACCCAAACGACGCATTTGCTCTGCCGCACTGCATCTGTCTGGTAAAATTTTTCTTTTAGTTTTGCCATTCTGATTTTCAAATTTTTGGGTTTTTCTGGTTTCTAGTTTTTTGGTTTTCTATTTTTTTCTGTGTTTTTTATTCCTGCATGTTCGCTAGATTAGATCTTTTGTGTTACGAATCTTTTCTTATAGCGTGTGGCGATCCCCATTCATGTGTCAAAGACCATAGCTTAAGGAGACTACTAATTCATTGTTTGCAGATTCGAGTGTCAAAGAAGGAAGAAACAAACATTGTGCTTGTTTTTTTTTAGATTAGAAAACATTTGATTTTGGTGCATTTAAAAGGAAATCATGTCTTCTATGCTTGATTGTGGTTGTGGAATGGTAGGTGAGTATTCTCTCACTTGGTGAAAACCTTGTGATCAGAAAACCAGACCCATTCTAATCTGTTATTTACCCTGACTTGGTATATCGAAGTATCCTCTCCCCTCGTGCTTTCGGGCGATCTTGGGTGTAAGAGAAATGGTTACCAACTCTAGAAATTGGGCCTGCCTGGGGATTTCATCACCCCAACGCGACTCAAACCGGCAACGGAGCTAAATCCAAGCTACCCACAACCAGTATATAAATGTAAATCTTAAGGGAAAACCTAAGGTTGCGAGTGCGAATGTGTCATACGGATGGAGTTGTACTCCCTTAAACCCTGTTGAGCTTAACCTCTTCAGGCTGGAGTGCCACCTAAATGGTGATTAATCTCTTGCCCCATGTATGGCCACTCGAACGGGGGTCCTGAACTAAAAAATCTTGTGTAGTAAGCCAAAATCCTTCTATTTTCTAGCGCAGCACCAGTCGGTGTGAAGGCATCCACACTTTCGCAATTTGTAGTAGAGGTGATCAGCTCGCCATGGGAGTTTCATGGGGGTTGGAAGCCCAGTTGGCCTGAGAAGAGAGTGCACTGTATGGGGGAGCCCGTGCAACCAAGCTTCTAAATTCACATGCTACAGATATGCGGTTGGGGAAACCCGTGTGGAATCTAGCGAATATTGTCATGGCCTAACCTAGGATCGTGCTTATCTGATGTGTGTTTGGTTACTTTAAAAAAAAAGAACATTGTGTTTGTCAAGTGTTTTCTGGTTTTACCACAGTTCAAAACAAAACATTCATCAAATAGATCAAAATTTCTATCAAAACAACATGAAAATCATTTTGAAACCAAACTGTGTTGCATCTGTCGAACCGCAACTAATTTTTTGCAACGCAACCGCTCTGCTAAACCGCATTTGAAACTTAGAACACCACATCTGTAGGCGTCGCGATGCATTTGACAGTCCAAAAATTGCAATTGTAAAACTGAACCGCATTTGCTAAATTGCGACGCATTTGCTAAACTATGACGCATTTGCCTGTCAAAATTTTAAACTTCACAGTCGAAACCTGAGGTCTTCAAATTGTCAACCATTTGTCAAACACCGTCATCAAGAAGATTCTGTCAGAAACCAAACTTGATATTGCTCAAAGTCTTGTCTATTAGCTTGCATTAGTCACCATAGGTTTCATACCTCATTCATTTCAGTTTCATACATTCAACATTACGTTGTCCCTAGGTTCATACTCGCATACTTATGATTAGGCAAATCTTAAGCACACTTTGCAAAGTCATTGTTTTCGAAATTAGACCCTCTTGGACTAAGTTATCAAACCTCCTTTTTAGTCATTGTCCTCTTTTGTGAGATTTCTTCCAACTCAAAAGTCTAGTTAGGAAAACTCACTCGTCATTTAGACCTTGTCAACTTGTCATTTCCAACAAAGTCCTTTAGCAATCAAAATCAAAAACAAAGTTCGAGCTTAGAAGTGCTTAGATAACCTTGTCTTACATCGCATACACATTACATATCCTATTCAAGAAAATCCAAAAACATTAGTCATTCTAGTCATCATTTTGAACTTAGACTTCATGTAGTACCATACTTGAATTTAGTTGTCATTCCCGTTTGAGTAATCTCATTTATGGTCAAAACTAGACTTCAAAAACAAAGGAGACAAATGGAAACTTTCGAAAAGACTCCATGTTTAATGTCAACAATCCTCCACATGACTCAAACTAGACTCTTTATGATCCATTTTCCAATTTAGACAATGAACCTCCAATAACAATGCAATCCTCATCAAACAGTCCATTCGAACAATTCTTGCAAAAGGATGAAAATGGCCAACTACTTCAGGAAAACATAGAGGCATTGACACATGACCCAGAGGCCTATCAGCTTGCTGAAGCAATGGTCCGTCAGGACAGAGACAGACTCTTAGCTATGCTCTTGAGTGAAGAAGCTAAGTTACCACAAGGATTTGACACTAACGCGCTAAACTTGACACCTCCTAATAATAACAATGCACATAGCATGTCACATAGTGGTCAAACTCCAAACACTACGAGCAACACTTTCTTTGACACCACAACGACAGTGCATGCTACATCCAACATCCCAAACATCTACAACACAATAAATGCTACATCTATTGGAAAATCACAATCATCCACAATGCTCACAATATCCACGACACTACCCCAATCGGATGGAACCACTCTTGGCTCCTCAACAAAATGGGAAAATTATTCCAATCCTCTTTTTACCATGACAGTAAATACCACGGGGGCATCATCAAGTCACAACAATCCCCCCTTGACACCTCCATTTACTACCATGAGCACAACTTTGACATATCCGCTCAGTGGTATTTCACAAAATCCTTTGGGAGGGGGAAAGGGACGCATTTTTATCCAAGGACAACAACCAAACATTAACACGACAACACAGTCAAATGTCATTGCCTCCCAAGGAACAAACACAAACGTTCCCCTTGTTCAAAATCTACAATTTACACAAGGTGGCCAAATAACACAACCCATGACATCATTGACACACCATAACATTCATGGTCACAACATCCCCCAAATATCAACACACATGGCTGGGGGACACATCCCAACATACTCATCCAACATTCATACTCATCAACATACACCCAATCATAACTTCCAACACCAACAAAATGTCAATCTGCACACGTCATACGTACCACAACAATCCATACCACCACAATACACCAATATTTACACACAACAAACAAGAACACATGGTGTACCAGGCAATCCAACATATGGAAATGTAAACGACCCTACCATAGATGAACTCAAAGAAAGAATGAGGGATATGGAGAAAACTATGCAAAACATGTACATTTCAGGCAGGAAATCAGAAATATCATATGACCTGGATGTATACCCATTCGACAAAAACTTACATATGCCTGCATTTCCGCCGAGATACGTGTCACCCAACTTCACGAAATATAGAGGCAAGACAAATCCCATTGAACATGTTCGCGAATTCGCAGCTAATTGTATGGATATCGCCTACGAACAAACATACTTGATGAAACTTTTTTCTAAAAGTTTGGTAGGTCAAGCCCTTGAATGGTTTTCAACTCAAAAAGATATCCAAACATGGGATGAGCTCAAACGAAAATTTATACAAAATTACGCGTACAACATTGACATGGTTACCTCTATCACTAGCTTGTGCAATCTCATGCAAGAAGATTCTGGTGAGACATTTATTCCATTCTTTCAAAAATGGAGAAGCCTTGCTAGTCAATGTCACATTGACATTCCTGAAAGGGAAAAAGTTGACATGTTTGTCCAAACACTTCTAGGGCCCCTAAAATTTGCATTGCAAATACATTGTTGCACAAACTTCACAGAATTGGTCGAAAAGGGGGTCCAAATTGAGAAAGCCCTTATCGCAAAGGGAGAATTGAGATATGGTTCCAAAAACACGAATGTCAATCCACCCGCTGACAAAAACAAATATTGGGTTAAAAATAAGCACGTTACAAATGACGGTGTTGTCGATGCCAAGACTGCAAACACTGTAGGTCCCGTATTGGCCCTGAAGGGGGTTCAACAACAAAACAGACCAACAACAACATGGACACCTCCTCCCAATACTCCTTCAAACAACCAAAGTGGTCAAAACGATCAAGGACAATACCGTCAGATGAGACAATTTCCTAGGGGTCACACATACACCCATTTGGGTAAACCCATTGAAGAAGTCCTTAAGAAATGCATCCAGCATGGGGTCATCATACTTTCGGAAATAAAACCATATGACCCAGGATAGTTCAAACCAGCATGGTGGAATGACAATGCACTTTGCGAATACCATCGAGCAAAAGGGCATACAACCTCTAACTGTCGACAATTGAAAAACATAATACAAGACCTTATCGAAAATTGCACCATCAAAGTAGGTGGATCGCAATTCACCTCCAACTCAGATCATACTATCCACAAGAATCCAGTGCAGGACCATGGTTCTCATAATGCGTCCACTTCAGGTTCACAGAACCAAGCCAACTTCACCCAAGCCAAGTATGATTATTCTAGTGGACCAATTATAAATAATGTCAGAACTGACGATGAGTACATCAATACCATTACGGTCAAGAGAGCATCCCAGTGTAATGCTACTACTCGAAGTGGCAAGGTCACTATAGCTAGTCCACCTCCCGCCAGACAAGCCAAAATCACTATACCGTTCCCATCAGCTAAACAATCGCAACCTGCTTCGTCGGCTAAACAGCCAAAACGTATCTCAACCCCACAGTAATGGAAACCCAAAAGTCAGTTCAACCTAATTGACCAACTAGGAAAGACTCTCGCGCAAATATCTATCCTTGAGCTGCTTCGTATTTCTCCTGTGCACAAAGAAATTCTAGACAAAACTCTCCTAGAGTCGTCGGTCCCCAAGGACATCGATGTCAATCAGTTTGAAACTATGGTGGGATATCTCACCACTCCACACCATGTCACCTTCTCGGATCAAGACTACTCATCACATAAAACCAACCACAATGACGCATTACACATAGAAACTTTTATCCACAAGCACAAAGTTAGACAAGTTTTAGTAGATGGTGGAGCAGGGTTGAACATATGCTCCCTCAAATTGGTTAAAACTCTAGGGTTCTCTGATGCGTGCGTAGACCCAACAAAAAGTATAGTGATCAAAGCATACAATGACAAGGAACGCTCTTCACGGGGTGTTATCTCTCTCCCTATCAGAGTGGGACCGGTCATTGTAGACACAACCTGCCAGGTCCTGGATTTGGAACTACCATATAACATCTTACTTGGCCATCCATGGATTCACGCTTTAAAAGCCGTTCCGTCTACATACCACCAATGCCTCAAGTTTCCATTTGACGGCACAGAAGTAACCATATACGGAGACCCCGACCCTTTCCAATATTGTACCAATTTAAGGGGTATCTCCAAAAACTGAGTACCTATTAACTGAGAAGCACCTGGCTCCTTGTCATCCAAGTATATCAACCCTTTCACACTCACGTCATCTTCCACATCTGCTCCATCCACGTCTTCCGCCGTACCACCACCTTCCACCAACCCTAAGACTGAATCAACCATCAAAATCCAGGACCTCGGCTACGGAGAGTTCAAAGTAAATATAGCATACATCATAACTACAATACCCACTCCTCCAAAGATATACAGTTGGCCATGTTTCAGAATGGAACCTCAAGAAACCTTCAAAGTTCCACCGAATACGGTTTTTATCAAGTGGGGAGACATGAGTGATGAAGACCTTGCCGACATCACAGGATGGATCTATAAGGATACTATCACATTACCTCCATTACTAGTTCAAAAATATGGCAAAGGTTACAACATCATGAAGGCTAAAGGCTACGATGGTACTAGTGGCCTTGGAAAAAATAAAACTGGTCGAAGGGAACCCATAGAAACTTTTCAAACTCTGAAGTATCTTGGATTAGGGTTTGGATCACTCAACAGTGATTATCGACGTACCTATGGACTTTCAAATGAGCGAGTACATGCTTCTGACAGTGTCGAGACTACTAGGGAAAACCTCATTGAAACAGACTCCCATGAGTGGGAATTTGGCTCAGAACGATCCCTAAGTGACTGTTGTCTTGATGATTTGTTTGTCGAACCAGGGGAACTGACCTCTGAACAACGATTTTGGAAAACATTCAAAATTGAACAAGCACCAAATAGTCAAAGTCCTACTACCACTTCCCATGACACACAACAACCATCATCTGAACCCCCTCAGTCTAATCTATCTGAAGTGTCAGACGACATTGACAACCAGGGCTCTAAAACCTTTACTCCTTACTTTGATAACGAATATGATACTAGTGAAGGAGAATATTGGATAGAGTCTGATGTAGAGTTAGATGACGATAACCTCATCTACAACATCACCGAATCCATTCGCATGTTGTCCACATCCTCACCCCAATTCACTAGCCTTGATGATGGCATCTCTTTAGTTTACCCTGAATTAGTCGATTGGGACCAACAAGGACTGCCAGTTCTGGACACATTTCAGAATGATGAGGCAATTGCCAAGTTCATGGGATTACGAGAAGGCATACCTAGTGGGGACCACAAATCAGGATTTGCCATTGATTTAGATTGCACGACATACTTCGGTGAGACTATTCAGTCCTCTAGTTGCAAAAGTAAAAATAAAGTAAAAAATGAAACGTCTCTAGGTGAAAACCGAAAGGCACCTCTTGACAATAAAATAGTAAAAATAAAGGACAAATCTGTGGGTGAAAACCTCTCAGAGGTGCCCAAAGATGGAGGACTAGACTTTCTCCCCATGCAATAGGAGAAATTGGCCATTCTTATTGAGGACACAATAGAGGATAACATTTCAACTGCAGAAGACCCCAAGATGGTCCTATTTGCGGCATCATTGACTGATGAAGAGAAACCAGAATTTCATAAATTCTTTGCAGAACGGAAAATTAACTTCGCATGGTCCTACGCTGATATGCCAATATTGGACCCCATACTAGTTATGCATCATCTACCACTATTACCCAATGCTAAACCAGTCAAGCAGAAGTTGCACAAAATGCACCCTCAAGTTGCTCTATTGGTCAGGCTGAGTTAAAGAAATTACTAGATGTCGGATTCATAAGGTCTATAGATTATGCTAAACGGATTTCCAACCTAGTGTCGGTGACAAAGCCAAATGGGCTGATTTGAGTATGTACAGACTTTCGGGATCTAAATAAAGCATGTCCAAAGGATGATTTTCCTTTGCCCAACATTGACATCGTAGTTGACCTAACTGCAGGACACGAGATGCTATCCCTCATGGATGGTTTCTCCAGCTATAATCAAATCTGCATTGCTCCTGAAGATCAGCACAAAACAACATTTACTTGCCCATGGGGCACATACTGTTGGAATGTCATGCCCTTCAGTCTCAAAAAAGTAGGTGCCACGTATCAAAGGGCTATGACCACGATCTTCCATGACATGATGCACAATATAATGGAAGATTATGTAGATGACCTAGTGGCCAAATCAGCAACAAGGAAAGATCATTTGAAGGTACTCGACAAAATTTTCAAGAGACTGGAAGAGTACAAAGTTTGGCTAAACCCTAAGAAGTGTGTTTTTGGGGTCACGTCAGGTAAACTATTGGGGTACATAGTTTCTCGAAGAGGCATAGAGGTTGATCCAGCAAAGGTCAAAGAAATCATAGACATGCCTCTGCCCAAAGGGATCAGTGAACTCAAAACTCTGTAAGGAAGAGTACAATCTATTCACCATTTCATAGCCCAATTGGAAGATAAGTGCCACCCATTCCAGTACCTGTTGCGCAAAGGTGTCCCCTTTGTATGGACGGATAAATGTCAAGAGTCCTTCTAGCAAATAAAAGATTACCTGCTATCAACACCAGTCCTCATGCTGCCCATTCATGGAAAGTCGTTGATTCTATACATCTTGACCACTAGTTCAGCACTGGGGGCATTGCTGGCCCAAAATGATCATGAAGGAAAAGAAAGGGCAATTTATTACATCAGCTGCACACTGATAGGTTATGAGTTGAACTACACATACATTGAACATGCATGCCTCACTGTTGTCTTTGCATCCCAAAAACTAAGAAACTATATGCTCAGTCATCAGACACAACTGGTTGCCAAGATTGATCAATTGAAATATCTACTAAGTCGGGCAGTATTAACAGGCCGGTTGGAAAAATGGGTCATGATCCTAAGCGAGTATGACATTCAATATGTTGAGCACAAGGCAATAAAAGGGCAAGTAATAGCAGATCAACTGGCAGATGCACCAATCCAAGCCACTCATCCACTAGTAACTGATTTTCCTGATGATTCCATTTTTCATGCGGAACTGGCAGCACCATGGAAGCTATATTTTGATGGGTCTCATACTGGTCATGGCTCAGGCGTAGGAATCCTATTTATCACACCACAAGGGGATTCAATTCCTAAGTCGTTCAGGATTGCTTTCCCTTGTACAAATAACATTGCCGAATATGAAGCACTAGTCATAGGTCTCAAGTTGGCAATCAAATGGAAAATTCAGACATTGTTTGTATTTGGAGATTCCTAGCTAGTAATCAACCAAGTGAATGATGACTATGAAACAAAGGATGAGAAGTTGCTTCCCTACAAGAGGATGGTGGACAGTTTCCTGACATACTTTCAATCGATTTCTTTTGAACAAATCCCCAGAGTACAGAATAAGGCAGCTGATGCAATGGCTACTATTAGTTCTCTCTTGGACATCCCTAAAAATGTGGCACAATTTGAGTTCTTAGTAGAATAGCTTTTGATACCGGCATATGATATCCCAGAATCAGAAATGGTTTGCGAACTTGTTGGTCCCAGCTCTCCTTGGTATCAAGACATTTACGACTACCTAAAATCTCAAACCCTTCCACCGAACCTGTCCAATAACCAAAGGAAGTCTTTAATCAGAAAATCCTCAAGGTATGCCATTATCAACGACACCCTATACCATCGTAGTTTCGATGTCTTGACACCGATGAAGCATGTACGACCTTACAAGAAGTACACGACAGTATATGCGGATCTCATTCAAGTGGTCCTACGCTAGCTAAGAAACTAATGAGACTTGGATATTATTGGCCGACAATGGAAAAAGATGCAATCGAATATGTCAGGACTTGTCACAAATGTCAAATACACAGCGACTTGGTCCATGCTCAAACACAAGAACTCCGACCGATCACTTCTCCTTGGCCTTTCGCTCAATGGGGACTCGACCTCGTGGGTAAGATTCATCCAACCTCATCCAACGGCCACAAATTCATTATTACCGCCACTGAGTATTTCACAAAGCGGATCGAAGCCATCCCATTGACACCTGGCAAGCAAATATCAAAGTTTATCCTTAACTACATCATTTGTCGATATGGCCTTCCGCAGTCCATCATCACTGACAACGGACATCCATTCAAAAAGCAAGACGTACGTGAGTTATGTGAGCGATTCCATATCCAACACCACTTTTCATCTCCATACTACCCACAAGGAAACGGCCAAGCTAAGGCGTCCAATAAAACCATTTTCAAAATCCTAAAAAAAGATTGTCAATGACGCTGGCCATGACTGGCACATACAACTTAACCCAGCTCTATGGGCTTACCGAACTAGCATTCGTACGCCTACAGGGTCCACCCCATTTACCCTAGTCTTTGGCGCTGAAGCCATCTTACCCATTGAGGTTGAAATTCCTTCGCTACGAGTCTCCTTGAAGGGTCTAACTAATGAAGAGGAGTACAGACAATCACGCCTGCACGAGCTAGAAATGCTGGAAGAAAGAAGACAAAACTCACTGAATCACCTCCAAGCATACTAGAACTTCCTTTGCCGTAGCTATAATAAAAAGGTGATGGTCAGAAAGTTTGACATTGGTGACCTAGTTCTCATGCAGAATCCCAAGAACCAAGCAGACAGAGAAAAGTCAGGAAAATTTGAACCAAACTGGCTGGGTCCCTATATTATCATATCTTCCTTTGGTTCTAGGGCATATCAATTGGCAACCCTAGATGGGGAATAGTTGACAGAACCCATCAATAGTTTACATCTCCGAAAGTTCTACGCATAGCATCAGAGGATGGAGTTGAAAGCCATAAAATACAAAAAAATTGAAAAATGATAAAAATCGTCACCCTGATGAAAACCTGGCAAACAGGCGTCTTGGTGACACCAAAAAAAAAATAAAAAAAATCATGAAAATAGTAAAGAGAAAAATGATTCGTTCAATAGTGAAAACCTAGCAAACAGGCGCTTTGGACAAGTACCATGGTAAAAACCTGGCAAACAGGCGCCATGCGTAATCAATCATTGCTCTGCCATCTACTGTCACTTTGTCTAACTTGGCCTCAGATGAAAGATGTTTCTACCATTATTCCACAAATCACTATCACATCCTACCTGACTTGTCATAGTAGATAAATGATTGACATCAAGTCCTGACGACTGTCTATCTAGCAAGTCAATAGTATCCCGTCCATATTCCTTGCAAACGGCTAAGTCTTAGACCTGACTGGGGGAAAAAATTTTATCATGCAACTGTAGTGGATGTCACATATGATCACAAAAACATTGGCAAAAAAGTCCTGAAAAAAGACAAAAACATCATAAAAAGTCCTAAAAAAAGACAAAAACATTGGCAAAAAGTCCTAAAAAAAGACAAAAACATCATAAAAAGTCTTGAAAAAAGACAAAAACATTGGAAAAAAGTCTTGAAAAAAGACAAAAACATCATAAAAAGTCCTGAAAAAAGACAAAAACATTGGCAAAAAGTCCTAAAAAAAGACAAAAACATCATAAAAAGTCATGAAAAAAGACAAACACATTGGCAAAAAGTCCTGAAGAAAGACAAACATCGCAAAATGTCCTGAAAAAAAAAAAAAAGAAGACCTAAAAATCATAAAATAACCTGAAGAAAACCAAACAAAACATCAGACTGCTCGAAGCACATAAGCGCCGTGTCATCTCTTGTCAAAGTCAATCAAGTCAATCAGTCTTTGTCATCTGTCTGAACTACATTGTCTCTGCGCATTTGCTACGTAGGCAAGACTCATACTTGAGTCCCCGAGACATTAGGTCAGTCCTTTTAGGTTTGTCAAAATAAAATCATGATGCAATCTTGGGCCATCAAGACAAAGTCATTGGTCGTGTCGAACTACAAGGTCTCTGAGTGTATGACGTAGGCAAGGCCATCTATCGATGAGCCCCCGAGGCCACACTAGGTCAGTCCATTAAGGTTCATGGCACTACACTGGCACACACGTCAAAATTCTTCAATCATTTTCTACATGGGGAAAACTCCCAAAACGGAGTAAAGCAATCATTTATTCAACATGGAAATCTCATCAGTGCGTCATTCATATCACCAAGGCAATATCAGCATCTAGTCAAACACAAGTCAAATTCGGTCAAAGTAAGTCAAATCATCAGAAACTAGTCAAACTGTCAAATTTCAGTTAGTCTTCAAATGAGTCCTTTTGAATGATAACCTCTGTCATTTACGCCTTAGGATGTGTCCTTCCTAGGCGTCGTCGTCGTCATTTGGCATTTTGAGCGATCTTCTTGACATCTAAAGATCACTCTTCCTGACATAAGTATTCTTCAGATGTGTCCTTCTGAAGAATCAACTTTGTCGTTTATGCCTTAGGATGTGTCCTTCCTAGGCATTGTCATTATTTCGAGGGACCCCTTACGACCATTAGGGATCAAATCCTCTCAACATCGGCATTATTCAGGATGTGTCCTTCCTGAATTCACCAAGTCTCGACATTTTTCAAGGTCATCAAAACTTTAAACATTCGGACATCTCGACATTATCAAACATGGCATCTTGACATCAAAACAATGGATATCCAGACGCACTTGGAAAACACTTGACAATTGTCTTTTGAATCTTTTATCATGTTATTAGTTTTTTAGCGAGATCCCACTAAGCGGGATTTAGAGAAGCAGCGACGTAGCATGACAATTGACATGCATGACTACTAGCTTCTCAGCGAGGTCCTGATCCTAGGATTTAGAAAAGCAGTGACATATCATGATAGGGACTTTATTTTTTGTATCTTGGCAATCATGTCACTAGTTTCTCAAGGATGTCCTGGAAACAGGATTTAGAGAAGCAGCGACGTTTCATGATCTGTCCATGTCTTTTTCTGCTTGTGGTTGATTATGACAACAAGATTGGGGCAATCACGCTCTTAGTATGAGTCATGATCATCCTTGTCTGTGATTGTTTGTCTTACGTAATGGTACGACCTTGCACACCTTGATCTATGTCATATCATGGTGTTTGTTGGCCATTACAACAGCTTGCCCAATGATGATTAAGAGCAATAAATACTAAAATTCCTACAGTAAAGTTTTGAAGGATTTGGTCTAGGAATTAACATACATTTTCATAGGTCTTATGTCTTCTCCTCTTTGGTCTGATCATCTTGTCTCATCAATCTCGTTATCTTCTCTTGTCCATCCCACGATGATATCCTATGACATCCAAAAACATAAGTGCATACATGATCATATACATTGCATTAGGTCCATACATACATCATCCATGGCATTAAATAATGCATTGCATTAGGTCCATACATATATCATACATGGCATTAAATCATATACATAATCACAAGCATCGCATCTTTTACATAAATACATCATGCACATCATTAACATAATCATATAAATAAGCATTGCATCATCATGGCATCAAAAATCACAAATAGGCATCATAGGACATACATGGCATCATAAATTAAGCATCATACAGGGCATAATACATAAAGCAAAGAGCATCACATAACACATGTAGGCCGCATCAAAACTACATCATCATATAATATCATCTCAAAAAGGTACAATGTCACAGGATAATGTCATGGAATATCCCAAAAATGGAGCTCGCAGGCTCAAATCATATACATAGTGTGTCATAATACAAATATGCCCCTAGGGTAGGCTCTCATCATCCCCTCGGGGAGAAGAATGTGGAGGAGGAAACTCTGTCACGGGTGCTGAAACAGTAGGTGGTCCTGTAGCAACCTCTACCTGTGCCACTGTCGGAACTGAGAAGGTAGGTGTCATCTCAACAGTATAGAACACCTGTGAAGTCACTGCGGCCGGACTCTGAGAAGTAGAAGGATCAACCACTGGCGGCTGTACCTGTCCTAACCTCTGCACTGAACTAGTAGAACCGTGACTGTGCTCTGAATGATGACTCAGAGTATGCCTACGGGAATGGTGTGACCTGTGCCCGAACGTGTGACCTGTCGAGGTAGACCCTCCGACGCTGGTATGACTCCTGGTACCACTACCACTGCCTGACCTGTGTCCGCTACCTGTCCTCGTCTATGATCGGGACAAGGTAGGCTCCCGCTGCTCTAGTGGCACTGCCTACTCATATGTCATGTACTGCCCTAATCTGGTGCTCACCCTA
Source organism: Sequoia sempervirens (assembly GCA_007258455.2). Taxonomy (NCBI): domain Eukaryota; kingdom Viridiplantae; phylum Streptophyta; class Pinopsida; order Cupressales; family Cupressaceae; genus Sequoia; species Sequoia sempervirens. Next base: position 347,084,878 of record VDFB02047230.1, on the reverse strand, counting down.
GCAAGCTCTTGAGCCATGTCTCCCGTAGGCCCTGTGCACAATGCTACAAACTCTGTACACCACTGAGCTACATCCTGCTGGCAGATCACCGCCTGGTCCCACTCTACCCTAGCTACCTCCAGTGCCGACTGTAATGATCTGATCTGCGCTGTGCTCTCATCCAGTCTCCGTTGTAGGTCGGCCACCCTCTAATCTGCGGTGGCATCTGGCGGCAACCCTGAACTGGATGGCATCTCCTCCTCCCCCTCCACCATCTGCCATTGGAGGAGTCTCTCGACCTCGTCCATGGCATCATCGTCCTCATCATCATCCTCGGCCTCTGTCTCCTCCTGCCCTGCCACCTCCACCTCCTCCTCCTGCCTTGCCACCTCCACCCCCTCCTCCTGCCCTACCACCTCCGCCTCCTCCTCCTGCCCTGCCACCTCCACCTCCACCTCCATCTCCGGCATATCCTCCTGCTCCTCCATCTCTGACATATCCTCCTATCTCTCCCCCTCTGCCTCCTCATGTCTCTCCCCCTCCTACCCCCCATCGCCCTCTCCTCCTCCTGTCTCTCCCCACCCTCTCCCTCCTGTCTGGGCTGCTCCTCACCCTCACCCTCCTCACCAACCTCTGGGATGGCATCTAATGTCACCCTCGCCACTCATGGGCGTACCCTCCAGACCTGCCTCTAGCTATCTCGCCTCCACCCCCAGCTGTCTCCGCCATCATCCCCACCTCTGGCTCCGCCTCTACCATCATCCCCACCCCTCCCTCTGTCTCTGCCCCTGCCTTCGTCTCCCCCCTGCCTCCTCCATCATCCCCACCCCTCCCTCCATCTCCGTCCCTACCTCTACCTCTGCCTCCATCTCTACCTCTGCCACCTCATCAGGCTCGTGGCACCTGTAGGATAATTGACCGCCTGTCAACTGGTGCTGGCCCGTCAAGATCTGTCAAGGGCACTGGTTGGCATGCCTGCCACCATAAATCATACGTTGGCATCGTACCAGGATCTGCTGCTCCTCCTCTCCAACCCCAGGCCTGGGCTACTAACTCGTCTATCTGCTGTGTCGTAAATGCCACTGGGATGGTTGGACCCCATGCATACTCTCTAGAAGACCTGGCGTACTCTGCTATCCCCACAGGGACATCCTGCTACTCTCCAAACTATCTAAGAACACGCTGCGGCATGTACATCTCAATGATCAATGATGTCTGCACTGTCCTGCCAATTAGGTATCTATACTGCCTGCAGAAGCTGAGGTGCTCGTCCTCATCATCCCATGCTGCCCAGTCTCTATATGGCCTCCAGATAAACGTCACCATGGTGTTGATCCTATGCCTCCACCACCCTGTCTCGCCCATATGGGTCTGTTGTAGCACATCGGCATAGTAGTAAGAGTAGGGCATCCCCTCGGCTAACTGCAGTCTCTCAATGGGAGGGCAGAATATGGCAATGTGCTCCCATGCCCAGATCATCATAAGAGTGGTCCCGCAGGAGATACTCTCTCCTCTCCTGTAGGCGACATCGTGAAGCTGATGGTAAAGCATCCCTAGCAAATAGGGACCCCATGCATAAATTGTCCTGTCCCATCGCATGCCAACCAGGACGTCTCCCCAACCAATCAGAAATCCATGTCCTTGCCAGTCAGGAATCAAGATACCTGCAATCATAGTAGCTAGGAAGGCATCGAAGTGTCTGTAGTGCTCTGTCATGAACTCCCATCGGATCTCGTAGCCCTGAATACCCAGTCCAGCACCCTAATCCTGATAATATGCACGGAAGGTCTACTCACCATGCCGGGGATCATAGATAATCTGTTCCCCTCTAATCGGTACTCGGAGAATCCAGTAGACGTCCTCCAAAGTAATGGTGGCCTCACCCGTCGACAGGTGAAAGGAACAGGTCTTGGAGTGCCATCACTCGCACAATGCAGTCAATAATCCCCTATTCGCCTGAATGGCAGGCATGAAGGCAGCATGGAATAATCCCAGTCACATCAATCGCCACCGCTCTCGTGGGCTCAACTGATCGACAAATCGAAAGGTGGTTGATCTGCTCTCTCTCATATAGATAGGGGCAAGCTGCCTCTGCAAAAAGATGAACAATGCATCAGCACTTCTTGGATAATTGTCAGCATCATGCAAAGCATCTAAGGTCACGCAAACATCAAAACAAATCCTAGTTGAGCAATAGGAAAGTGCGCCGCAACCAAGCAAGTGTGTCGCTAACAATCAATTATGTCGTTCAAAACATTAGATGCGTCGCAATATGTCAATTGCGTCGCAATATCACGCTTGCGTCACAAAATTTGCAGTTGTGTCGCAACATGACAAATGCGACACGGTTAAGCAATTGCGACATTCAAACCAGCGATTGCGTCTCAGATTAACAATTGTGGCATTCCAATGGTCAAATGTGACTCAATATGTCACTTGTGTTGCATGAATTGTCAAATGTGGCGGAAACCACCGTGGTAACCGATTTTGTTGTTGCGCTTGTGTCGCGATGCATCAAATGCGTCGAACGCGAAAGCAATTGCAGCTTATGTGAATGCATATGCATCGCGGCGCAAATGTTGACTATCCTAGAAAACATCAAATGACACGCAAAACGATAAAATGACAAAGTGAGTTTAAGGTACATACCGCTGGCTCTGAGCCCTCTGGCCGTCTGAAGGTCCTCACAATCTCGCTGCGGTGCTCTGACACTGGAATAACCATCCTAGCTGCTACGCCTTTTGCTCTAAGCTCTCAAGTTTCGCAAGGTAAATAGTAAAAGTAAATTGACTTTTACACCTTTGTCAACCTATTTATAAGGTCAAAATGACATTTTTCAAACAAAGTCAATACTGGAGGCTCATTTGAACACCTTTGACTTCCTCGTAATTTGCTTTAAACATGTCAGAATCCGAAACCGACCGCGCCATTGTTTTTATGGTCATCAAATTGATTTATCAGGACCCTTTGCAAATTTTTCTGGCACCGACCCAAAATTTGAAAATTTCCCGAGGGGGCAATGATACTTCGTACCTTCGCTGGGGCATGACTTTGACTTATTTTTCTTTGTCACAATGCAACAAGCGGCATTATGACAAAGAGGGGCAAATGTAGACACCTAAAATGACCTAGGCCTGCAGCTTCATTTTTACCACTTTACCCTAGCATAATTGTGACATTTAATTATGTCCTTGGTCCGACTATTGATTAAATAATTCATAATTATTTAATTAATTCATGTCGTTACTTCATGATTATTAAATAAATAAATTTTATTTATTTATTAAATACGTCATTAACTGTCTAAGTCTTTCTTTAATTAAATAAATTTCTTAATTTATTTAATTCCCCCTTCTGCATTTAATTCTTATTGATTATTAAATAAATGAGTTACATTTATTTATTTATGTCATCTGATTGTCTTAATTAAATAAATTGATTAATTTATTTAATTAGTTGGTCTTATCTCCTAAATTAAATAATTAAATTTAATTATTTAATTGCTAATTAATATTCTTCTCATTTTAAATAAATTAAATTATTTAAAATGTCATGTCAATTTAACTGGGTCCTTTTTGTTAAATAATCGAAAATTATTATTTATTATCTCTTAAAATTTGAATTATTTTAATTCAGTATTTAATCTTCCAAAAATCAAGCAATCGGGCAGATTCTTGATTTTCCAAATCTTATCTTCAGTCCAAATCTTATCTCTTTGATTTTTCGAATCGGGCGAATCAGGCAATCTTATCTTCTTGATTTTTCGAAAATCTTTATTTTCTAATTAATTTGTCTCATTTATTCTCCACCGTCGATCCGATTATTTGAGACATTTTCTTGACCGTTCGATTAAGGATTTTTCCCTAACCCTAATTAGGGATTCTTAGGTGAAATCTGGATCGTTCATTTTAGGTTCTCATCATTAATTTATCTCGTCCGTCCATTTGAAATGGCCTTTTCTATAAAATGCCATCTTCTTCTCATTTTTCAAAGACACGCACACGCTGACATTTTGCATAGTTATTATAGGCATTTACTTTCACATTTATCGTCATAGGCAATTTCATTATTTATTATTATAGTCATTTGATCCATTTTGGCATAGGTTTTAGACATAAGCATTGGCTTTTAGACATAGGCATTTAGACATATCAAATCCTTCAAGACTTGTTGTAGGACTTAGGCATTTCTAGATTGCTTGAATGACGAATCTAAGGGCAATATTATCCAGCAAGTAAGAAGGTGCTACAAAAATGAATCATGGAGACTTCGGCGATCAGGTATAATCGTTCTTTTATGTATTTCCATTGTGTTTTGTAGCTACTTTGGGTTTTTGTCATTTTGCTTTCAATTTAATTGATCTAATCTAATACATAGAAATTACCCTAAGTTACATTAATAACTAATATTTTGAGTTAAGTTAGAATATATAATAGTGGTAGACTTAAATCAAATGGAAATCATTAAGTAAACGAATAGGGTGAAAGTTGCAATGCCAAAGGCCCAAGGAAAAAATTATAGGGAATCAACTCAGAGGTGTCCATTTGAGCCCAAAACAAATCCAATTTCACTAGAGTAGCCTAAGGGGATAAGCTTTAAAATCCATGGTCATATAGTGGAGTGGGCTAATTGGAAATTTCATGTTGGGTTTGTTGTCAAAGCCTGCCTGTTATTTCTACAACAGATGTAATGCAATAACAAATTTGTAATACAATAACAAACACTTTAAATTAGTTTCAGGTTCTGCATGTTTTAGTAATTCTTATATTTTGAAGCTTTTCATGATTGATCGAGTTTGATTGTGAGAGCCTCATTATAAGTGCAAATATCAATGATCTCTAGATTGTAATCATAATTTTCAAACAAAATAGGACTTGTATAGCTTTATGTTATAGCCAATGAGTTGTTATGTCCATAGGTATGTCAAAACCCTAAGAGGGCATTATTAATTAATTTTCTTGTTATAGATGGCGTAGATTCATTGATATGGGTGCATTCAATCTAGGTGAAACTTAAAAGTGAATAAATTAAAGCAAAAATTTTGTACCATAATTTTGGAAAGCAATATTTGTAGTGTAGGAAAATGCATACCCTTACATTTTCACACTTTTTTGGGCCTGCCTTGCTTTATTTATCCTTATTTATGTCTTAATTGGTCCTATTTTTTGTCCACAAGCATAATGAATTATATCTTTTTATGGCTAATCCCGAAAAACATCAAAGGAGAAATGATAATTTAATGATTATGGTTGTGTGTCCCTAATTTTTGGGTTGGGACTGAGATGCCACCTAGGGCATCTTTAGGCACCTTAAATGGGCCCCTTTTTGGAGTCTATGCCATAAGTTTCATGCCTCATGACTAAGACACCACCTAGGGCATCTTAGTCCCCCTTAAGGTATTTTCAGGATTTAATTTCAAATCTTGGTGGGATTTAGCCTCCTTTAATTAATGAATTCATATTTCAGCTTGGTGTGATGTAATTTTTGGATATTAAGCGTAGATAAGTATAAATACAAGGTCCCTGCTCTCATATTTTCACCAAGCAAGATACCTAGCAATCTAACAAGCATCCAAGCATTCAAGAGCAATTCATCAAGCATTCAAAGCCATCATCAAGATTCAAGCATCTATCAAGGATATTTTTGCATCATGTGTGTTTTTGAGCTAACATTTTTTATGTAGGTTTTTTATTCAAGCAAGCAATTCAAGTCAACATCTATCAAGCATTCAATAATTTCAAGATCTACATCCAAGCTAGCCACTTCACACAAGTTTGCAGATTTCATAACAAGGCTTTGGTGAGTTGTAACCTTGCACTTTGTTCATTCATCATTTCCATTCATTATTCCATTTCATTCCGAGGTTTAATTACCAACAAGGGGTTTGACCAAGGAAAACCCCCATTTACTAACAATCAACAATTTTTTCCTCTCTTGCATGCTTGTGTGTGTAGATTTAGGTTGAAGACTTGAAGATCATTTGAAGTGAAAAGTTTCAAAGTTGCATTTTAAATTTGTCATCTTCATGGAAACTCACCTACAGGCCAAATCTGGAAGTTTCAGAACCTGATCAAAGAAGAAGAAAGTGTAGACATTGAGCCTCAGAATCACATTTGAAGATTTCAAAAATTTAGATTGGGACTATGTCACCACCTAGGGTGTCTTAGTTTTCCAAGTGGGATTTTGTAGAGATTCTTTCGGATTCTATGCTAACATCCGAAGATTCTGCATTTCCCCCAAAAAATACCAGTGAGACTAAGACAACAGTACGGGTGTCTTATTCCTCCCTAGTATATTTTGATATTATTTTTACATTTCTAGAATCCTCGCCACATTTCCAGACTTCCTAAGTACACATACCCTAACTTGTTGTTGTTTAATTTCATCATTTGCACTCTTCATTTGGCTTGCAATACTAGGTTTGTGAGTTGAATGTTAAAGTGTCTTTTCCAAGATTTTGCTTGGTGGTGAACCCCTTAAAGCTTAAATAACCCCCTCCTAGGTCTTCCTTGTAGAGAATTGACTTACCCTTTGGGTTGATAGTCAATCCAATTTGGGATCCTAGGACATATTTGAGTGACAATAGGAGAATAGTGGTGCAACAACATCACCATTTTCAAATTGTTCATTTTGGTGAACCTGACATTTTAAACATTCATTTTTCTAATTTGGAGTTCATTAAAGTCATAGATCTAGGTTGCATTCATTCTTGCATTGCGTCTTGCATTAGTGAAGGTGCATCTAAGGTTTCTCATGTTTTCATTAGGGAAAGTTCATAGAGGTTACATTTTTTGCTTTCTTGCATCATCTCATCTCATTGAAAAACTGAAAAGTGCATTGTCAATCATCCTAATTGCATTTAGGAACATTGTTATTGCATTCAAAATTTAAAAAATTGCATTCAACTTTGCATTCAATTGCTTGTCATTAGTTACTTTTTCTTGCATTCATTTGCACTATTTTCTATTTCTAAACATCAAGTCCCTAAGTAGGCAACTTCAGAACATTGTTATCAACTCAAAATTTGTTGTTTTTTCTAGAAAAAAAATCTTACTGGGACTAAACCACCCTTCCTAGCATCTTAGTCCCTATTTGGCTTTTTGGTTCAAAACCATGTCTGTGTTGTTTTCTATTTGTTCCAGTTTATGGAACCTCTGAATTCCTTTAGTAGGACCAAGATGCCCTTACTGGTGACTTAGTCCCTGTTGACTTTGAATTTCTAGTTTTTAGGGTTTAAATATGCTTTTGTGTGCTCCTGTTTGATGCCATTGGTTATCTATTTCAATTGGTTGAGTTTCTCTTACATGAATTTCATTAAATCTAGCTTAAAGTGTTTCATTTCATGCAATTTCTCAATTCCAAATTTGCATTTGCAAAATTTCATCTTTCAAGTTGTTGCATAGTGCAATCAATAAATTACCTTATTTCAAATCTAAAAATTGCATTTAAACATTTCACTTTAGGTCATTGAATTGCACTTTACTTATTTTTCTATGATATCATGTTTTCTTTCAAGAGATGTGGTTTTGATATGGTTAAAAATGGATTGAATATAAGTACAACATCCCCTCTTATGAGTTCAATTTAGAGTACAACAGTGAGGTCATTAAGAAACATGTTAGTCATCCTTCTACTATCTTTCATAGTTATGAGAACATCTTAGAGAAAGCAGATCAAACCATTGACACAATCCTTAATATTACATTGCCCATTAGTGAGGAAGGTAGCGTAGACAATCATAACAATCATACTTGTTCTTCTCTTGATACCTCTCCTATTAGTGACAAAGGTATCTTGGTGAGAGAAGGTACAAACATTGAGAGTCTTGATTGTCCCTATCCTCCTCCGCCTTTGGAAGACATTAGAAAATAAGAAGATGAGATCATTGCCACCACTTGGCTTATCCTAAATCCATCTCTCAACACTTCCCCTAATTGTAAGAATGCTTTAGTAAAAGAGGATACAATCGTGAAAAATCATGAAAATCACATTTGTCATGAGGACATGTGGATTGAAAGTGATAACCTTATCTCTATCCTTCCTAATGTCCCTAGCATTTGGAAAGACTTATTTGAACAAAAGCATTTAATCATTCATAAGCATGAAAATCATAGTAGTACTTCTCTTGATGCTTCCTGGGCCATTAGTGATGAAGTTACTTTACACGACATAACAATGGAGCATGATGAACCTTTTGTTGGCCTCTCTCTTGGAAGCTCTCCTACTAGGGTAGAAGTTATGGCACAAGAGATTTCAAGACCCTAGAAAACAAGAATGAAATCACCGAAAATCAAGACGATCACATTTATCCTTTTCCTAATATCTCTCCTAGTTGTGAAGAAGAAAGCAATGAGATTCACAAGAATTCTATTTACCTCTCTCACCCTATAGAAAAAATCATTGAACAAGAGAATGCTATCATTGATAAACAAGAAAATACAACCATTGATAACTTCCTTACTTGTGATGAAGTTATTTTAGAAGAACCAACCTTTGAATGTCACGAATATCTAGTTTGTAGTTCTCCTAAACACTCTCCCCCTAGGGAAGACATATTGGTGGAAGAAAGTGACAATGACAGTAATACAACTTCCCTAGATGAAGATGATGAAGTGACATTAGACTCCTCTTCACTAGGAAATCATGAAAATTCTTATGAGTTTGTGCACATTAGATACCCCTTGAAGTACTCTCCTAAGCCTAAACCTATCATTTATCAATCCTCGCAAAAAACACAAACTCAAAATAAACTTGTCCTCATCCTTGAACCACCTAATTTTTCATAGAAACTGAGTTATAACATCGTTGCTCATACATACAACACTAGGAATAATCCAGTAAAACTGAGATAAACACCTCCAACATCTCTCCCATTTCCTAATCCCATTTTTCCTAGTGCTTCTTGTTTAACTTCGCATAATGGGAAGGAGTATGATCTTGTTGAAAAACTTAAGAATACTCTTGCAAAGATATCCCTATGGGACCTAATTCAGAATTCACCTAATTATCACACTATGCTTCAAATAGCCTTGCAACAAGTTGTGGTTTCCTCTAGTGCAAACCCAAATGACATAGCAACCATGATTCAAGGAATAAATTTTGAAATTGTTTTCCACCAAAGTGTGCTCCCTCCTTTGGAAGTGTAAAAAAAAATGATGCTTTCATGATCATAGCTCAATACAATAGCATAGAGATAAAGTGAACCCTCGTTGACAATGGCTTAGCCTTAAATGTTTGTAGTGAAAACATTTTGGATAAACTCGGTGTTGATAAATAAAAAATCCAGCAAGCCTCTTTATCTATTAGTGGATTTCATAACATGGGAAAACAATCTCTTGGGGTGATCATGCATTACCTATTAATGTTGTGCAAACCATGGATTCATGAGATTCATGTTGTGCCCTCTAGCCTTCATCGTATCATGAAATATTTCTACAAAAACAAATTTTACACAATCGAAGTCAATCATGAACCATACAGTTGTTTGAACATTGAGAAAGGTAAAGATAATCCTTTGAAAACATTAACACCAATTACACAAGTAGAACTCATGCAAGAACAACAAAAATATAGATGTCCTATACCCTTCACAGTGATATCACTAGATGATTTGGGATTGTTGAATTTCAAACCAACATTCATGGGAGAATACAATATCATAAACAAAGATTCAAACAAGGGAAAGGAAAAAGCGGTAATGTCAACACAAAATTTGGAAGACCCTTTGAAATCATCCACCTCAACCACTTTAGAAGAAAAAGAAAATTATACAAAAAACTTTGACAAAATTGAATATTAACAACCACCAAATCCTAAAGAAATGAAAAATATTTATGGAAAAAGTTACAAACTTATGAAAAAACTTGGATACAATAGAAAAGGATGTGGTGCTAGAGAACAAGGTATCCATGTCCCTATAGAGCCTAGCACACAAGAAGCAACCCATGGTGTTGGTTATTGTCCTCTGATAGAAATTATCAAACCATCAAACAAACCTCCACTCAATATCAACACTCTAACAAAAGATTCCTCTAAGCTGACTTTAATAGTAGTGCATCCTGAATAGCTAGACATTAGTGGGCTTGAGGGTTATCCTTTGCAAGAAATGAAACAAATAAAGAAATATTCACTTAATGTCAATGTTGTCACACAAAACACTAATGATTTGAATTCATTATATTTTACACCCTCCTATAAAGGAGAGAACAAAATTTCACAATCTAAAGAGTCTTGCATAAGTATGACACCTTGCACTAACCAAGAGATACCTTTGTCGCAAAATAAAGAAATATCTACTTTTGATCAAGTATCTTGTTGAGACTCCTACAAGATCTTTTGATATCCCTCCCTCCAAGAACACAAAAGAAATTTTACTACAAGAATGCATTTTGTGCATATCATAGAGTTCATGGTCATGCTACTAATGAATATAAGGCTTTGAGTAGTAAAATCCAACATCTTAAGGAGTTTGGTACTCTTCCTTATGTGCAGGAACCTAATTCCTCTAATTGATACTAATGTTCACTCTAGCATTCATCTCATCAATTATTTTGGCTCATCCTTGTCTTGCACTAAGTGGGGGCAAGGATTTAGGTAGCCTTGTCCTCATATGTCACCTGTTGTTGCCTCTTTTTGTTGGTTGACTGCCTTCCATGTATATGTAAGAGTAATCTTGGGATGTGGATGGCATGCCTTAAGTTGGCTCGCATGTGACATACTGAGTTATCTTTAGCATTGAAGTTTTGGGGGTAACCCTTCCAACCTATTGCATGACATAGCTTATTGGAAACATATGACTTGGCATAGGGATTTCCAAGTAAGTTCTCATGTCTTCTTCTATTTTAAAGAAAGTGCTCACAACAATGGTGTTAGCAACCACTTTAAAGTGGGGGCATACATTGACACTCATGCTTCATTGTGAAATTTTCTTTCTTCTTGTGATGCATATTTTTCTTGGTGGTGTCATTGTGTTTGATTTCATCCAAGAGAGTGATATTTCCTTACATTTTTCCTCTCTTGGAAACATGAAGATGAGACCTCAAATTTTTCCTCTCTTGGAGAAGTTAAGCACAATGTTCCCTAAGATGAGACCTCACATGAACTAAGAAAAATCCCTTCAAACATCCCTCTTTCTTGTTGTATTGTATTTTTGTACCTTATCAAAGTCATGGAGGTATGGATTTGATATGGTCCCCTAGGGCTCACCTAGTGAACAACTAGCTTCACTAGCCCTTGTGAGTGTGCATTTTTGTACCTAGTATCAAAGTCATGGATGTATAACTTTGATATGGTCCCCTGGGGCTCACCTAGTGAACAACTAGCTTCACTAGCCTTTGTGAGAGTGCATTTTTCTTTTGTCCTTATCATAGTCATGGGGGTATGACTTTGATATGGACCTCTTGGGGCTGACCTAGTTGAAAAATAGCTTCACTAGCTCTTGTGAGTGTGTGCTTTGTTTTCATAGTGGACCGTGTGTTCCACTTGTAAACCTCTTTTGGAAAAAATTCCTAGACCCAGTCCATAGTGCGTTGGATGACCAGTCGAAGCTTGATCCATTACTTTTTTCTTTTTCTTTTTTTTCCTTTTTTCTTTTTCTATCTTTGATGGTGTATGTGTGTGATCTAGTTATGGCTTCATAAATCATTTGCAAGTGTGTTCCTTTGTGCCTATGTTGGTTTTTCATAGGATCTTGACCTTGGGGGCTTGGCCACCCTCTTGATTATAGTCATCCTATCTTACTAGCATTTGCACATTTGAACCCCTCTTGATTGCATGGTTCACTACTTTAGTGTGAGTTTGAAAAAAGTTCATCCTCTCACTAAAGTGGGGGATAAATGTAGTGTAGTAAAATGCATACCCTTGCATTTTCACACTTGTTTGGGTTCACCTTACTTTATTTATCCCTATTTATGTCTTAATTGGTCCTATTTTGCATCATCAATCCTAATAAATTATATATTTTTATGGCTAATCCCAACAAACATCAAAGGGGAAATGATAATTTAATAATTTTGGTTGTGTCCCTAATTTTTTGGGTCGTGACTATGACGCCAACTAGGGCGTATTTTTCCTCCAAAGGTCTTGGGACCCTGATTTAAAAGGCACTCTAAATGGGCCCCTTTTTGGAGTTTGTGCCCCAAGTTTCATGCCTTGAGACTAAGACGCCACCTAGGGCACGTCTTAGTCCCCCTTAAGGTATTTTCAGGATTTAATTTGAAATCTTGGCAAGATTCAACCTCCTTTAATTAATGAATTCATATGTCGGCTTATTGTGGTGTAATTTCAGGATATTAAGAATAAATAAGTATAAATACATGGTTCCTTATCTCATTTTCATATACCAAGAAATCTAAGCATCCAAGAATTCAAGTATTTGTGCATTCAAGAGCTATTCATCAAGCATTTGGAGCCATCATCAAAATTCAAGCATCATATCAAGGATATTCTTGCATCATGTGTGTTTTTGAGCTAACATTTTGTGATGTAGGGTTTTGATTCAAGCAAGCAATTCAATTCAAGATCTATCAAGCACTACTTCATTCAATATCTACATTCAAGCTAGCCATTTCACATAATTTTGCAGATTTCATAACAAGGGTTTGATTTAGGTTGAAGACTTGAAGATCATTTGAAGTGCAAAGTTGCAAAGTTGCAAAGTTACATTGCAAAGTTGTCATCTTCACAGAAACTCACCTAAAGGCTGGATCTGGAAGTTTCAGAACTTGAGATTTGAGAAGAAGAAAGTGAAAACATTAAGCCTCGGTATCACATTAGGAGATTTTAGAAATTCAGATTGGGACTAAGTTGCCACCTAGGGAATCTTAGTCCTCCAAGTGGTATTTTGCAGAGATTCTTTCAGATTCTATTCTGGCATTCAAAGATTCTGCATTCCCCCAAAAAATAGCAGTGGGACTAAGACAATAGTAAGGGTTTCTTAGTCCTCCCTAGCATATTTGGCAGCATTTTTGCATTTCCAAAATCCTCATTAGATTTCCAGACTTCCCAAGTACACATACCTTAACTTGTTACTTAATTTCATCATTCACATTCATTATTTAGATTGCAAATTACTAGGTTTTGTGAGTTGAATGTTAAAGTGTCTTTTCTAAGTTTTTTCTTGGTGGTGAACCCCTCAAAGCTTAAAGAACCCCCTCCTAGGTCTTCCTTGTTGAGAATTGGCTCACCCTTTGGGTTGATAGTCAATCCAATTTAGGATCCTAGGACATATTTGAGTGATAATAGGAGAATAGTGGTGCAACAACATCACCATTTTTCACATTTTTCAAGCAATAGTGATGTGACTTCCTTAAATGAAGATGATGAAGTGACATTTGACTCCCCTTCACTAAGATATCATGAAAATAAGGACAAGTGTGTTGAGGTTATGAACATTAGAGCTCCTTCGAGTCATATAACTATCGAACCACCTAAGCCTCAACTTATCATTCATCCACCCACACAACAACCACAAATCCAAAATGAATCCATGCTCATCTTAGAACCACCTCAAAAGCATCTCAGTGATGATAATGTTTCACAACAACTGAGTTACAATGACACTGTACATATATATAAAAAAGTTTATACAATCAAGGCTAGCCCTAAACCTGAAAGTTGTTTTCATGTTAAGAAAGAAAAAGAAAATCATATTGAAAAAGACAAAATTATTGGAAGATGCTTCAAGTTCCTTTGATTTTATACCTACATCCATGGGTGAGTACAAGATCATAACAAAAGATTCTACAAAGAGAAATGAAAAAGCGGTAATGTCAATACAAAATTCAAAAGCATCCACCTCAACTACTTTAAAAGATCAAGAAAATTGCACAACAAACTTTGAAGAAATTGATTTCGAACAACCATTGAATCCTAAAGAAATGAAAAAGCTTTATAGAAAAGGATACCAACTTATGAAAAAATTTGGATATAGTGGAAAAGGATATGGCGCTAGAGAACAAGGTATCAGTGTCCCTATAGATCCTAACATACAAGAAAATACTAGTGGTCTTGGTTATTGCCTCTCAAAAGAAACAAACAAGCCTTCAATCAATATCAACACTATTACAAAAGATTATTCTAAGCCAAGTTTAACAATAGTGCATCTTGAATTGATAGACACTAGTGGTCTTGATTGTTTTCCCTTGAAAAAAATAGAGAATTCCTCTCTTAACATTAATGCCATCACATAAAACACTTATGATTTGAATTTGGGCATGTGCAGGATCATGGAAAAAATAGGCCCTTAAGTGGCGATAAAATTCAGAAAAATCAGACTTAGGAAACTTGACGTAAAAATTCAAATAAATTATCTATATTATTTTAAAAATATGTAAGAATATAATCTGTAGCAAATTGAATGTAGTTTCTAAACTACTAGGTTTTTACAAAAAAAATCTATTTGGTGAAAATTTAAAATTTCAATGTAGTAGTACTTAAATTTCGTGAAAAAATAAAAGTAGGTGTCTGATTCACCACCCTAACCACAATAAAATGATAATATTTTTTATAAGATTTTAGATATAAGTAGAGGACTCGTCTGAGATGTGATGTATTTTTTGTAATTTTTATCCAAGTAAATAATTTAAATTATGAATTTTTTATTACAACTTTTTAAAAAATAAAAAACTCGTATGTCTAACCACCTTAACTTGGTCAAAACTTCATGAAATTCTTTTTTTTAATCCTATAGTATGCGAAGCATAGAATGTGACACATGCTTCAGATTCAAAAAATGTGATACTATTTGAAATCTATAGATTTTTTCAATTAGTTTATCAATCAAGACTTTAGTTGTAATTCAAATAAAAAATGAATAATAATTATTTATTGAATTCAAAGTAAAACATAATTTATATTGGTGGAAAGTTGAGAATGTCCTTTAAAAACCATTTTCGTTTCATCAATTTTGGGTAAAAAAAAGTCGTCAGCCACATACCCTACACATACCCATCATATCGCCACTTTTTGGCCCATCATGATCCTGCACATACCCATTTGATAGATTTTACACCTTCCTTTAAAGAAGAGTACAAAATATTGCATCTAAAGAGCCTTGTGTAGGTATGACAACTAATACTAAACAAGAAATATCTTTGGGCAGGAAAATAATGAAACATCCTCTAATTTTGATCAAGAAAGTATCTTGTTGAGACTCCTCCAAGATTGTTTGATATCTCTCCCTCCAAGAACACAAAATAAATTTTACTACAAGATTTCATTTTATGCATATCATAGAGTCCATGGTCATTATACTAATGTATGCAAGGCTTTGAGTAGTAAAATCCAACATCTTAAGGAGTTTGGTGCCCTTCCTTATGTGGGGGCACCTAATTCCTCTAATTGATACTAATTTTCACTCTAGCATTGCCTCTCATCAATCATTTTGGCTCATCCTTGTCCTGCACTAAATGGGGGCAAGGGGTTAAGCAACCTTGTCCTCGTATGTCACTTGTTTTCTCTTTTGGCTAGTTGACTGCTTTAAATGTATATGTAAAAGCAAGCTTGGGATGTGACCGACATGCCTTAAGTTGGCTCACATGTGACTGAGTTTTCATTTTCACACTTTTTTCAGCCCACCTTGCTTTATTTATCCTTATTTATATCTTAATTGGTACTATTTTGCTCCCACAAGCCTAATGAATTATATCATTTTATGGATAATCCCAAAAAACATCAAAGGGGAAATGATAATTTAATGATTTTGGCTGTGTCCTTGATTTTTGGGTCAGGACTAAGACATCACCTAGGGCATCTTTTTCCTCCAAAGATCTTGGGACTCTGATTTCAAAGGAACCTTAAATGGGCCCCTTTTTGGAGTCTATGCCCCGAGTTTCATGCCTCAAGACTAAGATGCCACCTAGGGAATCTTAGTCCCCCTTAAGGTATTTTTGGGATTTAATTTCAAATCTTCGAGGGATTTAACCTCCTTTGATTAATGAATTCATATGTTGGCTTTGTGTGATGTAATTTTGGGATATTAAGCATAGATAAGTATAAATACAAGGTACTTTCTCTCATATTTTCACCAAGCAAGATACCTAGAAATCTAACAAGCATCCAAGCATTCAAGTATTTGAGCATTCAAGAGCAATTCATCAAACATTTGGAGCCATCATCAAGATTCAAGCATCATATCAAGGATATTCTTGCATCATGTTTTTTTTGAGCTAACATTTTTTATGTAGGGTTTTGATTCAAGCAAGCAATTCAAGTCAACATCTATCAAGCATTCAAGCATTTCAATATCCACATCCAAGCTAGCCACTTCACACAAGTTCACAGATTTCATAACAAGGGTTTGGTGAGTTGTAACCTTGCACTTTGTTCATTCATCATTTCCCTTCATTATTCTATTTCATTCCAATGTTTAATTACCAACAAGGGGTTTGACCAAGGAAAACCCCCATTTACTAACAATCAACAAGTTTTTCTTCTCGTGCATGTTTGTGTTTGTAAATTTAGGTTGAAGACTTAAAGATCATTTGAAGTGAAAAGTTGCAAAGTTTCAAAGTTGCATTACAAAGTTGTCATGTTCACAGAAACTCACCTACAGGCTAGATCCAGAAGTTTCAAAACTTGAGATGAAAGAAGAAGAAAGTGTAGACATTGAGCCTCAGGATCACATTCAAAAATTTCAAAAATTTAGATCGGGACTAAGTCACCACCTAGGGCACCTTAGTCCTCCAAGTGGAATTTTGTAGAGATTATTTTTTATTCTATTTCGACATTTGAAGATTCTACATTTCCCCCAAAAAACAGTAGCGGGACTAAGACAACAGTAAGGGCATCTTAGTCCTCCCTAGCATATTTTGATAGTATTTTTCCATTTTTGGAAGCCTCATCACATTTCCAGACTTCCTAGGTACACATACCCTAACTTCTTGTTTAATTTCATCATTTGAGCTCTTCCTTTGGCGTGCATTACTAAGTTTTGTGAGTTGAATTTTAAAGTGTCTTTCCAAGCTTTTGCTTGGTGGTGAACCCCTCAAAGCTTAAAGAACCACCTCCTAGGTCTTCCTTGTTGAGAATTGAACCACCCTTTGGGTTGATAGTCAATCCAATTTGGGATCCTAGGACATATTTGAGTGACAATAGGAGAATAGTGGTGCAACAACATCACCATTTTCATATTGTTTAGTATCCTTCAATGTAGAAAAAATTGAGTAATAATGTCTTCTAGGTGTATAATGAAACTAGGACAAAGTACAAGTGCCCTCAAAATGTCAAGTAGACAGTTACACTACAAGCTAAAGAAGAATAGGAAGGTAAAAAAGGAAATTGGTTTTGCTATCAATATGTCCTATAAGAAACATGCTTAATATTGAAAAATAAAAAATATAATGGCGTGACAAAAAAATAATAATAATGACATGACAATTACCTTACAACAGGTCCAAGAAAATTCTTGTCTAGTTGCCTCTGTCTAAGAGTATGAAGATCATTTCAAATGATAATATCATCTTATATAAATAAATGGACAAAGAGAGAATTAAATTTTCAAGCATCCAATAAAAACTAATTTTGGATTTACCAAATAAACTATAAATACATATAATGTAATAAAAAATCCAACAAAATACCACTGCCCCATAATTAATATGAGATTAGAAAAAAACTTGTCAAATACCCACATGCATATAAGTCTCAAGAAACAATCTTAATAGATTTGTAAGATTCTTTGGGAGATTATCCCATATATTTTGGCCAATTTTTAGATGAAATTGAGCATCAAGTCAAAATTAATGCAAATAGTTGTTTTTCTAGCTACTCAAGTGACTTAAGCTCTCAAAATGTGATTGAGATATTAAAGAAAATTCTTTAAGACTTGTAGTTTGAAAGCCACTTTGCTAGTTGAATCACCTAATTCAATTTTTGAAAGGAAGGAATCTTCATTTTAAAAAATTGTAATAGCTCTCTCATATTTGGGAGGCGTTGAAAGGCTTATACCGTGACCTCTTTATGAGGATAATCATTCTCTAAATAAAGTTAAAATCTGTATGAAAGAGAATGAGGGTTGGCGTGGAAGAGGGGAGACAGGGAGTCACCCATCTTGGGCTCTTTAAAGCTGCAATAAAAGCATAAAACAGCACCACAATTGATATACAAAAACAACAACATAGAAAAGAATTAGAAGGAAGGCATTGAAGAAGGAAAGGCATTAGGTGTTAGAGAAGAATGTGTGGAAAAGAAGAGAAAATATCTCATTCTTGGGGCTGTTTAAAACAACATAATACATTTGTGAACAACAACAAAGACCTGCAACAATGCTACATGGAAGACAGATAGGGTTGCATGGAGTTGGGAAGCAATATTGGATGGGGTAGATGCGCACAAGTTTATTGTGTGCAATTGAGATGTAGGAATTGCTCAAGAAAATTGAGCAGTTTGTTAAACAATGGCAGATAAGAAAGATGAGGAAGACTAAGCATGTTACCACATTGCGAAGAGTAATAAAGAAGAAATTATTCTAATTTTCATGCAAAATCAAAATAGGTCATTGAAATTCAAAAGTATATATTACAATAGTTTAATTTTAAGGTGTAAACACTGAAAAATGTCTTGGTCTACGAACATCATTTTTCTTGGTCTTCTTCTCGATGTAAAATTAATTAATTCATCTCTTGACGTTTCTTCTAATATGATCAATTAAATAAATTTAATTGTGTCGCTAACACTTCTTTCTTCAATAATTAAATAAATTATCATTTATTTAATTATTTACCTTTCATCATTCATCTATAGTTAAATAATAATTATTCATTATTTATCTATTCATTAATCTTTCAATTCTTCTATAGTTAAATCATTATAAAAAATATTTAATTACCTCTTGTCATTTCTCTCCCATTAAATAATTAATCTAAATTAATTATTTAATTCTTCTTTTCCATTTCTTCCTATTTAATTAAATGGGTTGCATAAATCATTTTAATTAAATGCCCACTTTCTTTTTCTACAAATAAATAATTTAAATGAATTATTTATCTCCACTTGGTCAAAGATTCCTTTCTCATGGATTGAATGATTTTATTATTTAATTCTTCCATTATCTCCCTCCACTATCTCATTTTCAAATCTCAATAATTGATTGTCTCCAGTCTCTTTTCGATCTCAATTGTCCATTTCGTAGTCTTCCCTAGCCCACTAGTATGTGGTGCATGCATGCTCAACCGTTGATCTGGGAATCTTTCTAGAAGCTTGATCTCGTCTGTCTATTTGATTAGCTTTTTGTAAAATAAACTTTTCTCCTTCATTCTCGATTTAGCAACCACTTATCTTCAACTTTCATGCTTATTGTTTGTAGGTACTTGCATACACACACAACGATTTGAGGGCAAACTTGCAAAGTCTATTTGAAGAGAGACAAGGGAGGTGATTCAATTTCAACATGGGGAGTGATTTTGTTTGAATGGTTTCATTTTATTCCTCATATTTGTTTGTTCTCTCTTGTTTTTTATTGTGATTTTAGCTTACATAGTGCTATGGTTGTCACTTAATCTATGCTATTTGAATTTTCCTATCTTGCGGAAGGGTTTGGACATTTAACAAGAGACAGTAAACTCCTCTTCACTATTGGTGCTACAAGACCAAGGGGCTAGTTTTTCTGAAATGGGTAAAGCATAGTATGGTTACATTCCTTCCACAAAGCACAACCATAAAACAATTATATGTTCCTAGCTATCAGCACAAGAAACAATTCACAGCAACCAAATAAGAACCGAGACGACTACAAAAGGAATTACAAAATATAGAGAAGGCATAGGAAAAATCAACAGTTGGTATACTCTACTCCTACTACCGCTCCTCCTTCCTTTAACCAAATGCATAGAGAAAGATACAAAGGAAACTCAAAGGAAGGCAAAGCAACAAACACAGAAGGCATTAATCGATAGTGAACAAAGGAGAATCAACAAACAATAAACCCAACGCTTCTAGCAAAGTATCCTTGACTGTTGTGGCATTCAATGCATTAACTATGCATTGAGCCCTTACCCACCAGCCTGCTAGCAAAGCTCGCATTTAATGCCTAAATATTTGCCAAAATTTAAAGTTTGCACAATTTGCATTTAATGCCTAAATATTTGCATTGAAACATTAGGAATAGCTAAAATTTTTCCCTCCTTTGTTGCTCATTGGTTAGAAATTTTCTTTTTCTAATTTTTAATCAAAAAATCAGAAAACCCCTAACAAAAATACAAGGGCCAATGAGAAAAAAGAAAAAATTGACAGAAATTGCAATTTTAAAAATAAAACACTTCAAATAATAGGAAAAGCTATTTATTTGTTTGCTAGCATGATTTTCGAAGACCAAATTAATTGACAATAACCAAGACAAAAACATAAGTCTCCGCCTAAAAAAGGGACTAATAATAATGATAAATACTCAAATAATATAAAACTAAGGTGTAAAAACATGAGATGTTCTTTGTGCAAAATATTTAAACATCTAATTAAATATTTTACCCCATAAGTAGTGAGAATCATATTTTATGATGTCTACATAGACAAGAGCATCTAAATCGGGTTCGCAAATTCCAAGCATTAAAGTTGGGAAGATAAGATTTTAAAGTGAAAGCCACTCAGGTAAAACATTTGCATTTGGTTGTGCTACTGAAAAAATCACAAAAGGTGAAAATCTATTGGCCCCAATTTGGCATAAATTGGGAATAACTTTGTTTCACTTTTCCAAAGTAAAGGAGAGTAGCGTGAGTCCAATCACGGTTAACGAAGAGAGTGGGTCCCACGCGGCGACAAAAGCTGCAGGCCACTACATGACCGTCACGCAACCTGTGTGGATGAATTAATTGCATGTAGGGCCCAGCGGATCAAAGTACAAGGGACAGCAGCGGGCCCACCGTGGAAAAGCAGGAGATTCGTGAAGCTTTTAGAAATTGGGACAGCGGACGTTTTCATTACCATCGTTGAAGCAAATGCTGTGTATTATTACCCGATCTTATCTGCTTTGGAAGATTCACTCGCAACGTCTAAATATCTCTTAGTGTCGACAGCGACGCATGTGGTATGGGGCGCTAAATGGTCGTAGCAGTAGCGAACTGCACTCATTGTGGTGTGTTGGTGGCCCATCACTTCAATAATGGGCGTCTAAATATCTCTTAGTGTCGACAGCGACGCATGTGGTATAGGGCGCTAAATGGTCGTAGTAGTAGCGAACTGCACTCATGGTAGTGGGTAGGTGGCCCATCACTTCAATAATGGGCGCCGGATGGACGGAGGGAACGACCGACTTACGCTGTTAATGTAGAGAGTGGGTCCCATGCGGCGACAAAAGCTGCAGGCCACTACATGACCGTCACGCAACCTGTGTGGATGAATTAATTGCATGTAGGGCCCAGCGGATCAAAGTACAAGGGACAGCAGCGGGCCCACCGTGGAAAAGCAGGAGATTCGTGAAGCTTTTAGAAATTGGGACAGCGGACGTTTTCATTACCGTCGTTGAAGCAAACGCCGTGTATTATTACCCGATCTTATCTGCTTTGGAAGACTCACTCACAACGTCTAAATATCTCTTAGTGTCGACATCGACGCATGTGGTATAGGGTGCTAAATGGTCGTAGCAGTAGCGAACTGCACTCATTGCGGTGTGTTGGTGGCCCATCACTTCAATAATGGGCGTCTAAATATCTCTTAGTGTCGACAGCGACGCATGTGGTATAGGGCGCTAAATGGTCGTAGCAGTAGCGAACTGCACTCATGGTAGTGGGTAGGTGGCCCATCACTTCAATAATGGGCGCCGGATGGACGGATGGAACGACCGACTTACGCTGTTAACGTAGAGAGTGGGTCCCACGCGGCGACAAAAGCTGCAGGCCACTACATGACCGTCACGCAACCTGTGTGGATGAATTAATTGCATGTAGGGCCCAGCGGATCAAAGTACAAGGGACAGCAGCGGGCCCACCATGGAAAAGCAGGAGATTCGTGAAGCTTTTAGAAATTGGTTTTAAACACATGTAAAGTGGGACAGGGGACGTTTTCATTACCATCGTTGAAGCAAACGCCATGTATTATTACCCGATTTTATCTGCTTTGGAAGACTCACTCGCAACGTCTAAATATCTCTGAGCGTCGACAGCGACGCATGTGGTATAGGGCGCTAAATGGTCGTAGCAGTAGCGAACTGCAATCATTGTGGTAGATAGGTGGCCCATCACTTCAATAATGGGCGCCGGATGGACGGAAGGAACGACTGACTTAGAGTGTTAACGAAGAGAGTGGGTCCCACGCGGCAACAAAAGCTGCAGGCCACTACATGACCGTCACGCAACCTGTGTGGATGAATTAATTGCATGTAGGGCCCAGCGGCTCAAAGTACAAGGGACTGCAGCGGGCCCACCGTGGAAAAGCAGGAGATTCGTGAAGCTTTTAGAAATTGGTTTTAAACACATGTAAAGTGGGACAGGGGGCATGATGCATGGTCATGCCACTTGTACATATCTGCGTCAACAACGGGGTATGCTTTCAGCTTCACAAGCCTAATCTGTCACCTCTTTTCTCTCCCCGCCAGGGCCCACCATCTATTTATGAAGCCGAGAGGCTTCCTCCAGTCACAGAATAGCATTAGCTAAAAGATTTCGTGTACATAAAAACTCCACATTCCACATTAAATCTCAGACTAAGAACAAACTTTAACCGTTAAAAGTGTCCAATCACCCAAAATATAATAATATGAACATAAATATCAGTGCAATTTTAACCGAGAAAAGCGCCCAGCCACCCGAAATCTAATAATCATGAACATAAATATCAGTTCAATTTAAGTGTCCAATCACCCAAAATATAATAATATGAACATAAATATCGGTGCAATTTTAACCGATAAAAGTGCCCTGCCACCCGAAATCTAATAATCATAAACATAAATATAATAATATGAACATAAATATCGGTGCAATTGTAATCGATAAAGGTGCCCAGCCACCCGAAATCTAATAATCATGATCATAAATATCGGTTCAATTTAAACGGAGAAAATGCAGGCGTAATTAGTAACCCACACCGTGAATGAGTGAATAACATACTGCTCAGTTATGACACGTGTGGTGGGGTCTTGTGCGTGACTCTATGCTTTTCACTCTCCTGTAGTTGCTGCCCTGGCCCCGCACAAATTATCGTTCAGCAATTGCATTTCTACATATTTTAAAACTATTTTGTAAGTCTTTTAGCTTTTAGATATAATCTAAGATTAAATAATAAAAGAAGAAAGATAATTATATTTAAAATATTATTAAGATTTAATTTTTACAAATTATTTTAAAATATATTGTTCTTATATATTAAATATTATTATTATATATGAATAATTAATTTTTAATTATCATTATGTTAATAATAAAAAATTAGGTTTATTATTATATATCTTATTATGAAAATCAAGTAATATCAATTTATCTTCACGTTGAAATTAATATTTTCTTTTGCAGATAGTTAGTTTTTAAATACGGTAAAGATATTATAATAATATAATTTTAATGTCTAATATATTATTAGAAAAACATATTATAAAAAATTAAACAAAGATATCTGTCGGCTTATTATATATAGATTATTTTAAATGTATATATGCTAGTTATACTAGCACTTGTGGTTGCAAGGAAAACACCGATAGAATAATTTCAAGGAATACACTAATAGAATTAAGGTAACTAGAAATTTGGAGGTGTTTTTTCTTAGGAGTTCTCTTTTTTATTGATTCTGTTAAACCATATATGTATGAAGGGAAGTGTGTAGAAAATTTCATGATAACCATTGCATTTGCAAGATTAGCAGTAACTGAAACCATGACAAGTGACTTACGTGAACATGTTGCTATAATGTACAGATTCCAGAATGAAAAAGAAAAAACTGAAACCATGGCAAGTAACTTACCAACACATATGTTGTTAAAGTGGTATACTCATTTCCAAATCTAAATATATATGTTATTGCTATTTGGCCTACTCAACAGCAAGTTTGGCTATAGAAAAGAAGGTAAAATCTATCTTAATTTTTTTTTCACTTGTAAGTTACCAAGAATATTATTTTATTTAACTATGCTATTTAAATTTGTAGTTATAAATCTAAAGATATATGGGAGTGGATAAGTCAATTTACCTACTGCTCATAGGGTTAATCCCCCAAAGTGTTTCTCTAAAATGCAAAAAAAAAAAAAATTGGGGTGTATTTGAAGAGATTAAAGACATACTAATGTGATTTCAAAAAAAGAATGTAATAATTTTAATCTAGAATGAAGAAAAAAATCCACCAATCACTTCAATAAAGTGCACATAGGAGCTTGTAAATATAAAATTTCAGAAAATTTTCTCCAAAGAGAATATAGATACAACTTTATGCCTGAAATATAGTCTTTGGGTTTCCCAATATCCATCTAGACACTAGGCAAGACCATGGCAAATAACTTATTGTTTGCATCTTTTGGGAACACTTCCTTTTCTATGGATGTAGGTCTCAATAAGAATCAATCCAAAACACTTGGATTCAAAAAGTATAGTCCTACATTGATCTCGTTGCCAACAAAAGCTTTGGGATTCTCAACAAACCTCCCTCTCTATCTACCATGTCTCATCATCGAGGACCACAACACCATTTTGGATGGTTCATCAACCTAGCACAAAAAGATAATCAGTGTTTTTTTTACAATCATTAGGATAAATTTTGGATGTACTAATTTACTTTAGGCAGTTTCAAAGATACATGATTCAATGTGTAAGATCAAATTTTACCTTGGTCACCATGATAGATGCTTCCCTCAATGTTTTGTATGAAATTCAATCATTTGGGTATGCACTAATGACATCATAGTTCAAAACAAAACATGGTGCTCTAGATCAATTTGTGATCACCGAAAAAGTATGCTTTTTTCCTTGCTTGATTTGGGAATAATTAATGATAAATTGGACTTAATATCACCTTGGTCTAGTGTTGTGAGGTGTTTTACACATCCACGATCTTGAGCCCTTGCATACTCAATAAAATGCATTTATCGATGTCTTGTAAAGGTGTTGTAAAGTGTTGTAAATCACTTTCACACTTTTCTAGACTTTTATTAAGCACTTAAGTCTAATGGACCTATCTTTCCCTTAATTCAATGTTGTCAAATATATTTAATTGCATTTTCACATTAATCTAGAAGTCTTGTAAATTGAACCTGGTTTTAATCTAGTGTTGTAATGTGTTTTACACATTCACAGTGGATCTTGTGCCTTTCTAGGCTATGTGGACCTCATTTTAATGTTGTAGAGTGTATTTAACCACACCTTTGCATTGAAATTTATGTCCATAGCCCTAATAACCCTTTATATCACCATTAATAGGCCCCTAGGCCTATTATTTTTGCATCCTAAGGCATAATTTGACTAATATCCCAATAAAAATACTCTAAAACCCTGAAATCTTGAAGACACACCTCAAAAACCTCAAGGTGGGACTCATTCGCCACCTTGGGCGAATGAGTCCCCTTAGGTGGGACCCATTCACCTAGGGTGGCGAAAGAGTCCCTTTTGGGGACTCTTTTCAAAATTGAGTGAGAAAATTGCAATTATAACTTGAGTTTTGATGAATGTCAGCCTTGGGGATCAAAATAATGGTCATTTGAGTGGCTTGCCTATATAAGAGAGCTTTCAAATCCTCATTTCATCCAAGCAACATCATACCTTCATGTGATCAAGTCAAGCAAGAAAGATTCAAACATTCAAAATCAATTCTAAGGCATTCAATGGTAAAATTCTTCATTAATTGTTGCAGAGATTCAAGATCCATCATCATGTCAAGCATATCAAGCCTCAAGCATGTTAGTGAGCTAGTGTTTTGATGTATCATTGTAGATCCAAGATCAAGCATTGCTCCATTCCTATTGTCAAAGATCAAGATCTACATCCTTCATGGTCATTTCATGTTGAGTTGTAGATTTGCAAGACATCATTCAAGGTAACATTGTTCATGTTTCATATCCCATGTTTCATGTCCTTGTTTCATTATTTCATCACTTGGTTTAATTACCTAAAAGGGGTTTGACCAAGGCAAACCCATATTCCAAGAACTAAAAAGAAATTTTATTACAAGACTTAATTTTGGGCCTATCATAGAGTTCATGGCTATGCTACTAATGAATGTAAGGCTTTAACCAACAAAATTCAACATCTTAAGGAATGTGGTGCTATTCCTTGCGTTGAAGCACCTAGTTCTTCTAACTAAAATTTATTTTCATCCTATTTGGCTCACCCTTGTCCTACACTAAGTGGGGGCAAGGGGTTAGGCAGCCTTGTCCTTGTATGTCACTTGTCATTGTCTCTTTTGGGCTATTTGATCACCTTTCATGTACATATAAGAGCAATCTTGAGATGTGGACAACATGCCTTAAGTTGACTCGCATGTGACATACTACCTTATTCATGACGTAAGCTTATTGGAAACATATGACTTGGCATAGGGATATATGAATAAGCTCTCATGTCTTCTTATACTTTAAATCAATTTCTCACAGTAATGGTGTTAGCAACCACTTTAAAGTGGGGGCAAACATCGACATTCATATTTCCTTGCACAATTTTCTTTCTTCTTGTGATGTGTCCTTTTCTTGGTGGTGTCATTGGGTTTGATTCACTCCAAAAGAATGATATTTCTTTGACTTGTCCTCTCTTGGAGACGTTAGTCATGATGTTCCCTAAGAAGAGACCTTGCACGAACTAAGCAAAATCCCTTTGAACAAATCTTACACTATTTTTGCATTTATAATATCTATGAGTTTCAAGCATATGAAGTATGGCTTGCCTCATGGAGCTCAAAGATCATTTTTTTGTGGTACCTTATCAAATTTATCAGGAGGTATAACTTTGGTATGGTTTGAGCAAGGATCCCAATCTAAGGCATGAATTTCCCTATAGCCGCTTGCGTGTGAGTGTGAGCACATACTAGCCAGGTTTGTATGTGTCTAACCTCTTGGGATTACTCATCCCGAAGATGACCTGAAGTTTTGTGGCCATAGAGTGAGCATATTGTGGATTACTCACCCCATGAATGACCTAATGTTCCATGGACCCAAAGTGAGCACATCTTTTCCACCTCATTTTTCTTTATTTTATTTATTGACATTGCATGATCACATATCTTGTTTTGTTCCAAATAATTCACCTTGTGTGTGTTCTTTTGTGCTTATGTTGGTTTGAATTAGGACTTTGGATCTTAGGGACTTGACCACTTCCTCATTCTTTGTTATCCTAGACCATCTGCATCAGTAGACTTGGACCACTCTTGAATGTCTACTTTAGCGTGAGTTTGAAGCAAGTTCATCGTCTCACTAAATTGGGGGCTAAACGTGATCACTGAAAAAGTATGCCTTTTTCCTTGCTTGATTTGGGAATAATTAATGATAAATTGGACTTAATATCGCCTTGTTCTAGTGTTGTGAGGTGTTTTACAATCCACATTAGGTCTTGGTCCCTTGCAAATTGAATAAAATACATTTATTGATGTTTTCTAAAGGTGTTGTAAAGTGTTGTAAATCATTTTTACACTTTTCTAGAGTTTTATTAAGCACTTAAGTATAATTGACCTATCTTTCCATTAATTCAATGTTGTAAAATGTATTTAATTTCATTTTCACATTAATCTAGAATGCTTGTAAATTAAACCTAGTTTTAACTAGTGTTGTAATGTGTTTTACACATTCACATTAAATCTTGTGCCTTTCTAGGCTATGTGAACCTCATTTTAATGTTGTAAAGTGTATTTAACCACACTTTCACATTGAAATTTATGTCCATAGCCCTAATCACCCTTTATATCACCATTAATAAGCCCCTATGCCCCTTATTTTTGCATCCTAAGGCATAGTTTGACTAATATCCCGATAAAAACACTCTAAAACCCCAAAATCTTGAAGACCCACCTCGAAAACCTCAAGGTAGGAGTCATTCGACACCTTGGGTGAATGGGTCCTCTTAGGTGGGACCCATTCACCAAGGGTGGCGAATGACTCCCTTTTGGGGACTTTTTCAAGATTGAGTGGGAAAAATTCAATTCTAACTTGAATGTTGACCTTGGCAATCAAAATAATGGTCATTTGAGTGGATTTCCTATATAAGAGAGCTCTCAAATCCTCACTTCATGTGATCAAGTCAAGCAAGCAAGAGTCAAGCATTCAAGATCAATTCTAAGGCATTCAAGGGCATAATTCTTCATCAATTGTTGCAACAATTCAAGATCCATCATCATGTCAAGCATATCAAGCCTCAAGCATGTTAGTGGGCTAGTGTTGTGATGTATCATTGAAGATCCAAAATCAAGCATTGCTCCATTCCTATTGTTAAAGATCAAGATCTACATCCTTCATGGCCATTTCATGTTAAGTTGTAGATTTGCAAGACATCATTTACAAGACATTATTCAAGGTAACATTTTTCATGTTTCATATCCCATGTTTCATGTCCTTGTTTCATTTTTTCATCACTTGGTTTAATTACCTAAAAGGCATTTGACCAAGGAAAACCTCTATTCCCTAACAATCAACATTTTCTCTCTCTTTCCTTGTGTGTTTGCAGATCTAGGTACTTTGAAGGCTTGGAGATCATTGAAGAATAGGTTTCAAACTTGTTGAAGTCATCTACCTATTGGCACAGTCAAAATCTACACAAAAAGTCACTTATAGCCCCGAAAATTAGGGTTTTAGATCCGAAAACTTGGAGGGACAGATTGAGCAAGCTGAGGAGAGAAAATCCAAAATTTGAATTTCTAGAAAAGTCAAATTGGAATCATTCACCATTAGTGGAGAATGAGTCCCACTATAAGCATTTTTTAGAGATTTTTGTAGATTTGGATACCTATTTTCCCAAAACCAGCTCAAGTATAGTTTTCCATATATGTGACTGATTCGCTTAGAATGGTGAATAGGTCCCACTAGGCTTAAAAATCAGCCTTTTCAGGATTTCAGAGCTTCATTCCATATCCAACACATTACCAGGTTCACACTTTCTATTTCACAACTTTCTGTTATGTTTTGTTTGCATTTCTAGGTCATTTAGCAGATGTTTGCATATCACACTATGTTTTCAAACATTTTGTTTTTTCCAATTTTACACTTGGTGGTGAACCCCTTTCTTTTCTGAATCATATCCTAGGATACTTTATTGTTCGATATTTCATATGCTTCATTGGGTTGAGATCTATAAAGTGTCCTCGAGTGTGGCAAT
The DNA here is from genome assembly GCA_007258455.2 of Sequoia sempervirens. Lineage (NCBI taxonomy): Eukaryota > Viridiplantae > Streptophyta > Pinopsida > Cupressales > Cupressaceae > Sequoia > Sequoia sempervirens. Next base: position 347,055,695 of record VDFB02047230.1, on the reverse strand, counting down.
TGTGAAATTAGATCTCTCTCCTTGTACTCCATTTGGTCAAGGTGAGAAGCATCTACATTTCCATTGTTCACACCATCACTTAATTTTGTGGTTTCAACTTCACTTTAACACATTTCCATGGAGAGAAATAAAAGGCAATAAATAGACAACCACCATAAGTTAATTTTTCCATCACTTAAGTTTTGTTGTTTCAACTTTGCTTTTAATAGTAAGAAATATACAACCAGCATAAAGTATGCAAGTGATCATAAAATTATACATAGAGGAAAAGGCAATACTCAGAGAACAACCATAAATTATTTAAGTCAAAGGTCTTTTATTTTACGACAAAAGCATCGAAAGGCATTTTAATTATTTCATGGGGCTTATTTTCATGATATTCACGTGCCCGAGTGAAAAGGGATTAAGTTTCATCTTTTACTTTTTAGTTTGGATTAGTAATAGTGCATAATTTATGCATTGTTTCAATAAACCATAATGTTGATTTGTGTCAATAAACCATAAACCATCATGGAAGTTTGAGTCCAAAAAGGGTTGAGAATCATCATGATATTTTTTTAATAACCTGAGACAACCCAAGGTATGTGCTCATGATGTTCCATCATTTGTTTGTACTATTATCCATGTTTGGGAGTTGTCAAAGTTGTTAGAGGGTATTGAAAAATTGTTGCCCCACTGTTCATGTTGTTCTGCTCTTGTTGGTGTGTTTTTCTTTCCTTCCTTGGATGCCCAATACGCTAGGTTGTCAATGGTGACAAGGTGTACTAAGATTTATTATGCATTGATTTTCAATGAAGCCCTTGAAGGGTGACTGAGATTATGTAAAGAAATAGATCATGACGACAATGAATCTAAAACTCATCCAAGATTAGAGTAGATTTTGGAAAGAAAAACACAGAAAACCTGAGAGTAGATAAGCTTGACAATGATGGATTCCCTTTTATTGGTTTAGACTTATATATAGTGGGGACATATTAGTTGGAAAGGAGAGTTCACAACCTTTTGATGCAAACTTTAGCCTTGAGTTGAAGCATACTAAACGAGGAAGGGTTGATCAAGTTTTAATTTTCAATAATGATGATGTAAGGAGTTCTAGGGTTTATAGAAGAGCAAAAAAATATGCCTTTGTACAATATAAGACATTGTTTCAGATTTTGTCATAAATCCACTTCCTTTTCCTTCAAGAAAACTTTAAGTGTAAACCATAAACCAATACAACAAACTTTAAATGTAATATACACATTTAATTGAGGCATATATTAAGGAATATACACATTTGCATGTATAAATTTCTCATAATTTTTGTATATCAAAAAATACACTTAGTCAATAACAATTATTGCAATAGTGATGGAAGAATATCTTGAAAATCCTCCAATTTCTCAATACTTGTAGCAATACATGCAAGGAAATAATCCTCCCATTTGCAGCCCAAATCATGAAATATATTGTACAAGAAGAAATAAAAGGAGTTGTTGCCCAGTTTCTTTTCTCCAATCCACCTCAGGTGGCCCTGTTATTTGCACTCCAAAATGCTTCAAAACATGTACATCCCCTGCTCCCTTGGAAACACATGGGTAGTAGCCTCTCTGTGGTTCTGTATTCTCACTAGAATTTGGTCCACAAAAAACCTGCAAAATCCTAACAATTTTAGACATGGACTCACATAAAAATCATTAAAAGACCAATAACTGAATAATGTCAGACATACACCTTTTGACGAGATCTATTATCACCTACATGCATTCTATAAGTAGATCGATTGGAGGTCCTACAATGGTGATGTGGCCCATATTTTGCTACTTTCTCATCTCTTGATGATCCTATGCATAAATTTCAAATATATAAACATAATTAACATAAAACATGTAGTATATAAGAATCCAACAAATCTACAAAATGGAAAAGAAAGAGAAGATCGAAAACCAGAAAATGCACCAACAACTAATGTTTCTCATACCACTGAACACTTGCACCAACAACCGATGTTGTTCTTTTCTTAAGTTGACAATCTTAAGTATAACCTATAATCACAAAAGCATCAACGACGGTCCTAAATGCATATGACATCAAACACCAATAGAGAATACCAACTTAAAGGTAGTCAATAGAGAGCAACATATAATTATAATTTTGCAAATTAACAATAATGCAATTTTGTAAACCCTTCTACAATCAAACTTAAATGCTTGAAAGAAAGTAGTGACCAATAACATGAATTTACAAATTCAATGTGCATACTTACAAATCAATCTAGGGAAACATCTGAGTCTGCTCTACTCTATATTGTGTCAAGTATTTCCTTGTGGTCAGACTCACACACTTTCCACAAGTTCTTGTTCGTAGGTCTACCCTTATATTTGATCAAATGAACATTGGCTATGACGACAAGGTTCGAGTAGTGAAGAATCTTTCAATGCGTGTTGAAGTCCTCAAACAACCAAACTACGACATTTTTATCCGGGTACCTTCTAAACCATATTCCAATAACAACCACCAAACCTTTAGGATATTCTATGTTTTCTCCATCTATAACTGGGGCCTGCAATTTCTTTTGGCCTCGATACAATGACATAGGTAATAATTTGTACCCTCTTCATTGTCTTCATCTTCAATCATAGCATAAACATGTCGTTCAATGATATGTTCATCTGGTTAGATGTATTTAATGAACATCAAAATAAAACCTGAAAGTAAGATATATTACCTGGCTCTAGAAGGTCTGATACATGATCAGACTCAATGGATGATTGCATCTACATGATTTGTAGAGTCATCAGGAGCTAATAAGTGTCAAGTGGGGTTAGACTTCTTATAGACCATCCATCAACCCACTTTATTGACTCGCAGTTATTCCATGCTTGAAGTGTACATGTAGAAAAAAAGCATACCATCTTCCAAGTATGGATAGTCCATGTACCTACATGGGAGCTTCTAAAAGAGTGTAGCTTGTTCGATCCTATTAGTGTACAATAATCCTCATATTTTTCAATGTTAGTATCATCTACTAAATGAAAAAATCTACGAACTAAAAATTACCTTCACTACCTAGATCCATTGCATGATTACACCACTCAACAATTGATCTTGTATTTGTCAACTTTACACTATCTTTTTACTTTAACTCTTCTCATGCTAAGGCTATTTTGATACATGCACCTGCTCCATCATGCTTCCACTTTCCATGCCCAGCCTCTAATAAGTTCCACATATGGGGAACACCATTGATCCTATGCATCCTACTCAACCAGTAAAACATTTTGGAGTTCTTGAATTATGATATAGAGTTATATGACCATATGATATGCTGACTGAATGATATGCCCTTGCTAGCCAGATCAACATAGAACATCTAAAAGCAACCTTGCACAAACTCTATAGAATGTGTGCGATCATCACTGATGTAAAAGTGATACTCCCTCAATACTTTCATGTTATCCTTTGTACTATCATTTGCATTAATGAATGTTGTATGCACAAATATAGCAATCTGTGTGGAGTTTTAGTACTATGATTGCACCTCATTATGTGGCTGTAGTGTGTAGTTCTCTGTGAAGTCGACAACTGAAACAATGCTATGAAGTAGAAACATGTCCTTGCATAACTTGAACTATGAGTCCAACCATCGAGCTCTATGTGTATTCCTTGCATACTCACAGACCACCTAATCATGGAAAATTTCCATAAATTGATACATTGGAATCTTATCAGTGACTAATTCACACTTCTTTGCTTCTTTCCCATATTTTAGACTATAGGGCACTGTCTTGCATCTGCTAAATTCCACAATTCCCTCTCCACCTGTGTGTGTACTATCCATGTGTTGGAAAATTGGAAAATTTTGCATGCCACCACAATTATCACATGTGCCATCCAAATATGACTTCTTGTAAAAAAATTAACCAACCACTCTTTCACATAAAATCGAAGATAAGAATTCCATTGAGGATTTAGGTGGAGGCCTTATGTTACATTCCTACAAAACATTGTTAGTATGCATATTATCTACACATATACGTCAATAAACATCATAATGGTTAGAAAAATCAATATGTACTATACAACAACAAGTAGTGCATGTGTGATTTATTTTGACATAAAAAGGCTTGAGCATTTCAAAATACCTTTGGCATATTTTAATTTCAAGAAACTTTTGTACAAAACCAGAAAAAAATTGGGTTTGAGTGGTATCCAAATAATGCTTTGGATGTGGCTCACAGATTTTAATACCAATTCTCCTTCTTACAACATCTCTTTGATTAGGAGAGGTCCTTGTGTTATCCTTCCAATAATCTACTATTAAAGATCTCAAGGCTTGAGAAATTCTTTTATCTTTCCATGGCACTCTACCCGAGAATGCCCATAACTCCTTGCTATTTGGATCCTCCACTCTTTCATGCCTTCCTTTGGCTTTCATTAGAGATGATCTACTTATTTTCAAAGACTTGTCTTTGTAAGGTTCACCTTGTTCCTTGTTTGATTGCTTACCAGTGTTGTTATCACACGTCGTGTGGCAGAACTATCCTTCATGCATGAGGTAGAATCCACACTCTCGTATGCACTCATCAAGTTATTTACAATGTAATTTTCACTTGATTCATTTGAAACTCTTAGCCAAAGAGCCTTCATGGCGAGCCTAAATTTGAGTTGCCTCATCATTTTAATAAATAGTTGGCATCTTCCAACCTCGCTTAGCTTCTCAAAAAATAAACTCCATATCCTTTGTGCATATATTCGAAATGTACATTTTGGAATCTTATTAGGCATCCATTTCAAAACATTCAAATCAATATCAATCAAAAATTTAGGTTTTCTATGAAAAAATCTAGGAGGAGTTCTCAAATGTAAATTTGTGTCAACATTAGGAATGTCAACAACATTAGGGATACTAGATCGCGTACCTTCAATTGGAGGTGCAATTGATGACATACCTTGAGATGGACATGTAAACAATGTTGTACCTCCAACTTGAGTTGTTGTTTATGCAGTGCCTTCAAATAGAGATGTTTTTGCTGCTATACTTTCAAAACCCAATGTTGTTGATGTTGTGTCTTCAATTGGAGATGTGATTTTCGATGTACTTGGAAAACCACATGTTGTTGGTGTGCCTTCAATTGGAGATGTGCATTGAACTTCACCTATGGTTGATGATGTGCCCCCAAATTTGGGATGCATTTGTGTCCTTCCATGAATTTTGTTCATTTGTGCCCTTTGTGCTACCAATTGGACATCTCTCATAGATTTCATGAGAATTTCTTGTTGTATGGGCTGCAATTCCTTTGCTTCATGAGCTTGTATTTTTTATTCATTTCTCCTTGCATTTTTAACTACATGTTATTCTGATGTTAGAGGATTTTGTTGTTTCCTTGACATGACGTTGAATGCTACATGCTCACAAGCACACATAGAACAAAATTAAGTAATGCATTTTATAAAACATATTGATATCACTGATTACATTGCATTTTATAGAACACACCAAAATATTTTGTGAAAGAGGGAAGAAATCTATTTGGAAATATTCCTCCAAGAAACATGGTCTAATGGTGATGGAAATCACCATGCGAGACCACATTTCTTTGAGGCATTCTTTCAAACAAGTCACTGCATTTTTTTATGCAACCACATTTTTCATAGATGTCTACCAAAGCATCTTATCAAACATGTCTATGCTACAACATTTTTCATACATGTCTACCTTATCCTTTTTCATACATGTCTACCAAAGCATTTTATGTAAGAAGGCACTGAGCTGTTTTGAAAAAATGCCTCCAAGAAATGTGGTCTCCTGGTGATGGACATCAACATGAGACTACATTTCTTTGAGGCATTCTTTCAAACAGCTCACTACCTTATTCTATGCTACCACATTTTATGAACATGTCTACCAATGCATCTTATCAAACATGTCTATGCTACAACATTTTTCATACATGCCTACCTCCATACCTAGAGAAAATTAAGTAATGAATTTTTGCAAACATATCCACTAATTACATTGCATTTTATGAAACATATTGATATCACTTATTACATTGCATTACATATATTTAAAACTCAAAGAATTACTTTGGATTGCATAACTAATGCAATTTATCAAATATTGCATACCTTATCAAACATTGTTGTCCCCATCCTAGGGTTTATAGCGAACTTAAAAAAAACCCATGACTTTTGATGCGTCTAGTGAAAATATATGAAACTTGGTACTAATTTTCTATAGGCCTATATGCATGTGTTGATAAAAGGAGGGTTGCTAAATCATCATTTTGTGTGAGTTATTGAGGATAGTTTGTTTCTTTTTGCAACTATACTATGTAAAACCTAGTACTTTGAGGGATTTGTACAAAATTGCTTCACATAAGCATTGATCAATGTTAAGACTTGGGTTTGAAGGGATTATTTAGAGTGTGGACAAGTTCTTAGGAGCAAAGAAGTGTCAAACCCAGGGTATAAGTTGTTGCCACCTTTGGAAACTAGAGAATATTGTGCTTATTATTGTCAAAACCACATTGTGATTGTCAATAGGGCCATGAAGAACATGAATTCAAAGAAGGGTTTGTGATGCTATATCTTGGAATTATTCACTATTTCTTTGGCAATGAGGTAACTTAGAAAGATAAAAGGCATTTTCAATTGCACAAAATTTTCCCTTTTTATTTCCTAGAAAGGTAAATGGTATGAATGAATGGAAACTTGTGTTAACAACTATGTCATGTCACTTGAATTTATCTAAGCACATGGTGAAGGTGAAATTTTTATGGCACAAAAAAATTAATGGAAACTTGCATTAACATTGATGAAAGCTCTTACGTTTTCCAAATTAGTTGAAAATAAAAGTTTTCCCACAACCATCACTAATAATGAATTTGAGTCTATTATGTCATATTTTCAATTTTTTATTTTGAAGCTCCTAAAAATTAAAATTTTACATGCAGGATCCATCTAATTTAATGTTGAATTGTATGTGTAAAAATTGTCAAAACAAAACAAAAAAACTCAATATAAACATCTACCTAAAATTAAATAGAGTGAATTCCACTAGCCATGCTAAAGATAGACTACTATAAGGAGTGCAAATAGAATTCATAAGCAATTTTTTGTTAAGTTGATGTTGTTTATATAGGTTAAACATGAATTCATCTAAATTATGTCACGTTTTTCATTTTTTTCTTCAAACTCATAAGAATTCAATTTTTTTATGCAACTCCTATCTAATTCAATGTTGAATTCTATGTCCAATTGTTATGATTAATAAAATCATGAAAGGAATTTAGTTTACATTGTCAAAAAAAAATAAAAATACTAAATACAAATATTTCAATATTACCAAAGTGAATATATTACCCGAGATAACGTAAAATGATGTAGAAACATCAAAATATCTTCTTCTACATTGTCTAGCATGCAAATCGGTGGAACAAAGGTGATGGATCAAGCACATATTGGTACAATAAGGAGCCAAATACATAAAAAATGAATTTATGAGTCAGATAAAGTGCTAAACCAGAAAAATGCAAAAGCATGTGGCCCTAAATCATGGGGTCAACCCCTATTTTACCATTTCAAGGTAAAAACACATTTGGCAAGCGCCAAATGTGTTGAATTGAAATGTTTTCCGAATATAGAGAGGAAGGAAGTAAGACTTGAGATAGAGAGAGAAGGGATAGGAGTGAGAGAGATTATTCTAGGTAGCATGGTAGGGAGTGAGACCTAAGAAAGAGAGACTTGGGAGGGATAGAGAGTTATAGAGTTAGGGTGGGGGGAAGACCTGACAATGGGAGAGGGGTTGGGAGGGACGAGACTTGAGAGATCTAAAAAGACCAAAGGGGGAGAGAGAGAGGGAGTGTGTGAGAGGGGGTTAGAGTGAAATAGATTTTTCTAGGTAAGGTGGGAGGTTTGTGAGATTTGACAGAGAGGAAGTGTAAGAGAGGGGATTGTCATGAGACAAATTAGTTTGGGTAGCATGGGAGGGAGTGAGACCTGAGAGAGAAAAACATAAGAGGGAGAGAGTTATTTAGTTAGGGTGGGGGGGAAGACCTGAGAGAGGGAGTGGGAGAGAGAGGGAGTGGGAGATAGAGGGATGGAAGACCTAAACCCTCAGTCATAAACCATTAAAACCAAACCCTTAAACTGGTGCAGCCATGGTAGGAGGGTCCTCAGAGAGAACAATCTATACCATGCAACAAGAGTAACACAACGAAAGCAATACAAAATATGGAGGAAAATGAAAATTAACACATTCTCATTAATAGAAATATAAGTTACATTCATCCAACAATATCCAGGCTTATAGATTTGGCTCACGAGCCTGATCAAATATGCAACATTCTAACATGCTCCTATATGCAAGCGAATTATTACAAATACAATCTATCAATTACTAACTTAATTCTCATTATCTCCACTACTTATTCTAATGATCAATTAGAAGCTTTATACTATATTCATAGTTCTTGGAAACATCCACGTTGGCCAAAGATCATCACATTTTCCAATGAAAGAAAATATAAGAGGCGCATGAACAAGTCGGCCTGAAATTTCAATTACTCCATCAACGGATGCACAAGATGAAGTGTGGACCTATAATGAAGGTCGTGGACACTCCAAGGAACATTTAAAATTACACCGTTAAGATCCACAAGTCATGGGAATGATCCACGAATGATCAGATTAGTCGTTAGGATTGAAAACTATTCCGGTGCTGGTTCAATAAATTTTCATGAAATCTAGAATCAATGACTTACCATAAAATGATGCAACCTCGTTCAAATCTTGGAATAATGAAAATTAACATTTCTATGATGTACACAGAGATCCATAGGGTCTACTGAGCAAAGATGATGAATCCACCAACATGAACTGAGAAAGAAAAAAACAAAGACAAAACTGAAAGGAAAATATTTTTGGTTGATGCAAGATTGCCAAGAACCAAGGATGCTCCTGCATCAGACATCCAGGGTTAATGAAAAGTGAGTCCTCACTTTGTAGGTGCCAAAGGAAAACCAAGACAATTTACCTTAGCCTGAGAAATTCCTAAAGAATCCTCCACTAGTCTACCTCTCCATTTCACAAGATATTCTTTGTATTGTCTTCCACGAGTCTTCCTCCCATCTATGATATCTAGAATCTCCTCAATCTCATCCGACTATTATTTAGGAAACTGATTCTCCAATTCCATTGTACTATCCTCATTGAATTATACTTCATAATATTTATGTAGGTCTATAATGTTGAATATAGGTGATATACCCATACCATCCAATAACTCTGCTTCATATGCATTTCCTGAATCAAACTTCTTCAAGATCTAACAAGGTCCAAACTTCCTCATCTTCAGCTTGTTGTATGTCCCAACTAGAAATCTTCACATCCTCAAATATACCATCACTTCATCTCCAATTTTGAACTCTTTATGTCTCCTCTTCTCATTTTCCTTCTCCTTATACTTCCGGTTCATATCTTCCAATTTTTGTTTCACTCGAGTATGTACTTTCTTCATGTGTTATGCAAATTCCTCTACTTTTGCACTCCTTTTATCTTCCATACTGATGTCTCTTAACTTAGATATACCTCTAGGATGAATTCCAATAACAATCTCAAAAGGTTTCTTTCCTGTACTCTTGTTCACTGAATTATTGTATGCAAACTTTGCTTGTACCAAGATTAAATCCCAGCTCCCGGTCTTCTCTCCAACCAAACATCTCAACAAATTCCCCAAGTTCTTGTTCACTACTTCTGTCTATCCATCAATCTGTGGGTCAAACGTAGAATTGAACTTCAAATCTATCTTCAACATCTTCCAAAGTGTCCTCCAAAAGTAATCAACAAAATTTACATCTCTTTCTGAAATAACACTCATGGGTAATCCATGCAATCTGATCACTTCCCTGAAAAATAAGTCTGCTAATGCATTGTATCTATTGTCTTCCTACAAGGTATAAATGTGCCATCTTAGAAAATCTATCTACCACCACAAATACAGAATCACTACCTCTTTGTGTCTTTGGAAATCCAAGTATGAAATCCATGCTGATATCCTCCCAAGGTCTTTCTGGAACTGTCAAAGGCTTATACAATCCAACATTCTGACTACTCCCTTTCACAACTTGAAAAACTCTATAACTCTGCACAAATCTCCTAACATCCTTATGAATCAGCAACACAAAATAATTCCCACTCACCAATGCTACTATCTTATCAATTCCAAAGTGTCCTACCAATCCTCCACTATGCTTTTCTTTCACCAAGTTTTCCCTCATTGAACTCTGTGGTATACACAATTGATTACCTCTAAACAACATATCCTCCTGGATGAAATAATCCAACCACTGGCTTCTATCCTCCAAAACTGGTTCCTTACAAGCTCTCCATGGTTCTGCGAAATTCAGGTCTTCCTTATACAAGTTCTTCAACTCATTAAAGCCTAATACCTCCATTCTCATCTCTGTCAGCAAATTCCTTCTCCTACTCAATGCACTAGATACTCTATTTGAATTTCCACTCCTATTCTTTAAAACAAAAGTATAGCTCTACAAGAATTCCACCCATCTCATGTGTCTTTGATTCAACTTACCCCGACTATTCAAATATTGCAATGCCTGATGATCCGTACATAGAACACAATCCCTAGGCAACAAATAATGTCTCCAGTTCTTCAAGCCTTGAACTATGAAATAAAATTCTTGATCATACACTGAATACCTTCTCCTAGCATCATTAAATTTCTCACTGAAATAATTTGCAGGTCTCCCTTCTTGACTCAACACTGCTCCAATGGCATTTCCACTTTTATCATAGTCTACATGAAATAACTTATTGAAATTCAGTAAATCCAACACAGGTTACTTAGTCAGCTTATACTTTAACTATTCAAAACTTTGATCTACTCCAGATGTCTATCTAAACTATTTTCTATCCCCTCTCATCATTTTTGTCATAGGACTACAAATAGAACTGAAATTCCTAATGAACTTTCGGTAGAAACTAGCCAATTCATGAAATGATCTTACCTCTCTAATACTTTCAGGTGTAGGCCACTCAACTATTTCTCTAACCTTCTTAGGATCCATCTTTAATCCTTCCACAGATATCACAAATCCTAGATATACCAATTCCTCCTTAATGAAACTACACTTTTTAATGTTTATCAAGAACTGCTCTTCTCTCAAACTCTTCAAAACTTGTCTTATGTGCAACAAATGTTCTTCTCTACTCTTACTGAAAATCAAGATGTAATCCAAGTACACAATCAAAAACTTACCCAAGAATTTCTTCAATACCTTGTTCATCAATCTCATGAAAGTACTCGGTGCATTTGTCAATCCAAAAGGCATCACCAACCATTCGTACAATCCTTCATTTGTCTTAAATGTTGTCTTCCACTCATCTCCTTCTCTGATTTTGATATGATGATATCCACTCCTCAAATCTATCTTTGTAAAGTATTTGGCTCCACTGAGGCAATCCATAATGTCATCCATTTAGGGTAAAGGGAATCTATACTTCACCATGATCTTATTTATGGCTCTTGAATCTGTACACATTCTCCATTCTCCATCCTTCTTAGGTACCAACACAGAAGGTACTACACAAGGACTTAAGCTTTCTCTGATCAAACCCTTTCTCAACAATTCTTGTACTTGTCTATTCAACTCTTCATTCTCTGTAGGTGTCAGTCGATGTGCTACTTTATTAGGAAAACTAGCTCCAGGAATCATATCCATGCAATGACTAATACTCCTCATAGGTGGTAATCCATTGGGTACATTGTCTGAAATGATCTCCTCATATTCTATCATCAACTCCTTTATCTCTTCCGGTTATTCTTCCAAATGCTTCAAGTCTTCAAATTTCTTAGGAACTAAGGCATAACACATATTCTCATGTCTCAACCCTTCAAGGAATCTTCTTCCATCAACCAGAAAAACCATAACATTCATACAAATCTCCATTATAGCTTGGTCTACATTTCCACATGCTCCATTTCCTCTAACATTTCTTCTTCCATCCATCTTTACAATAGTCCTCTACAGCTGCAGGTCAGATCCTCAATCCACCACCCCACAACAAATCTTTTATAGGACTTAGAAAATTTTGTCAACCTCGCACAGATCAAACCTCACTTTGATACCAATCTGGTGTAGCCACAGTAGGAGGGTCCTCACAGAGAACAATCCAGACCATGTAGCAAGAGTAACACAATGAAAGCAATACAAAATATGGAGGAAAATGCATACTAACACATTCTCATTAATAGAAATATCAGTTACATTCAACTGGAAACATTCGGGCTTACAAATTCGGCCCACGGGCCTGATCAAATATGCACCATTCTAACATGCTCCTATATGCGAGCAAATTCTTACAAATACAATCTATCAATTACTAACTCAATTCTCAATATCTCCACTACTTATTCTAATGATTTATTACAATCTCTATACTATATCAGCAGTTCTTGGAAACATCTGTGTTGGCCAAAGATCATCACATTTTCCAATGAAAGAAAATATAATGGGCGCATGAACAAGTCGGCCTCAAATTTGAATTACTCCATCAATGGGTGCATAAGATGAAGTCTAGACCTCTAATGAAGGTTGGGGACACTCCAAGGAACATTTAAAACCACACCGTTAGGATTTGCAAGTCACAAGAATGATCCACGAACAATTAGATTAGTCGTTAGGCTTGAAAACTATACTGGTGCTGGTTCAAGAAATTGTCATGAAATCTAGAATCGATAACTTGCCAGAAAATGATCCAACCTCGCTCAAATTTTGGAATAAGGAAAATGAACATGTCCATGATGTACGTAGAGATCCATAGGGTCTAGTGAGCAAATATGATGAATCCACCAACATGAACTAACAAAGAACAAAACAAATACAAAACTGAAAGGAAAATAGTTTTAGTTGAAGCAAGATTTCCAAGAACCAAAGATACCCTCAAACCAATACCCTATACCCTCTACCCTCACCCCAATACTCTCTACCCTCAACCCTAATCCATAAATCCTATACCCTCAACCCTTAAACCCTTAAACCCAACTAAACTCTCTACCCTAATCCCTCAACCCTCAACCCTTAATCCCTCAACCCTTAAACCCTAAACCCTCTACCCTCTACCCTCTACCCTCAACCCTCTACCCTCTACCCTCAACCATAAACCCAAAATCCTATACCATCTACCCTTAACCATTAAACCATAAACCATAAATCCTTAAACCCTAAGCCCTCCACCCTTAACACTTAAACCCTAAACCCTTAAACTATCTACCCTATATCCTTAATCCTCTACCTTCTACCCATAACCCTCTAACCTCTACCCTCTACCCTCGACCCTAAACCCTCAACCCTCTTTCTCTCACTCCCTCTCTCTCTCTCTCAAGTCTCTCCCTCCTACCCCCTCTCCCACTCTTAGGTCTCTATCTCTCACTCACTCCATCTATTTCTACCCCCCTACCCTTAACCCTCTACCCTCAACTCTAAAACCTCAACCCTCTCTCTCTCTCTACCCTTAACCATAAACCCTCTACCCTCTACCCTCTACCCTTAACCATTAAATGCTAAACCCTAAACCCTTAAACCATAAACCATAAAACATTAATCCCTCTACCCTCTACCCTCTACCCTTAAACCCTAAACCATTAAACCATATACCCTCTACCCTCAACCCTAAACCATTAACCCTCTCTCTCTCTCTTAGGTATGTCCCTCTCCCTCACTCACTCCCTCTATATCTCTCCCATCTACCCTTAACCCTCTACCCTCTACCCTTAACCCTCTCTCTCTCTCTCAATTCTCTCCCTCCTACCCCCTCTCCATCTCTAAGGTCTCTCTCTCTCTACCCTTAATCCTCTACCCTCTACCCTCAACCCTCAACCCTCAACCCTCAACCCGTAAAGCCTCAACCCTGAACTCTCTACCCTCTACCCTTAACCCTTAAACCATTTACCCTTAAACCGTAAAATATAAACCATATAACCTCTACCCCTAACCCTTAAACCCTAAACCCTTAAACCAAACTATAGTTTCTACACTAATCCCTCAACCCTAAACCATAAACCATCAAAGCTCAACCATTAAACCCTCTACCCTCTACCCTCAACCCAATACCCTCTACCCTCAACCCTTAAACCCTTTTAAACCCAACTAAACTCTCTACTCTAATCCTTCAACCCTCAACCCTTAATCCCTCAACCCTTAAACCCTAAACCCTCTACCCTCTACACTCAATCCTCAACCCTTAAACCATAAAACATCAACACCCAACCCTCTACCCTTTGCCCTTAAACCTTAAACTCTAAACTCTTAAACCCTCTACACTTAAACCCTCTACCCATAAACCATAAACCCTAAACCGTAAACCATAAACCCTCTACCCTTAACCCTTAAACAATCTACCCTCTACCCTCTACCCTTAACCCTCTACACTCTACCCTCAACCCTCTCTCTCTCTCTACCCTCTACCCTCTACCCTCTACCCTCTACCCTCTACCCTCTACCCTCTACCCTCTACCCTCGACCCTAAACTCTCTACCCTCTACCCTTAACCCTTAAAACCTAAACCCTTAAACCCAACTAAAATCCCGACCATAATCCCTCAACCCTATACCCTCAAACCTTAAATTCTTCAACCCTCAACCCTCTAACCTCTACCCTCTACCCTCAACCCTAAACTCTCAGCCATCTCTCTCTATACCCTCAACCCTCAAACCCTCAACCCTCAAACCCTTAACCATAAACCCTCTACCCTCTACCGTTAACCATTAAACCCTAAATTCTTAAACCCTCTACCCTTAAACCGTAAACCTTAAGCCCTAAATCGTAAACCCTAAGCCCTCTACTCTTAACCCTTAAACCCTAGACCCTTAAATCATGTACCTTATACCCTTAACCCTCTACCTTCTACCCTCAACCCTAAACCATGAGAGAGAGAGGGGGTGGGGGGAGATACCTAAGAGAGAGAGAGGAAGGATGTGGGAGGGAGATAATTGAGAGAGAAGGAGAGGGAGTTCCTGGGAGAGAGATGGGGGGAGTGAGAGAGAGAGATAGAGAGGGAGATACTTGAGAGAGAGAGAGATGGAGGGAGTGAGAGAGAGATAGAGAGAGATAGATAGGTAGATATCTGAGATAGAGAGATACCTAAGAGAGAGATACATAAGAGAGAGAGGGAGGGAGGGGGTTCAAGGGAGATACCTAAGAGAGAGGGAGAGAGAGGGAGGGGTGGGAGGGAGAAACCTAGTGTAGGGGCACCTAGTTTTCATGATGCAAAAGTGGGTAAATGTTAGGATTTAGTGACTGAGTCACTTTTTGTCTATAATAAGGTATATTTAGACCATATAATGTTTTTTTGAGTCACTTGTAGATTTCTAGGTGGGTCGGTGAGTCACTTTTGTTAATGTTGCAAAAAGTTGCAAAAATTGTCAAACAACTTTGCAATTTTTGCATTTTTGGTGTAAAAGGGGAAGTTGAATGATTAGAGATTAAAAGGTTAGTTTTAAATGGTTGGTTATGATTTGAAATTATTAAACGAGCCATGTAATGGTCGAAGACAAGGTTCTGAGAATTGTTCTGAAGATTGAGAATCAATAAAAACACTATTTTCTACATTTTTAAAGGATAATTTGTTGCTACAACAACTTGTACAACCTTATACAATTTTGAAGTTCTCAACCATTGGTTTTAAATCATGGAGTATTGAATCCTTGTTCTATTTCTTTTCATTTCATCATATTTCATTAAGTTTTGAGTAAATTAGAGCCAATTTACTCAAAGGTGCTTGGAACCCTCATTTAGGGTGTGTTTTGATAGTAAACCATGGATTTATCCTCATTCCACCATTGAATAAATCTTAAACCTAGTGGAATGAGGGTAAATATGTTTTTTTTTCTGTTCTTGAAGTTGCAGGAGTAGGGAAGTGAAGATTTGTGCAAATTTGTTGATTCCCTAGATTGAGAACTTCATGATTTTGCGCAAAGAATGTGCAAATGAGTTAGGGTTTGTAAAAATCCTCTTGGGAAATGGTATGTGATGATTGGAAATGTTTATATAGGATATTTTTGACATTTCTAAGCTATTCTCATGGAGGTTTGAGGTTGGAGTTGTGAAAACCTAGTTGTGAGCCATTCAAGCAAGCCTAATTTGACCTCTT
Source organism: Sequoia sempervirens (assembly GCA_007258455.2). Lineage (NCBI taxonomy): Eukaryota > Viridiplantae > Streptophyta > Pinopsida > Cupressales > Cupressaceae > Sequoia > Sequoia sempervirens. The sequence goes on along the minus strand of VDFB02047230.1, from coordinate 347,039,540 downwards.
ACAAAGCGTAGCAGCAGATTTTTGATCATTGCATTCCAAAAAAACCACCATTTATTTTTGGATATGTTTTAAAACTCCAAAAAGGGTATCCTAAAGATATTTTTGATTGTGGGTTGGAGTTGTTTCGTGCAAGATATTCCCAAAAAACCTTGTTTATTACTCTACAAAGCCTAAAGGTAGTTTGTGAAGGAAATCACTTTGTTTGGGGTGTAAAGACTTTGGAAAAGGGTTGATTGAGTTAGTTTTGATTGTGAGGTCCCCTTATCTACATCAAAACCTAAGACAAAGGGAGAGGGAGAGAGGGTGGGAGGGAGAGACTTGAGAGAGAGGGAGAGGGAGACAAAGTGGGAGAGAGGGGGTGGGAGGGAGAGACCTGAGAGAGTAGGAGAGATAGGAAGTTGGAGATAGAGGGATGGGAGAGAGATACATGAGAGACCTAAGAGAGAGAGAGATATATAGAGAGACGTCTAGAGAGATAGAGGGTGAGAGAGAGAGAGGGGGTGGGAAGGAGAGACCCGAGAGAGTAGGAGAGAGGGATGGGAGAGAGATACATGAGAGACCTAAGA
>VDFB02047230.1:347000135-347038752 GCA_007258455.2 Sequoia sempervirens | reverse complement strand
AGAGAGAGAGATAGAGAGAGAAAGATAATGACCTAAGAGAGGGAGATGGAGTGAGATAGACAAAAATACTAGGGGGAGAGAGAGGGAGTGTGAGAAAAGGGGTTGGAGTGAGATAGATTTATCTAGGTAGGGTGGGAGGGAACGAGATCTGAGAGAGGGGATTGGAGTGAGAGAGAGTAGTCTAGGTAGCATGGGAGGGAGTGAGACCTAAGAGAGAGAGACTTTCTAGGGATAGAGAGTTATCTAGTTAGGGTAAGGAAAAAGAGAGCATATGAAAGGTAAAACCTCAACTATCCATCTACGATCATAAACCGTGCACTCTCAACATTATCAAAGTGGTCATCCAAAGAGGGGAAACTTAGATTTTGTTGAAAGTAGGTCATTTGGTGCTTGCCAAATGACACATCATATTTGGCGTATGCCAAATTTGGTTCTCACCAAATGACACGTCACATTTGGCGCACAAAAAATGTGATGTGTCATTTGGCAAGCGCCAAATTCGGCACTCACCAAATGACCTTCTTTGGATGAGTGCATTAATAGGATTTGCGAAATTTCTTCATATTTTCATCTATTTTTTTAATCCTATAGTATGTGAAGCATAGAAAGTGACACATGCTTTAGATTCAAAAAATGTGATACTATTTAAAATCTATAGATTTTTTCAATCAGTCTATCAATCAAGACTTTAGTTGTAATTCAAATAAAAAATGAATAATAATAATTTATTAAATTCAAAGTAAAACATAATTTATATTGGTGGAAAGTTGAGAATGTCCTTTAAAAACCATTTTCATTTCATCAATTTTGGGTAAAAAAAAGTCGTTAGCCACATACCCTACACATACCCATCATATCGCCACTTTTTGGCCCATCATGATTCTGCACATACCCATTTGATAGATTTTATACCTTCCTTTAAAGAAGAGTACAAAATATTGCATCTAAAGAGCCTTGTGTAGGTATGACAACTAATACTAAACAAGAAATATCTTTGGGCAGGAAAATAATGAAACATCCTCTAATTTTGATCAAGAAAGTATCTTGTTGAGACTCCTCCAAGATTGTTTGATATCTCTCCCTCCAAGAACACGAAATAAATTTTAGTACAAGATTTCATTTTATGCATCATAGAGTCCATGGTCATTATACTAATGTATGCAAGGCTTTGAATAGTAAAATCCAACATCTTAAGGAGTTTGGTGCCTTTCCTTATGTGGGGGCACCTAATTCCTCTAATTGATACTAATTTCACTCTAGCATTGCCTCTCATCAGTCATTTTGGCTCATCCTTGTCCTGCACTAATTGGGGGCAAGGGGTTAGGCAACCTTGTCCTCGTATGTCACTTGTTTTCTCTTTTGGCTAGTTGACCACTTTAAATGTATATGTAAGAGCAAGCTTGGGATGTGACCGACATGCCTTAAGTTGGCTCACATGTGATTGAGTTTTGGGGGCAACCTGGTTACATGACATAATAACCCGACCAAAATAACCTTGGACAAAATAACCCAGTCACAATAACCCAAGGACAAAATAACCTAGGGTCATAATAACCCAAGCCAAAATAACCCATGGTCAGAATAACCCATGGACAAAATATCCCTGTAAGAATATAGAGAAAAGAAAACAAAATTTATAAATTACATGGGTTATTTTGTCCATGGGTTATTTTGACCATGGGCTATTATGTCCATGGGTTATTATGACCTTGGGTTATTTTGTCTGTGGGTTATTATGACATGGTTATTGTGTCCAGGGTTATTGTGGCCAGGTTATTATGTCCTGATACTTTCTTTTCTATTTCATGACGTAGCTTACTTCAAAAACATGACTTGGCATAGGGCTTTCCAAATAAGCTCTCATGTCTTCTTTATTGTTAGCATTTATCCTTTGTCTACTTTAAAGTAATTGCTCACAGCATGGTGTTTAGCAATTTCTTTAAAGTGGGGGCATACATTGGCATTATCTCGACATGATTTCATTTGCATTTTTTCCATGTTTCTTGATGTGATTTTCTTACTTCATGCAATGTTTTTTTCTCCTTGTGGTGACATTTATGGGTAATTTCCTTCAAGAGCTTTGTCTATCTTAGCATATTGCATTCCTCTTAGTTGTGATGTGACACATTGCATTCCCTAAGTTGTGAATCTTTTATCCTTCGATTGGTCTCTTGGAGACATTAGGAACAATGTCCCCTAAGATTAAGACCTCACATGAACTAAGAAAGATCCCTTCAAACATCCCTCTCTCTTGTTGCATTTCCTTTTTGTACCTTATTAAATTCATGGGGGGTATGGCTTTGATATGGTTCCTTGGGGCTCACCTAGTGGACAGTTTCACTACCCCTTGTGAGCATGCATTTTCTTTTTTCCTTGTTAAAGTCACGGGGGTATGAATTTGATATGGACCTCTTGGGGCTCACCTAGTAGACAACTAGCTTCACGAGCCCTTGTGAGCATGTGCTTTGTTTGCATAGTGGATAGTGTGTTCCACTTGTAAACCTTTTTTGGAAAACCAACCTAGACCTAGTCCACAATGCATTGGATGGCTAGACGAAGCTTGATCCGTTTCATTTTTCTTTTTAGTTTTCCTTTTTTATTTTTCTATCTATGATGGTGTATGTTTGTAATCTAGTTATGGTTTCATATATCATCCGCAAGTGTGTTCGTTTTTGCTTATGTTGGTTTGTCATAGGATCTTGAAACTGGGGGCTTGGCCACCCTCTTGGTTATTGTCATCCTATCTTACTAGCATTTGTACATTTGAACCCCTCTTGATTGTGTGGTTGGCTACTTTAGTGTTAGTTTGAAGCAAGTTCCTCCTCCCTAAAGTGAGGGCTAAATGTAGTGTAAGAAAATGCATACCCTTGCATTTTCACACTTTTTTCGGCCTGCCTTGCTTTATTTAACCTTATTTATATCTTAATTGGTACTATTTTGCTCCCACAAGCCTAATGAATTATATCTTTTTATGGATAATCCCAAAAAACATCAAAGGGGAAATGATAATTTAATGATTTTGGTTGTGTCCTTGATTTTTGGGTCAAGACTAAGACATCACCTAGGGCATCTTTTTCCTCCAAAGGTCTTGGGACTCTGATTTCAAAGGAACCTTAAATGGGCCCCTTTTTGGAGTCTATGCCCCGAGTTTCATGCCTCAAGACTAAGATGCCACCTAGGGAATCTTAGTCCCCCTTAAGGTATTTTTGGGATTTAATTTCAAATCTTCAAGGGATTTAACCTCCTTTAATTAATGAATTCATATGTTGGCTTTGTGTGATGTAATTTTGGGATATTAAGCATAGATAAGTATAAATACAAGGTTCTTTCTCTGATATTTTCACCAAGCAAGATACCTAGAAATCTAACAAGCATCCAAGCATTCAAGTATTTGAGCATTCAAGAGCAATTCATCAAACATTTGGAGCCATCATCAAGATTCAAGCATCATATCAAGGATATTCTTGCATCATGTTTTTTTTAGCTAACATTTTTTATGTAGGGTTTTGATTCAAGCAAGCAATTCAAGTCAACGTCTATCAAGCATTCAAGCATTTCAATATCCATATCCAAGCTATCCACTTCACACAAGTTCACAGATTTCATAACAAGGGTTTGGTGAGTTGTAACCTTGCACTTTGTTCATTCATCATTTCCCTTCATTATTCTATTTCATTCCAATGTTTAATTACCAACAAGGGGTTTGACCAAGGAAAACCCCCATTTACTAACAATCAACAAGTTTTTCTTCTCGTGCATGTTTGTGTTTGTAAATTTAGGTTGCAGGCTTAAAGATCACTTGAAGTGAAAAGTTTCAAAGTTTCAAAGTTGCATTACAAAGTTGTCATGTTCACAGAAACTCACCTACAGGCTAGATCCAGAAGTTTCAAAACTTGAGATGAAAGAAGAAGAAAGTGTAGACATTGAGCCTCAGGATCACATTCAAAAATTTCAAAAATTTAGATCGGGACTAAGTCACCACCTAGGGCACCTTAGTCCTCCAAGTGGAATTTTGTAGAGATTATTTTTTATTCTATTTCGACATTTGAAGATTCTACATTTCCCCCAAAAAACAGTAGCGGGACTAAGACAACAGTAAGGGCATCTTAGTCCTCCCTAGCATATTTTGATAGTATTTTTCCATTTTTGGAAGCCTCATCACATTTCCAGACTTCCTAGGTACACATACCCTAACTTCTTGTTTAATTTCATCATTTGAGCTCTTCCTTTGGCATGCATTACTAAGTTTTGTGAGTTGTATTTTAAAGTGTCTTTCCAAGCTTTTGCTTGGTGGTGAACCCCTCAAAGCTTAAAGAACCACCTCCTAGGTCTTCCTTGTTGAGAATTGAACCACCCTTTGGGTTGATAGTCAATCCAATTTGGGATCCTAGGACATATTTGAGTGACAATAGGAGAATAGTGGTGCAACAACATCACCATTTTCATATTGTTTAGTATCCTTCAATGTAGAAAAAATTGAGTAATAATGTCTTCTAGGTGTATAATGAAACTAGGACAAAGTACAAGTGCCCTCAAAATGTCAAGTAGACAGTTACACTACAAGCTAAAGAAGAATAGGAAGGTAAAAAAGGAAATTGGTTTTGCTATCAATATGTCCTGTAAGAAACATGCTTAATATTGAAAAATAAAAAATATAATGGCGTGACAAAAAAATAATAATAATGACATGACAATTACCTTACAACAGGTCCAAGAAAATTCTTGTCTAGTTGCCTCTGTCTAAGAGTATGAAGATCATTTCAAATGATAATATCATCTTATATAAATAAATGGACAAAGAGAGAATTAAATTTTCAAGCATCCAATAAAAACTATTTTTGGATTTACCAAATAAACTATAAATACATATAATGTAATAAAAAATCCAACAAAATACCACTGCCCCATAATTAATATGAGATTAGAAAAAAACTTGTCAAATACCCACATGCATATAAGTCTCAAGAAACAATCTTAATAGATTTGTAAGATTCTTTGGGAGATTATCCCATATATTTTGGCCAATTTTTAGATGAAATTGAGCATCAAGTCAAAATTAATGCAAATAGTTGTTTTTCTAGCTACTCAAGTGACTTAAGCTCTCAAAATGTGATTGAGATATTAAAGAAAATTCTTTAAGACTTGTAGTTTGAAAGCCACTTTGCTAGTTGAATCACCTAATTCAATTTTTGAAAGGAAGGAATCTTCATTTTAAAAAATTGTAATAGCTCTCTCATATTTGGGAGGCGTTGAAAGGCTTATACCGTGACCTCTTTATGAGGATAATCATTCTCTAAATAAAGTTAAAATCTGTATGAAAGAGAATGAGGGTTGGCGTGGAAGAGGGGAGAGAGGGAGTCACCCATCTTGGGCTCTTTAAAGCTGCAATAAAAGCATAAAACAGCACCACAATTGATATACAAAAACAACAACATAGAAAAGAATTAGAAGGAAGGCATTGAAGAAGGTAAGGCATTAGGTGTTAGAGAAGAATGTGTGGAAAAGAAGAGAAAATATCTCATTCTTGGGGCTGTTTAAAACAACATAATACATTTGTGAACAACAACAAAGACCTGCAACAATGCTACATGGAAGACAGATAGGGTTGCATGGAGTTGGGAAGCAATATTGGATGGGGTAGATGCGCACAAGTTTATTGTGTGCAATTGGGATGTAGGAATTGCTCAAGAAAATTGAGCAGTTTGTTAAACAATGGCATATAAGAAAGATGAGGAAGACTAAGCATGTTACCACATTGCGAAGAGTAATAAAGAAGAAATTATTCTAATTTTCATGCAAAATCAAAATAGGTCATTGAAATTCAAAAGTACATATTACAATAGTTTAATTTTAAGGTGTAAACACTGAAAAATGTCTTGGTCTACGAACATCATTTTTCTTGGTCTTCTTCTCAATGTAAAATTAATTAATTCATCTCTTGACGTTTCTTCTACTATGATCAATTAAATAAATTTAATTGTGTCGCTAACACTTCTTTCTTCAATAATTAAATAAATTATCATTTATTTAATTATTTACCTTTCATCATTCATCTATAGTTAAATAATAATTATTCATTATTTATCTATTCATTAATCTTTCAATTCTTCTATAGTTAAATCATTATAAAAAATATTTAATTACCTCTTGTCATTTCTCTCCCATTAAATAATTAATCTAAATTAATTATTTAATTCTTCTTTTCCATTTCTTCCTATTTAATTAAATGGGTTGCATAAATCATTTTAATTAAATGCCCACTTTCTTTTTCTACAAATAAATAATTTAAATGAATTATTTATCTCCACTTGGTCAAAGATTCCTTTCTCATGGATTGAATGATTTTATTATTTAATTCTTCCATTATCTCCCTCCACTATCTCATTTTCAAATCTCAATAATTGATTGTCTCCAGTCTCTTTTCGATCTCAATTGTCCATTTCGTAGTCTTCCCTAGCCCACTAGTATGTGGTGCATGCATGCTCAACCGTTGATCTGGGAATCTTTCTAGAAGCTTGATCTCGTCTGTCTATTTGATTAGCTTTTTGTAAAATAAACTTTTCTCCTTCATTCTCGATTTAGCAACCACTTATCTTCAACTTTCATGCTTATTGTTTGTAGGTACTTGCATACACACACAACGATTTGAGGGCAAACTTGCAAAGTCTGTTTGAAGAGAGACAAGGGAGGTGATTCAATTTCAACATGGGGAGTGATTTTGTTTGAATGGTTTCATTTTATTCCTCATATTTGTTTGTTCTCTCTTGTTTTTTATTGGGATTTTAGCTTACATAGTGCTATGGTTGTCACTTAATCTATGCTATTTGAATTTTCCTATCTTGCGGAAGGGTTTGGACATTTAACAAGAGACACTAAACTCCTCTTCACTATTGGTGCTACAAGACCAAGGGGCTAGTTTTTCTAAAATGGGTAAAGCATAGTATGGTTACATTCCTTCCACAAAGCACAACCATAAAACAATTATATGTTCCTAGCTATCAGCACAAGAAACAATTCACAACAACCAAATAAGAACCGAGACGACTACAAAAGGAATTACAAAATATAGAGAAGGCATAGGAAAAATCAACAATTGGTATACTCTAAACCTACTACCGCTCCTCCTTCCTTTAACCAAATGCATAGAGAAAGATACAAAGGAAACTCAAAGGAAGGCAAAGCAACAAACACATAAGGCATTAATCGATAGTGAACAAAGGAGAATCAACAAACAATAAACCCAACGCTTCTAGCAAAGTATCCTTGACTGTTGTGGCATTCAATGCATTAACTATGCATTGAGCCCTTACCCACCAGCCTGCTAGCAAAGCTTGCATTTAATGCCTAAATATTTGCCAAAATTTAAAGTTTGCACAATTTGCATTTAATGCCTAAATATTTGCATTGAAACATTAGGAATAGCTAAAATTTTTCCCTCCTTTGTTGCTCATTGGTTAGAAATTTTCTTTTTCTAATTTTTAATCAAAAAATCAGAAAACCCCTAACAAAAATACAAGGGCCAATGAGAAAAAAGAAAAAATTGACAGAAATTGCAATTTTAAAAATAAAACACTTCAAATAATAGGAAAAGCTATTTATTTGTTTGCTAGCATGATTTTCGAAGACCAAATTAATTGACAATAACCAAGACAAAAACATAAGTCTCCGCCTAAAAAAGGGACTAATAATAATGATAAATACTCAAATAATATAAAACTAAGGTGTAAAAACATGAGATGTTCTTTGTGCAAAATATTTAAACATCTAATTAAATATTTTACCCCATAAGTAGTGAGAATCATATTTTATGATGTCTACATAGACAAGAGCATCTAAATCGGGTTCGCAAATTCCAAGCATTAAAGTTGGGAAGATAAGATTTTAAAGTGAAAGCCACTCAGGTAAAACATTTGCATTTGGTTGTGCTACTGAAAAAATCACAAAAGGTGAAAATCTATTGGCCCCAATTTGGCATAAATTGGGAATAACTTTGTTTCACTTTTCCAAAGTAAAGGAGAGTAGCGTGAGTCCAATCACGGTTAACGAAGAGAGTGGGTCCCACGCGGCGACAAAAGCTGCAGGCCACTACATGACCGTCACGCAACCTGTGTGGATGAATTAATTGCATGTAGGGCCCAGCGGATCAAAGTACAAGGGATAGCAGCGGGCCCACCGTGGAAAAGCAGGAGATTCGTGAAGCTTTTAGAAATTGGGACAGCGGACGTTTTCATTACCGTCGTTGAAGCAAACGCCGTGTATTATTACCCGATCTTATCTGCTTTGGAAGATTCACTCGCAACGTCTAAATATCTCTTAGTGTCGACAGCGACGCATGTGGTATGGGGCGCTAAATGGTCGTAGCAGTAGCGAACTGCACTCATTGTGGTGTGTTGGTGGCCCATCAATTCAATAATGGGCGTCTAAATATCTCTTAGTGTCGACAGCGACGCATGTGGTATAGGGCGCTAAATGGTCGTAGCAGTAGCGAACTGCACTCATGGTAGTGGGTAGGTGGCCCATCACTTCAATAATGGGCGCCGGATGGACGGAGGGAACGACCGACTTACGCTGTTAACGTAGAGAGTGGGTCCCACGCGGCGACAAAAGCTGCAGGCCACTACATGACCGTCACGCAACCTGTGTGGATGAATTAATTGCATGTAGGGCCCAGCGGATCAAAGTACAAGGGACAGCAGCGGGCCCACCGTGGAAAAGCAGGAGATTCGTGAAGCTTTTAGAAATTGGGACAGCGGACGTTTTCATTACCGTCGTTGAAGCAAACGCCGTGTATTATTACCCGATCTTATCTGCTTTGGAAGATTCACTCGCAACGTCTAAATATCTCTTAGTGTCGACAGCGACGCATGTGGTATGGGGCGCTAAATGGTCGTAGCAGTAGCGAACTGCACTCATTGCGGTGTGTTGGTGGCCCATCACTTCAATAATGGGCGTCTAAATATCTCTTAGTGTCGACAGCGACGCATGTGGTATAGGGCGCTAAATGGTCGTAGCAGTAGCGAACTGCACTCATGGTAGTGGGTAGGTGGCCCATCACTTCAATAATGGGCACCGGATGGACGGATGGAACGACCGACTTACACTGTTAATGTAGAGAGTGGGTCCCACGCGGTGACAAAAGCTGCAGGCCACTACATGACCGTCACGCAACCTGTGTGGATGAATTAATTGCATGTAGGGCCCAGCGGATCAAAGTACAAGGGACACCAGCGGGCCCACCGTGGAAAAGCAGGAGATTCGTGAAGCTTTTAGAAATTGGTTTTAAACACATGTAAAGTGGGACAGGGGATGTTTTCATTACCATCGTTGAAGCAAACGCCGTGTATTATTACCCGATTTTATCTGCTTTGGAAGACTCACTCGCAACGTCTAAATATCTCTGAGCGTCGACAGCGACGCATGTGGTATAGGGCGCTAAATGGTCGTAGCAGTAGCGAACTGCAATCATTGTGGTAGATAGGTGGCCCATCACTTCAATAATGGGCGCCGGATGGACGGAAGGAACGACTGACTTAGAGTGTTAACGAAGAGAGTGGGTCCCACGCGGCGACAAAAGCTGCAGGCCACTACATGACCGTCACGCAACCTGTGTGGATGAATTAATTGCATGTAGGGCCCAGCGGCTCAAAGTACAAGGGACTGCAGCGGGCCCACCGTGGAAAAGCAGGAGATTCGTGAAGCTTTTAGAAATTGGTTTTAAACACATGTAAAGTGGGACAGGGGGCATGATGCATGGTCATGCCACTTGTACATATCTGCGTCAACAACGGGGTATGCTTTCAGCTTCACAAGCCTAATCTGTCACCTCTTTTCTCTCCCCGCCAGGGCCCACCATCTATTTATGAAGCTGAGAGGCTTCCTCCAGTCACAGAATAGCATTAGCTAAAAGATTCCGTGTACATAAAAACTCCACATTCCACATTAAATCTCAGACTAAGAACAAACTTTAACCGTTAAAAGTGTCCAATCACCCAAAATATAATAATATGAACATAAATATCAGTGCAATTTTAACCGAGAAAAGCGCCCAGCCACCCGAAATCTAATAATCATGAACATAAATATCAGTTCAATTTAAGTGTCCAATCACCCAAAATATAATAATATGAACATAAATATTGGTGCAATTTTAACCGATAAAAGTGCCCTGCCACCCGAAATCTAATAATCATAAACATAAATATAATAATATGAACATAAATATCGGTGCAATTGTAATCGATAAAGGTGCCCAGCCACCCGAAATCTAATAATCATGATCATAAATATCGGTTCAATTTAAATGGAGAAAATGCAGGCGTAATTAGTAACCCACACCGTGAATGAGTGAATAACATACTGCTCAGTTATGACACGCGTGGTGGGGTCTTGTGCGTGACTCTATGCTTTTCACTCTCCTGTAGTTGCTGCCCTGGCCCCGCACAAATTATCGTTCAGCAATTGCATTTCTACATATTTTAAAACTATTTTGTAAGTCTTTTAGCTTTTAGATATAATCTAAGATTAAATAATAAAAGAAGAAAGATAATTATATTTAAAATATTATTAAGATTTAATTTTTACAAATTATTTTAAAATATATTGTTCTTATATATTAAATATTATTATTATATATGAATAATTAATTTTTAATTATCATTATGTTAATAATAAAAAATTAGGTTTATTATTATATATCTTATTATGAAAATCAAGTAATATCAATTTATCTTCACGTTGAAATTAATATTTTCTTTTGCAGATAGTTAGTTTTTAAATACGGTAAAGATATTATAATAATATAATTTTAATGTCTAATATATTATTAGAAAAACATATTATAAAAAATTAAACAAAGATATCTGTCGGCTTATTATATATAGATTATTTTAAATGTATATATGCTAGTTATACTAGCACTTGTGGTTGCAAGGAAAACACCGATAGAATAATTTCAAGGAATACACTAATAGAATTAAGGTAACTAGAAATTTGGAGGTGTTTTTTCTTAGGAGTTCTCTTTTTTATTGATTCTGTTAAACCATATATGTATGAAGGGAAGTGTGTAGAAAATTTCATGATAACCATTGCATTTGCAAGATTAGCAGTAACTGAAACCATGACAAGTGACTTACGTGAACATGTTGCTATAATGTACAGATTCCAGAATGAAAAAGAAAAAACTGAAACCATGGCAAGTAACTTACCAACACATATGTTGTTAAAGTGGTATACTCATTTCCAAATCTAAATATATATGTTATTGCTATTTGGCCTACTCAACAGCAAGTTTGGCTATAGAAAAGAAGGTAAAATCTATCTTAATTTTTTTTTCACTTGTAAGTTACCAAGAATATTATTTTATTTAACTATGCTATTTAAATTTGTAGTTATAAATCTAAAGATATATGGGAGTGGATAAGTCAATTTACCTACTGCTCATAGGGTTAATCCCCCAAAGTGTTTCTCTAAAATGCAAAAAAAAAAAAATTGGGGTGTATTTGAAGAGATTAAAGACATACTAATGTGATTTCAAAAAAAGAATGTAATAATTTTAATCTAGAATGAAGAAAAAAATCCACCAATCACTTCAATAAAGTGCACATAGGAGCTTGTAAATATAAAATTTCAGAAAATTTTCTCCAAAGAGAATATAGATACAACTTTATGCCTGAAATATAGTCTTTGGGTTTCCCAATATCCATCTAGACACTAGGCAAGACCATGGCAAATAACTTATTGTTTGCATCTTTTGGGAACACTTCCTTTTCTATGGATGTAGGTCTCAATAAGAATCAATCCAAAACACTTGGATTCAAAAAGTATAGTCCTACATTGATCTCGTTGCCAACAAAAGCTTTGGGATTCTCAACAAACCTCCCTCTCTATCTACCATGTCTCATCATCGAGGACCACAACACCATTTTGGATGGTTCATCAACCTAGCACAAAAAGATAATCAGTGTTTTTTTTACAATCATTAGGATAAATTTTGGATGTACTAATTTACTTTAGGCAGTTTCAAAGATACATGATTCAATGTGTAAGATCAAATTTTACCTTGGTCACCATGATAGATGCTTCCCTCAATGTTTTGTATGAAATTCAATCATTTGGGTATGCACTAATGACATCATAGTTCAAAACAAAACATGGTGCTCTAGATCAATTTGTGATCACCGAAAAAGTATGCTTTTTTCCTTGCTTGATTTGGGAATAATTAATGATAAATTGGACTTAATATCACCTTGGTCTAGTGTTGTGAGGTGTTTTACACATCCACGATCTTGAGCCCTTGCATACTCAATAAAATGCATTTATCGATGTCTTGTAAAGGTGTTGTAAAGTGTTGTAAATCACTTTCACACTTTTCTAGACTTTTATTAAGCACTTAAGTCTAATGGACCTATCTTTCCCTTAATTCAATGTTGTCAAATATATTTAATTGCATTTTCACATTAATGTAGAAGGCTTGTAAATTGAACCTGGTTTTAATCTAGTGTTGTAATGTGTTTTACACATTCACAGTGGATCTTGTGCCTTTCTAGGCTATGTGGACCTCGTTTTAATGTTGTAGAGTGTATTTAACCACACCTTTGCATTGAAATTTATGTCCATAGCCCTAATCACCCTTTATATCACCATTAATAGGCCCCTAGGCCTATTATTTTTGCATCCTAAGGCATAATTTGACTAATATCCCAATAAAAATACTCTAAAACCCTGAAATCTTGAAGACACACCTCAAAAACCTCAAGGTGGGACTCATTCGCCACCTTGGGCGAATGAGTCCCCTTAGGTGGGACCCATTCACCTAGGGTGGCGAAAGAGTCCCTTTTGGGGACTCTTTTCAAAATTGAGTGAGAAAATTGCAATTATAACTTGAGTTTTGATGAATGTCAGCCTTGGGGATCAAAATAATGGTCATTTGAGTGGCTTGCCTATATAAGAGAGCTTTCAAATCCTCATTTCATCCAAGCAACATCATACCTTCATGTGATCAAGTCAAGCAAGAAAGATTCAAACATTCAAAATCAATTCTAAGGCATTCAATGGTAAAATTCTTCATTAATTGTTGCAGAGATTCAAGATCCATCATCATGTCAAGCATATCAAGCCTCAAGCATGTTAGTGAGCTAGTGTTTTGATGTATCATTGTAGATCCAAGATCAAGCATTGCTCCATTCCTATTGTCAAAGATCAAGATCTACATCCTTCATGGTCATTTCATGTTGAGTTGTAGATTTGCAAGACATCATTCAAGGTAACATTGTTCATGTTTCATATCCCATGTTTCATGTCCTTGTTTCATTATTTCATCACTTGGTTTAATTACCTAAAAGGGGTTTGACCAAGGCAAACCCATATTCCCTAACAATCAACGTTTTCTCTCTTTCCTTGTGTGTTTGTAGATCTAGGTACTTTGAAGGCTTGGAGATCATTGAAGAATAGGTTTCACACTTGTTGAAGTCATCTCCCTATTGGAAAGGTCAAAATCTACACAAAAATTCACTTACAGCCCCAAAAAATTAGGGTTTCAGATCCAAACACCTGAAGGGACAAATTGAGCAAGCTGAGGAGAACAGATCCAGATTTTGAATTTCTAGAAATGTCAAACTGAAATCATTCGCCATTAATGGCGAATGATTCCCACTATAGGTATTTTTCAGAGATTTTTTCAGATTTGGATACCCATTTTCTTGAAACTGACTCTGGTACGGTTTTCCAAATCTAGGATTGATTCACCCAGAATGGTGAATGAGTCCCACTAGGCTTAAAAATTAGCCTTTTCAGGATTTCAAAGATCCATTCCATCTCCAAAAATTTTACAGGTGTGCGATTTTTGTTTCACATCTTTCTATTATGTTTTGTTTACATTTCTAGGTCATTTAGCATATGTTTGCATATCACACTGCATTTTCAAACATTTAACGTTTTCCAAGTTTACACTTGGTGGTGAACCCCTTTCTTTTCTCAATCATATCCTAGGATAATTTATTGTTATATATTTCATATCCTTCATTGGGTTGAGATCTCTAAAGTGTCCTTGAGTGTGGCAATTGTGAAATTAGATCTCTCTCCTTGTACTCCATTTGGTCAAGGTGGGAAGCATCTACATTTCCATTGATCAGATTTTGGTGAACCTGCATTTAGAATACCATCCTTGTTGATTTGGAGTCCCTCATCATCCTATATTTGGCTTGCATTATCCTTTGCATTGGTTAATTTGCATTAGAGGGTTTCAATTTTTGCATTAGTGAAATCTCATATAGATTGCATTATTGCATTTAAGTTCATTGAAAATCAATCAAAATATGCATTTGCATTTAATATTCAATTCATACAACATAAAAAGCATAAAAAACAATTGAAAATTTTAGAAAATTTTGAAAAAAAATCCCTAGTGGGACTCATTCACCACCTTGGGCGAATTAGTCCCTTTGCACCCCTAAAACTCCCTTTTACAACACTAAAAACCATGTTTCTGCACTTTTTTTTGTCACCATTAACTATGTGTATTAGTTGGTTAAGTTCATGTTACATGCATTTCACTAAATCTAGCTTAAATTATCCCATTTCATTCATTTCTCAATTTCAAATTTGCATTTACAACATTTCATCTTTCATGTTGCTGCATAGTGCTTTCTTTCACATATGAAAATTGCATTTAAGCATTTCACTTTAGGTCATTGAATTTCACTTTATTTACTTTCTCATGTTAGCATGTGTTCTTTTCAAGCATTTAGTGTTTCTAGAATATCAAATGGCTTCTATGATTCTATTTTCTATACTCATAGGCATAATCTAGGAAAGCAAAGTAAAACCTTTGATAAACATTTGGGATACCCTCCTAGTATCTACTGAATTTGTAATAATTCCATAACACAAGAGGATGCGAGTGTAGACAATCATACCAATCATACTTGTTCTTCTCCCAATACCTCTCCTATTAGTGACGAAGGTATCTTGGTGAAAGAAGATACAAGCATTGAGAGTCTTGATTGCCCCTCTCCTCCTCCATCTTTGGAAGATACTAGAAAACAAGAAGATGAGATCATAGAAACATTTCTAAACATCACCTTACATAGAATCCATTCATCCCTTGCTCATAAGAATGTTTTCATAGATGACCATGACAATCACAATTTTCCTTCTACTATCCCTCCTCAATGTGAAGAGGATAGGTTGGTGTTAGAAGATGCACCTATTGAGGGTCATGAGAATCTTGCTCCTCCATTCCCTAATGCCCCTACCATTTGGGAAGATCTATTTGGTAAGCATGAAAACCATAGTTTTCCTTCTCTTGATGTATCCCCTACTTGTGATGAAGCTACTTTCCAAAATCCAAACATTGAATGTGATGAACATATTACAAGTTGTCCTACTAGGGTAGATAATATGGCATAGGAGAGTGGGACCTTAGAGAAAAAGCACAACCAAGTAGATCCCTCTCCTAATATCCCCATTATTGATAAACAAGACAATCCAACCATTGATAGCTCCCCTACTTGCGGTGAATTCATTTTGGAATAATCAATCCTTGAATGTCAAGATCATTTGGATTGTATTTCTCCTAAAAATTCTCCTCATAGGGAAGATATCATGGTGCAAGAAAAGGAAAACAATGACAATAATGATATTATGCCACTAGATGAAGATGATGAAGTAGTATTAGAATCTCCTTCACTAAGGGATGTTAATATTATTCAACCTCAACTCATCCTTTACCCACCATCACACAAACCTCAAACTCAAAACAAACCCAATCTTATCCTTTACCCACCTAAGAATAATGTATCACAACAACCAAGTCATAATACTATCGCCCATACATACAACATTGGAAATAATCCACAACCACAACAACCAACCCCAACACCCTTACCTTTTCCTAATCCCATTTTCCCTAGTGCTTCTCGTTTAACTTCAAATAATGGGAAGGCGTATGATCTTGTTGAACAACTTAAGAATACTCCTACAAAGATATCCCTCAGGGTCTTGATTCAAAATTCACCTATCACACTATGCTTCAGACTACCTTGCAACAAGTTCCTATCCCTTTTAATGCGCAACTAAATGACATAGCAACCTTGATTCAAGGAATAAATGCTGACATTTTTTTCTACCAAAGTGAGTTCCCTCCTTTGGAAGTGCAAAAACAAAAATGAAGCTTTCATAATAATATCTCAATACAAAAGAAAAGGGATAAAGTGAACCCTAATTGACAATGGCTCAACCCTTAATGTGTGTAGTTTGACCCTTTTAGATAGGCTTGGCATTGATAGATCAAACATTCAACCTGATTCTTTATCTATTAAGGGATTTGAAAATGTAGGAAAACAACCGCTTGATGTGATCACTTTGCCTATTATAGCTAGGAAGACCACATTGGAAACACCGATCCATGTTATGCCACATGATCTCTCATATAATCTTCTCTTAGGCAGACTGTGGATTCATGCAATGAATGGAATGCCTTCTACTCTTCATCATGTAATGAAGTACATTTCTACAATAACGAAGTGTACACACTCGAATCTGACCCTAACCTAAAAAATTGTTTAAACATTGAGAAAAACAAGGAAAATCCTTTGAAAACATTGACAACAACTACACAAGTAGAACTTGTACAACAAAAAGACAAAGAAAAACATATTGAAGAAGTCACGAAGCTATTAGAAGATGATTGGGGTTCCTTAGACTTCACACCAACATTCATGGGAGAATATAAGATCATAGACAAAGACTCTGAAAAGGGAAAAGAAACAACGGTGATGTCCACACAAAATTTGAAAGACCCTTCGAAAGCATCCACCTCAACCACTTTAGAACAAAAGACAACAAATTACACAACAAACTTTGATGAACTTAATCATGAGCACATTTGACCAGATCCAAAAGAAATGAAAAAGATTTATGGAAAAGGTTATGAACTTATGAAACAACTTGGCTACAGTTGAAAAGGATGTGGTGCTAAATAACAAGGTATTTGAAACCCTATAGAGCCTAACACGCAAGAAATGACTCATGGTCTTGGTTATTGTCCTTTGATATAAATAAACAAACCTTCACTTAATATCAACACTCTTACAAAACATCCTTCTAAGACAACTTTCACAGTGGTGCATCCTAAACTGATAGACACTATTGGTCTTGAAAATTATCCTTTGCAAGAAATGAAACAAACAAAGAAATCTTTGCTTAATCTAAATGTCATCACACAAAACACTAATGATTTGAGTTCATGAGATTTTACACCCTCCTATAAACGAGAGAATGAAATATCACAATCTAAAGAGTCTTGTGTAGGTATGACAACTAATACTAAGCAAGAGACATCTTTGTCGCAAAATAAAGGAACATCTTCTACTTTAGATCAAGTAGGTATCTTGGTGATACTCCTCCACGATCGCTTGCTATCTCTCCCTCCAAGAACTAAAAAGAAATTTTATTACAAGACTTAATTTTGGGCCTATCATAGAGTTCATGGCTAGGCTACTAATGAATGTAAGGCTTTAACCAACAAAATTCAACATCTTAAGGAATGTGGTGCTATTCCTTGCGTTGAAGCACCTAGTTCTTCTAACTAAAATTTATTTTCATCCTATTTGGCTCACCCTTGTCCTACACTAAGTGGGGACAAGGGGTTAGGTAGCCTTGTCCTTGTATGTCACTTGTCGTTGTCTCTTTTGGGCTAGTTGATCACCTTTCATGTACATATAAGAGCAATCTTGGGATGTGGACAACATGCCTTAAGTTAACTCGCATGTGACATACTACCTTATTCATGACGTAAGCTTATTGGAAACATATGACTTGGCATAGGGATTTATGAATAAGCTCTCATGTCTTCTTATACTTTAAATCAATTTCTCACAGTAATGGTGTTAGCAACCACTTTAAAGTGGGGGCAAACATCGACATTCATATTTCCTTGCACAATTTTCTTTCTTCTTGTGATGTGTCCTTTTCTTGGTGGTGTCATTGGGTTTGATTCGCTCCAAGAGAATGATATTTCTTTGACTTGTCCTCTCTTGGAGACGTTAGTCATGATGTTCCCTAAGAAGAGACCTTGCACGAACTAAGCAAAATCCCTTTGAACAAATCTTACACTATTTTTGCATTTATAATTGTAGACATCCAAATTTGGACACTTAATTTATCCAAATTTATCACTTTTCATCTAAACATCCTCTTATCCGAGTTAATTAAGTAATATTACTATTATTTAATTAATATCTTTAATTCTGCCAAATCCCTAAGGTATTTAATTAATAATTAAATACCTTACCCTCCTTAATCCTCTTTTCATCAAATAAATTAAATAAATATTACATTTATTTAATTCCTCACATGTCATTTTCATCTAATCCTAATCCATCTCCTAATTTCTTCATTAAGGATGTGCACATGCCTAATCCTTGATTAGGATGTGCCACATCCTCAACTTTTGCAAGTTGGCTTTTAATCCTAATTACCCTAATTATCTTCTAATTACTGATTAATTAAGCCTAATCATTCTCCAAGGAATTTTTAATTCCTTTTTATTCTTCCTAGATTCCCCTCTTTTATATGTGAATTTTTAATTCACATTCCATCCTTCCAAGGCTTCTAGAACCTTGGACTTGTCACAATCTCCACATGTGACCAAGTCCCACCTTTTTGGAGCCCACCTTTTATCCTCTAGACCATCCTATGAATGTGAATTTTTATATCCCCAACCACCTTTCCTTTTCCCATGTAGATTTTTGAGGAATTCCAAAATTCCTCAAATGTCCCTTTCACTCCCACTTGGGAACAAGAAATCCCTTTTTGTGGAAATCTCCTCACTCCCCAAGGTGCATGTCCTTTTCCACCTCATGTACCTTCTTGACACCTCATCTCCATCTCATATCCCTTGGCCACTTCACCCTCCACATGTCAAGATGTGAGGGCTTGTGGGTTCTCAACCCACCATAGCCCTTCATCTTGGCCTTGTTGGAGAAATCTTGACCGTTGAATTCTCTAGAGAATTCAAATTCTTCTATAAATACCCCCTCCTCAAGGGCATTTTCAACTCTTTGATTTGAGCAACTACATGCTGCCCATTTGCTTTCCCAAACCTTTGATAACTACATGCTGTCCATTTGAATCCTCAAGCCTTTTCAATCATTCAACCATCTTTATTAATCATCTTGCATATAGAATCTTGCATCTTAGTCACTCAATCCATCATCTAAGGAGCACACAATCCATTCCAATCGAGGGCCAATCAAGGAGAAATCAACAGCAAGGAAGGTGATATTGTTTCTATTTTGTTTATCCATTTCCTTTCTTATTCTATCTCTCTTTTGGCTAATCTTGAGGTGTCCTTGATAGTTTGTCATTCATATTCTTAGTTAGTTTGCACATTTAGAGTAGGATAGATATCAAGGTATCACAATAATATCTATGAGTTTCAAGCATATGAAGTATGGCTTGCCTCATGGAGCTCAAAGATCATTTTTGTGTGGTACCTTATCAAAGTTATCAGGAGGTATAACTTTGGTATGGTTTGATCAAGGATCCCAATCTAAGGCATGAATTTCCCTATAGCCGCTTGCGTGTGAGTGTGAGCACATACTAGCCAGGTTTGTATGTGTCTAACCTCTTGGGATTACTCATCCCGAAGATGACCTGAAGTTTTGTGGCCATAGAGTGAGCATATTGTGGATTACTCACCCCATGAATGACCTAATGTTCCATGGCCCCAAAGTGAGCACATCTTTTCCACCTCATTTTTCTTTGTTTTATTTATTGACATTGCATGATCACATATCTTGTTTTGTTGCAAATAATTCACCTTGTGTGTGTTCTTTTGTGCTTATGTTGGTTTGAATTAGGACTTTGGATCTTAGGGACTTGACCACTTCCTCATTCTTTGTTATCCTAGACCATCCACATCAGTAGACTTGGACCACTCTTGAATGTCTACTTTAGGGTGAGTTTGAAGCAAGTTCATCCTCTCACTAAATTGGGGGCTAAACGTGATCACTGAAAAAGTATGCCTTTTTCCTTGATTGATTTGGGAATAATTAATGATAAATTGGACTTAATATCGCCTTGTTCTAGTGTTGTGAGGTGTTTTACAATCCACATTAGGTCTTGGGCCCTTGCAAATTGAATAAAATACATTTATTGATGTTTTCTAAAGGTGTTGTAAAGTGTTGTAAATCATTTTTACACTTTTCTAGAGTTTTATTAAGCACTTAAGTATAATTGACCTATCTTTCCATTAATTCAATGTTGTAAAATGTATTTAATTTCATTTTCACATTAATCTAGAATGCTTGTAAATTAAACCTAGTTTTAACTAGTGTTGTAATGTGTTTTACACATTCACATTAAATCTTGTGCCTTTCTAGGCTATGTGAACCTCATTTTAATGTTGTAAAGTGTATTTACCCGCTCTTTCACATTGAAATTTATGTCCATAGCCCTAATCACCCTTTATATCACCATTAATAAGCCCCTATGCCCCTTATTTTTGCATCCTAAGGCATAGTTTGACTAATATCTCGATAAAAACACTCTAAAACCCCGAAATCTTGAAGACCCACCTCAAAAACCTCAAGGTAGGAGTCATTCGACACCTTGGGTGAATGGGTCCCCTTAGGTGGGACCCATTCACCAAGGGTGGCGAATGACTCCCTTTTGGGGACTTTTTCAAGATTGAGTGGGAAAAATTCAATTCTAACTTGAATGTTGACCTTGGCAATCAAAATAATGGTCATTTGAGTGGATTTCCTATATAAGAGAGCTCTCAAATCCTCACTTCATGTGATCAAGTCAAGCAAGCAAGAGTCAAGCATTCAAGATCAATTCTAAGGCATTCAAGGGCATAATTCTTCATCAATTGTTGCAACAATTCAAGATCTATCATCATGTCAAGCATATCAAGCCTCAAGAATTTTAGTGGGCTAGTGTTGTGATGTATCATTGAAGATCCAAAATCAAGCATTGCTCCATTCCTATTGTTAAAGATCAAGATCTACATCCTTCATGGCCATTTCATGTTAAGTTGTAGATTTGCAAGACATCATTTACAAGACATTATTCAAGGTAACATTGTTCATGTTTCATATCCCATGTTTCATGTCCTTGTTTCATTTTTTCATCACTTGGTTTAATTACCTAAAAGGCATTTGACCAAGGAAAACCTCTATTCCCTAACAATCAACATTTTCTCTCTTTCCTTGTGTGTTTGCAGATCTAGGTACTTTGAAGGCTTGGAGATCATTGAAGAATAGGTTTCAAACTTGTTGAAGTCATCTCCCTATCGGCAAAGTCAAAATCTACACAAAAAGTCACTTATAGCCCCGAAAATTAGGGTTTCAGATCCGAAAACTCTGAGGGACAGATTGAGCAGGCTGAGGAGAGAAAATCCAAAATTTGAATTTCCAGAAAAGTCAAATTGGAATCATTCACCATTAGTGGAGAATGAGTCCCACTATAGGCATTTTTTAGAGATTTTTGTAGATTTGGATACCTATTTTCCCAAAACCAGCTCAAGTATAGTTTTCTAGATATGGGACTGATTCGCCTAGAATGGTGAATGGGTCCCACCAGGCTTAAAAATCGGCCTTTTTCAGGATTTCAGAGCTTCATTCCATATCCAACACATTACTAGGTGCACAATTTCTATTTCACAACTTTCTGTTATGTTTTGTTTGCATTTCTAGGTCATTTAGCAGATGTTTGCATATCACACTATGTTTTCAAACATTTTGTTTTTTCCAATTTTACACTTGGTGGTGAACCCCTTTCTTTTCTGAATCATATCCTAGGATACTTTATTGTTTGATATTTCATATGCTTCATTGGGTTGAGATCTATAAAGTGTCCTCGAGTGTGGCAATTGTGAAATTAGATCTCTCTCCTTGTACTCCATTTGGTCAAGGTGAGAAGCATCTACATTTCCATTGTTCACACCATCACTTAATTTTGTGGTTTCAACTTCACTTTAACACATTTCCATGGAGAGAAATAAAAGGCAATAAATAGACAACCACCATAAGTTAAGTTTTCCATCACTTAAGTTTTGTTGTTTCAACTTTGCTTTTAATAGTAAGAAATATACAACCAGCATAAAGTATGCAAGTGATAATAAAATTATACATAGAGGAAAAGGCAATACTCAGAGAACAACCATAAAGTATTTAAGTCAAAGGTCTTTTATTTTATGAAAAAAGCATCGAAAGGCATTTTAATTATTTCATGGGGCTTATTTTCATGATATTCACGTGCTCGAGTGAAAAGGGATTAAGTTTCATCTTTTACCTTTTAGTTTGGATTAGTAATAGTGCATCATTTATGCATTGTTTCAATAAACCATAATGTTAATTTGTGTCAATAAACCATAAACCATCATGGAAGTTTGAGTCCAAAAAGGGTTGAGAATCATCATGATATTTTTTTAATAACCTGAGACAACCCAAGGTATGTGCTCATGATGTTCCATCATTTGTTTGTACTATTATCCATGTTTGGGAGTTGTCAAAGTTGTTGGAGGGAATTGAAAAATTGTTGCCCCACTGTTCATGTTGTTCTGCTCTTGTTGGTGTGTTTTTCTTTCCTTCCTTGGATGCCCAATACGCTAGGTTGTCAATGGTGACAAGGTGTACTAAGATTTATTGTGCATTGATTTTCAATGAAGCCCTTGAAGGGTGACTAAGATTATGTAAAGAAATAGATCATGACGACAGTGAATCTAAAACTCATCCAAGATTAGAGTAGATTTTGGAAGGAAAAACACAAAAAACCTGAGAGTAGATAAGCTTGACAATGATGGATTCCCTTTTATTGGTTTAGACTTATATATAGTGGGGACATATTAGTTGGAAAGGAGAGTTCACAACCTTCTGATGCAAACTTTAGCCTTGAGTTGAAGCATACTAAACGAGGAAGGGTTGATCAAGTTTTAATGTCCAATAATGATGATGTAAGGAGTTCTAGGATTTATAGAAGAGCAAAAAAATATGCCTTTGTACAATATAAGACATTGTTTCAGATTTTGTCATAAATCCACTTCCTTTTCCTTCAAGAAAACTTTAAGTGTAAACCATAAACCAATACAACAAACTTTAAATGTAATATACACATTTAATTGAGGCATATATTAAGGAATATACACATTTGCATGTATAAATTTCTCATAATTTTTGTATATAAAAAAATACACTTAGTCAATAACAATTATTGCAATAGTGATGGAAGAATATCTTGAAAATCCTCCAATTTCTCAATACTTGTAGCAATACATGCAGGGAAATAATCCTCCCATTTGCAGCCCAAAACATGAAATATATTGTACAAGAAGAAATAAAAGGAGTTGCTGCCCAGTTTCTTTTCTCCAATCCACTTAGGTGGCCCTGTTATTTGCACTCCAAAATGCTTCAAAACATGTACATCCCCTGATCCCTTGGAAACACATGGGTAGTAGCCTCTCTGTGGTTCTGTACTCTCACTAGAATTTGGTCCACAAAAAACCTGCAAAATCCTAACAATTTTAGACATGGACTCACATAAAAATCATTAAAAGACGAATAACTGAATAATGTCAGACATACACCTTTTGACGAGATCTATTATCACCTACATGCATTCTATAAGTAGATTGATTGGAGGTCCTACAATGGTGATGTGGCCGATATTTTTCTACTTTCTCATCTCTTGATGATCCTATGTATAAATTTCAAATATATAAACATAATTAACATAAAACATGTAGTATATAAGAATCCAACAAATCTACAAAATGGAAAAGAAAGAGAAGATCGAAAACCAGAAAATGCACCAACAACCAATGTTTCTCATACCACTGAACACTTGCACCAACAACCGATGTTGTTCTTTTCTTAAGTTGACAATCTTAAGTATAACCTATAATCACAAAAGCATCAACGATAGTCCTAAATGCATATGACATCAAACACCAATAGAGAATACAACCTTAAAAGTAGTCAATAGAGAGCAACATATAATTATAATTTTGCAAATTAACAATAATGCAATTTTGTAAACCCTTCTACAATCAAACTTAAATGCTTGAAAGAAAGTAGTGATCAATAACATGAATTTACAAATTCAATGTGCATACTTACAAATCAATCTAGGGAAACATCTGAGTCTGCTCTACTCTTTATTGTGTCAAGTATTTCCTTGTGGTCAGACTCACACACTTTCCACAAGTTCTTGTTCGTAGGTCTATCCTTATATTTGATCAAATGAACATTGCTATGACGACAAGGTTCGAGTAGTGAAGAATCTTTCAATGCGTGTTGAAGTCCTCAAACAACCAAACTACAACATTTTTAACTGGGTACCTTCTAAACCATATTCCAATAACAACCACCAAACCTTTAGGATATTCTATGTTTTCTCCATCTATAACTGGGGCCTGCAATTTCTTTTGGCCTCGATACAATGACATAGATAATAATTTGTACCCTCGTCATTGTCTTCATCTTCAATCATAGCATAAACATGCCGTTCAATGATATGTTCATCTGGTTAGATGTATTTAATGAACATCAAAATAAAACCTGAAAGTAAGATATATTACCTGGCTCTAGAAGGTCTGATACATGATCGGAGTCAATGGATGATTGCATCTACATGATTTGTAGAGTCATTGGGAGCTAATAAGTGTCAAGTGGGGTTAGACTTCTTATAGACCATCCATCAACCCACTTTATTGACTCGCAGTTATTCCATGCTTGAAGTGTACATGTAGAAAAAAAGCATACCATCTTCCAAGTATGGATAGTCCATGTACCTACATGGGAGCTTCTAAAAGAGTGTAGCTTGTTCGATCCTATTAGTGTACAATAATCCTCATATTTTGCAATGTTAGTATCATCTACTAAATGAAAAAATCTACGAACTAAAAATTACCTTCACTACCTAGATCCATTGCATGATTACACCACTCAACAATTGATCTTGTATTTGTCAACTTTACACTGTCTTTTTACTTTAACTCTTCTCATGCTAAGGCTATTTTGATACATGCACCTGCTCCATCATGCTTCTGCTTTCCATGCCCAGCCTCTAATAAGTTCCACATATGGGGAACACCATTGATCCTATGCATCCTACTCAACCAGTAAAACATTTTGGAGTTCTTGAATTATGATATACAGTTATATGACCATATGATATGCTGACTGAATGATATGCCCTTGCTAGCTAGATCAACATAGAACATCTGAAATCAACCTTGCAAAAACTCTATAGAATGTGTGCGATCATCACTGATGTAAAAGTGATACTCCCTCAATACTTTCATGTTATCCTTTGTACTATCATTTGCATTAATGAATGCTATATGCACAAATATAGCAACCTGTGTGGAGTTTTAGTACTATGATTGCACCTCATTATGTGGCTGTAGTGTGTAGTTCTCTGTGAAGTTGGCAACTGAAACAATGCTATGAAGTAGAAACATGTCCTTGCATAACTTGAACCGTGAGTCCAACCATCGAGCTCTATGTGTATGCCTTGCATACTCACAGACCACCTAATTTATGGAAAATTTCCATAAATTGATACATTGGAATCTTATCAGTGACTAATTCACACTTCTTTGCTTCTTTCCCATATTTTAGACTATAGGGCACTATCTTGCATCTCCTAAATTCCACAATTCCCTCTCCAATTGTGTGTGTACTATCCATGTGTTGGAAAATTGGAAAATTTTGCATGCCACCACAATTATCACATGTGCCATCCAAATATGACTTCTTGTAAAAGAATTAACCAACCACTCTTTCACATAAAATCGAAGATAAGAATTCCATTGAGGATTTAGGTGGAGGCCTTATGTTACATTCCTACAAAACATTGTTAGTATGCATATTATCTACACATATACGTCAATAAACATCATAATGGTTAGAAAAATCAATATGTACTATACAACAACAAGTAGTGCATGTGTGATTTATTTTGACATAAAAAGGCTTGAGCATTTCAAAATACCTTTGGCATATTTTAATTTCAAGAAACTTTTGTACAAAACCAGAAAAAAATTGGGTTTGAGTGGTATCCAAATAATGCTTTGGATGTGGCTCACATATTTTAATACCAATTCTCCTTCTTACAACATCTCTTTGATTAGGAGAGGTCCTTGTGTTATCCTTCCAATAATCTACTATTAAAGATCTCAAGGCTTGAGAAATTCTTTTATCTTTCCATGGCACTCTACCCGAGAATGCCCATAACTCCTTGCTATTTGGATCCTCCACTCTTTCATGCCTTCCTTTGGCTCTCATTAGAGATGATCTACTTATTTTCAAAGACTTGTATTTGTAAGGTTCACCTTGTTCCTTGTTTGATTGCTTACCTGTGTTGTTATCACACTTCGTGTGGCACAACTATCCTTCGTGCATGAGGTAGAATCCACACTCTCGTATGCACTCATCAAGTTATTTACAATGTAATTTTCACTTGAGTCATTTGAAACTCTTAGCCAAAGAGCCTTCATGGTGAGCCTAAATTTGAGTTGCCTCATCATTTCAATAAATAGTTGGCATCTTCCAACCTCACTTAGCTTCTCAAAAAATAAACTCCATATCCTTTGTGCATATATTTGACATGTACATTTTGGAATCTTATTAGGCATCCATTTCAAAAAATTGAAATCAATATCAATAAAAAATTTAGGTTTTCTATGAAAAAATCTAGGAGTTCTCAAATGTAAATTTGTGTCAACATTAGGAATGTCAACAACATTAGGGATACTAGATCATGTACCTTCAATTGGAGGTGAAATTGATGACATACCTTGAGATGGACATGTAAACAATGTTTTACCTCCAACTTGAGTTGTTGTTTGTGGAGTGCCTTCAAATAGAGCTGTTTTTTCTGCTATACTTTCAAAACCCAATGTTGTTGATGTTGTGTCTTCAATTGGAGATGTGATTTCCAATGTACTTGGAAAACCACATGTTGTTGGTGTGCCTTCAATTGGACATGTGCATTGAACTTCACCTATGGTTGATGATGTGCCCCCAACTTTGGGATCCATTTGTGTGCTTCCACGAATTTTGTTCATTTGTGCCCTTTGTGCTACCAATTGGACATCTCTCATAGATTTCACGAGAATTTCTTATTGTATGGGCTGAAATTCCTTTGCTTCATGAGCTTGTATTTTTTATTCATTTCTCCTTGCATTTTTAACTGCATGTTATTCTGATGTTAGAGGATTTTGTTGTTTCCTTGACATGACGTTGAATGCTACATGCTCACAAGCACACATAGAACAAAATTAAGTAATGCATTTTATGAAACATATTGATATCGCTGATTACATTACATTGTATAGAACACACCAAAGCATTTTTTGAAAGAAGGAAGAAATCTATTTGGAAATATTCCTCCAAGAAACGTGGTCTAATGGTGATGGAAATCACCATGCGAGACCACATTTCTTTGAGGCATTCTTTCAAACAGCTCACTACATTTTTCTATGTAACCACATTTTTCATAGATGTCTACCAAAGCATCTTATCAAACATGTATATGCTACAACATTTTTCATACATGTCTACCTTATCCTTTTTCATACATGTCTACCAAAGCATTTTATGAAAGAAGGCACTAAGATGTTTTGAAAAAATGCCTCCAAGAAATGTGGTCTCATGGTGATGGACATCAACTTGAGACTACATTTCTTTGAGGCATTCTTTCAAACAACTCACTGCCTTATTCTATGCTACCACATTTTATGAACATGTCTACCAATGCATCTTATCAAACATGTCTATGCTACAATATTTTTCATACATGCCTACCTCCATACCTAGAGAAAATTAAGTAATGAATTTTTGCAAACATATCCACTGATTACATTGCATTTTATGAAACATATTGATATCACTGATTACATTGCATTACATATATTTAAAACTCAAAGAATTACTTTGCATTGCATAACTAATGCAACTTATCAAACATTGCATACCTTATCAAACATTGTTGTCCCCAACCTAGGGATTATAGCGAACTTAAAAAAAACCTATGACTTTTGATGCGTCTGGTGAAAATATATGAAACTTGGTACTAATTTTCTATAGGCCTATATGCATGTGTTGATAAAAGGAGGGTTGCTAAATCATCATTTTGTGTGAAGGATAGTTTGTTTCTTTTTGCAACTATAATATGTAAAACCTAGTACTTTGAGGGATTTGTACAAAATTGCTTCACGTAAGCGTTGATCAATGTTAAGACATGGGTTTGAAGGGAGTATTTAGAGTGTGGACAAGTTCTTAGGAGCAAAGAAGTGTCAAACCCAGGGTATAAGTTGTTGCCACCTTTGGAAACTAGAGAATATTGTGCTTATTGTTGTCAAAACCACATTGTGATTGTCAATAGGTCCATGAAGAACATGAATTCAAAGAAGGGTTTGTGATGCTATATCTTGGAATTATTCACTATTTCTTTGGCAATGAGGTAACTTAGAAAGATAAAAGGCATTTTCAATTGCACAAAATTTTCCCTTTTTATTTCCTAGAAAGGTAAATGGTATGAATGAATGGAAACTTGTGTTAACAACTATGTCATGTCACTTGAATTTATCTAAGCACATGGTGAAGGTGAAATTTTTATGGCACAAAAAAATTAATGCAAACTTGCATTAACATTGATGAAAGCTCTTAGGTTTTCCAAATTAGTTGAAAATAAAAGTTTTCCCACAACCAACACTAATAATGAATTTGAATCTATTATGTCATATTTTCCATTTTTTATTTTCAAGCTCCTAAAAATTAAAATTTTACATGCAGGATCCATCTAATTTAATGCTGAATTGTATGTGTAGAAATTGTCAAAACAAAACAAAAAAACTCAATATAAACATCTATCTAAACTTAAATAGAGTGAATTCCACTAGCCATGCTAAAAATAGACTACTATAAGGAGTGCAAATAGAATTCATAAGCAAATTTTTGTTAAGTTGATGTTGTTTATATAGTTTAAACATGAATTCATCTAAATTATGTCATGCTTTTCATTTTTTTCTTCAAACTCATAAGAATTCAATTTTTTTATGCAACTCCCATCTAATTCAATGTTGAATTCTATGTCCAATTGTTATGATTAATAAAATCATGAAAGGAATTTAGTTTACATTGTCAAAAAAAAAAAAAATACTAAATACAAATATTTCAATATTACCAAAATGAATATATTACCCGAGATAACGTAAAATGATGTAGAAACTTCAAAATGTCTTCTTCTACGTTGTCTAGCATGCAAATTGGTGGAACAAAGGTGATGGATCAATCACATATTGGTACAATAAGTAGCCAAATACATAAAAAAGGAATTTATGAGTCAGATAAAGTGCTAAACCAGAAAAATGGAGAAGCATGTGGGCCTGAATCATGGGGTCAACCCCTATTTTACCATTTCAAGGTAAAAGCACATTTGGCACTTGCCAAATTTGGCAAGCACCAAATGTGTTGCTTTGAAATGTTTTCCAAATATAGAGAGGAAGGAAGTAAGACTTGAGATAGAGAGAGAAGGGATAGGAGTGAGAGAGATTATTCTAGGTAGCATGGTAGGGAGTGAGACCTGAGAGAGAGAGACTTGGGAGGGATAGAGAGTTATAGAGTTAGGGTGGGGGGAAGACCTGACAATGGGAGAGCGGTTGGGAGGGACGAGACTTGAGAGATATAAAAAGACCAAAGGGGGAGAGAGAGAGGGAGTGTGGGAGAGGGGGTTAGAGTGAAATAGATTTTTCTAGGTAAGGATAGAGGTTTGTGAGATTTGACAGAGAGGAAGTGTAAGAGAGGGGATTGTCATGAGACAAATTAGTTTGGGTAGCATGGGAGGGAGTGAGACCTGAGAGAGAAAAACTTAAGAGGGAGAGAGTTATTTAGTTAGGGTGGGGGGGAAGAACTGAGAGAGGGAGTGGGAGAGAGAGGGAGTGGGAGATAGAGGGATTGAAGACCTAAACCCTCAGTCATAAACCATTAAAATAAAACCCTTAAACTAGCGCAACCATGGTAGGAGGGTCCTCAAAGAGAACAATCTAGACCGTGCAACAAGAGTAACACAACGAAAGCAATACAAAATATGGAATAAAATGAAAATTAACACATTCTCATTAATAGAAATATCAGTTACATTTAGCTGACAACATCTAGGCTTATAGATTTGGCTCACGGGCATGATCAAATATGCAACATTCTAACATGCTCCTATATGCAAGTGAATTATTACAAATACAATCTATCAATTACTAACTTAATTATCATTATCTCCACTACTTATTCTAATGATCAATTACAAGCTTTATACTATATCCACAGTTCTTGGAAACATCCACATCAGCCAAAGATCATCACATTTTCCAATGAAAGAAAATATAAGAGGTGCATGAACAAGTCAGCCTCAAATTTCAATTACTCCATCATCGGATGCATAAGATGAAGTGTGGACCTATAATGAAGGTCGTGGACACTCCAAGGAACATTTAAAATGACACCGTTAAGATCCATAAGTCATGGGAATGATCCACGAATGATCAGATTAGCCGTTAGGATTGAAAACTATTCTGATGCTGGTTCAAGAAATTGTCGTGAAATCCAGAATCGATGACTTGCCGTAAAATGATCCAACCTCGTTCAAATCTTGGAATAAGGAAAATGAAAATTTCTATGATGTACGTAGAGATCCATAGGGTCTAGTGAGCAAAGATGATGAATCCACCAACATGAACTGAGAAAGAACAAAACAAAGACAAAACTAAAAGGAAAATATTTTTGGTTGATGCAAGATTGCCAAGAACCAAGGATGCTCCTGCATCAGACATCCAGGGTTAATGAAAAGTGAGTCCTCACTTTGTAGGTGCCAAAGGAAAACCAAGACAATTTACCTCAGCCTGAGAAATCCCCAAAGAATCCTCCACTGGTCTACCTCTCCATTTCACAAGATATTCTTTGTACTATCTTCCATGAGTCTTCCTCCCATCTCTAATATCTAGAATCTCCTCAATCTCATCCGACTATTGTTTAGGAAATTGATTCTCCAATTCCACTGTACTATCCTCATTGAATTCTACTTCATAATACTAATGTTGGTCTATAATGTTGAATATAGGTGATATACCCATACCATCCAGTAACTCTACTTCATATGCATTTCCTGAATCAAACTTCTTCAAGATCTGACAAGGTCCAAACTTCCTCATCTTCAACTTGTTGTATGTCCCAACTAGAAATCTTCACTTCCTCAAATATACCATCACTTCATCTCCAATTTTGAACTCTTTATGTCTCCTCTTCTCATTTTCCTTCTCCTTATACTTCTGGTTCATATCTTCCAATTTTTGTTTCACTTGAGGATGTACTTTCTTCATGTGTTATGCAAATTCCTCTACTTCTGCACTCTTTTTATCTTCCATATTGATGTCTCTTAACTTAGATATACCTCTAGGATGAATTCCAGTAACAATCTCAAAAGGTTTCTTTCCTGTACTCTTGTTCACTGAATTATTGTATGCATACTCTGCTAATGCCAAGATTAAATCCCAACTCCCGGTCTTCTCTCCAACCAAACATCTCAACAAATTCCCCAAGCTTTTGTTCACTACTTCTATCTATCCATCAATCTGTGAGTCAAACGTAGAATTGAACTTCAAATCTATCTTCAACTTCTTCCAAAGTGTCCTCCAAAAGTAATCAACAAACTTTACATCTCTTTTTGAAATAACACTCGTGGGTAATCCATGCAATTTGATCACTTCCCTGAAAAATAAGTCTGCTACATGCATTGCATCTGTTGTCTTCCTACAAGGTATGAAATGTGCCATCTTAGAAAATATATCTACCACCACAAATACAAAATCATTACCTCTTTGTGTCTTTGGAAATCCAAGTATGAAATCCATGCTGATATCTTCCCAAGGTCTTTCTGGAACTGTCAAAGGCTTATACAATCCAACATTCTGACTACTCCCTTTCACAACTTGAAAAAATCTACAACTCTGCACAAATCTCCTGACATCCTTATGAATTAGTAGCCAAAAATAATTCCCACTCACTAATGCTACTGTTTTATCAATTCCAAAGTGTCCTACCAATCCTCCACTATGCTTTTCTTTCACCAAGTTTTCCCTCATTGAACTCCGTGGTATACACAATTGATTACCTCTGAACAACATATCCTCCTGGATGAAATAATCCAACCACTGGCTTCTATCCTCCAAAACGGGTTCCTTACAAGCTCTCCATGGTTCTGCAAAATCCGGGTCTTCCTTATACAAGTTCTTCAACTCATTAAAGCCTTATACCTCCATTCTCATCTCTATCAGCAAATTCCTTCTCCTACTCAATGCACTAGATACTCTATTTGAATTTCCACTCCTATGCTTTAAAACAAAAGTATAGCTTTGCAAGAATTCCACCCATCTCATGTGTCTTTGATTCAACTTACCCTGACTATTCAAATATTGCAATGCCTGATGATTCGTATATAGAACACAATCCCTAGGCAACAAATAATGTCTCTAGTTCTTCAAGGCTTGAACTATGAAATAAAATTCTTGATCGTACACTGAATACCTTCTCCTAGCATCATTAAATTTCTCACTGAAATAAGCTGCATGTCTCCCTTCTTGACTCAACACTGCTCCAATTACATTTCCACTTTCATCATAGTCTACATGAAATACCTTATTGAAATTTAGTAAATCCAACACAGGTTACTCAGTCAGCTTATAATTTACCAATTCAAAACTTTGATCTACTCTAGATGTCTATCTAAAATATTTTATATCTCCTCTCATCATTTTTTTCATAGGACTACAAATAGAATTGAAATTCCTAATGAACTTTCAGTAGAAACTAGCCAATCCATCAAATGATCTTACCTCTCTAATACTTTCAGGTGTAGGCCACTCAACTATTTCTCTAACCTTCTTAGGATCCATCTTTAATCCTTCCACAGATATCACAAATCCTAGATATACCAATTCCTCCTTAATGAAACTACACTTCTTAATGTTTATCAAGAACCGATCTTCTCTCAACCTCTTCAAAACTTGTCTTATATGCAACAAATTTCTTCTCTACTCTTATTGAAAATCAAGATGTCATCCAAGTACACAATAAAAAACTTACCCAAGATTTCTTCAATACCTCGTTCATCAATCTCATGAAAGTACTCGATGCATTTGTCAATCCAAAAGGCATCACCAACCATTCGTACAATCCTTCATTTGTCTTAAATGTTGTCTTCCACTCATCTCCTTCTCTGATTTTGATATGATGATATCCACTCTTCAAATATATCTTTGTAAAGTATTTGGCTCCACTCAAGCAATCCATAATGTCATCCATCTAGGGTAAAGGGAATCTATACTTCACCATGATCTTATTTATGGCTCTTGAATCTGTACACATTCTCCATTCTCCATCCTTCTTAGGTACCAACATAGAAGGTACTACACAAGGAATTAAGCTTTCTCTGATCAAACCCTTTCTCAACAATTATCTTAGTTGTCTATTCAACGCTTCATTCTCTATAGGTGTTAGTCAGTGTGTTGCTTTATTAGGAAAACTAGCTCCAGGAATCATATCCATGCAATGACTAATACTCCTCATAGGTGGTAATCCATTGGGTACATTGTCTGAAATGATCTCCTCATATTCTATCAGCAACTCCTTTATCTCTTCCGGTTGTTCTTCCAAATGCTTCAAGTCTTCAAATTTCTTAGGAACTAAGGCATAACACATATTCTCATGTCTCAACCCATCAAGGAATCTTCTTCCATCAACCAAAAAAACCATAACATTCATACAAATCTCCATTATAGCTTGGTCTACATTTCCACATGCTCCATTTCCTCTAACATTTCTTCTTCCAGCCATCTTTACAATAGTCCTCTGCAACTGCGGGTCATCCTGAATCCACCACCCCACAAAAAATCTTTTACAGGACTTAGAAAATTCTATCAACCTCGCACGGATCAAACCTCACTTTGATACCAATCTGGTGTAGCCACAGTAGGAGGGTCCTCACAGAGAACAATCTGAACCATGCAGCAAGAGTAACACAATGAAAGAAATACAAAATATGGAGGAAAATGCATACTAACACATTCTCATTAATAGAAATATCAGTTACATTCAACTAGCAACATCCGGGCTTACAAATTCGGCCCACAGGTCTGATCAAATATGCAACATTCTAACATGCTCCTATATGCGAACAAATTCTTACAAATACAATCTATCAATTACTAACTCAATTCTCACTATCTCCACTACTTATTCTAATGATTTATTACAAGCTTTATACTATATCCCTATTTATTGGAAACATCTGCGTTGGCAAAAGATCATCACATTTTCCTATGAAAGAAAATATAATGGGCACATGAACAAGTCAACCTCAAATTTGAATTACTCCATCAACGAGTGCATAAGATGAATTGTGGACCTCTAATGAAGGTCAGGGACACTCCAAGGAACATTTAAAACCACACCGTTAAGATTCGAAAGTCACAAGAATGATCCACGAACGATTAGATTAGTCGTTAGGCTTGAAAACTATACTGGTTCCGGTTCAAGAAATTGTCATGAAATTTGGAATCGATAACTTGCCGGAAAATGAACATGTCCATGATGCACGTAGAGATCCATAGGGTCTAGTGAGCAAAGATGATGAATCCACTGACATGAACTGAAAAAGAACAAAACAAATACAAAATTGAAAGGAAAATAGTTTTGGTTTAAGCAAGATTTCCAAGAACCAAGGATACCCTCAAACCAATACCCTCTACCCTCTACCCTCACCCCAATACTCTCTACCCTCAACCCTAATCCATCAATCCTATACCCTCAACCCTTAAACCCTTAAACCTAACTAAACTCTCTACCCTACTCCCTCAACCCTCAACCCTTAATCCCTCAACCCTTAAACCCTAAACCCTCTACCCTCTACCCTCTACCCTCAACCCTCAACCCTCTACCCTCAAACCTAAACCCTAAATCTTATACCATCTACCCTTAACCATTAAACCATAAACCATAAATCCTTAAACCCTAAGCCCTCTACCCTTAACCCTTAAACCCTAAACCCTTAAACTATTTACCCTATATCCTTAATCCTCTACCTTCTACCCATAACCCTCTAACCTCTACCCTCTACCCTCGACCCTAAACCCTCAACCCTCTTTCTCTCACTCCCTCTCTCTGTCTCAAATCTCTCCCTCCTACCCCCTCTCCCACTCTTAGGTCTCTATCTCTCACTCACTCCATCTATTTCTACCCCCTCTACCCTTAACCCTCTACCCTCAACTCTAAACCCTCAACCCTCTCTCTCTCTCTACCCTTAACCATAAACCCTCTACCCTCTACCCTCTACCCTTAACCATTAAACCCTAAACCCTAAACCCTTAAACCCTAAACCCTAAACCATTAATCCCTCTACCCTCTACCCTCTACCCTTAAACCCTAAACCATTAAACCATATACCCTCTACCCTCAACCCTAAACCATTAACCCTCTCTCTCTCTCTTAGGTATGTCCCTCTCCCTCACTCACTCCCTCTATATCTCTCCCATCTACCCTTAACCCTCTACCCTCTACCCTTAATCCTCTCTCTCTCTCAAGTCTCTCCCTCCTACCCCCTCTCCATCTCTAAGGTCTCTCTCTCTCTCTCTACCCTTAATCCTCTACCCTCTACCCTCTACCCTCAACCCGTAAAGCCTCAACCCTGAACTCTCTACCCTCTACCCTTAACCCTTAAACTATTTACCCTTAAACCGTAAAATATAAACCATAAAACCTCTACCCCTAACCCTTAAACCCTAAACCCTTAAACCAAACTATAGTTTCTACCCTAATCCCTCAACCCTAAACCCTAAACCATCAACCCTCAACCATTAAACCCTCTACCCTCTACCCTCTACCCTCTACCCAATACCCTCTACCCTCAAAAGCCCTTTAAACCCAACTAACTCTCTCTCTAATCCCTCAACCCTCAGCCCTTAATCCCTCAGCCTTACCCTAAACCCTTTGCCCTCTACACTCAATCCTCAGCCCTTAAACCATAAAGACATCAACACTCAACCTCAACCCTCCACCCTTTCCCTTTGACCAACCCTAACTCTTAAACCCTCTACCCTTAAACCCTCTACCCTTAAACCCTAAACCCTCAGCCTAGGCCATAGGCCCTCTACCCTTAACCCTTAAACCCTAAACCCTTAAACAATCTACCCTCTACCCTTAACCCTCCTACACTCTACCCTCAGCCTCTCTCTCTCTCTGCCCTCACCCTCACCCTCTACCCTCTACCCTCTAGCCTAATCCCTCTACCCTCTACCCTTAACCCTTAAAACCTAAACCCTTAAACCCAACTAAACTCTCTACCATAATCCCTCAACCCTATACCCTCAAACCTTAAATTCTTCAACCCTCAACCCTCTAACCTCTACCCTCTACCCTCAACCCTAAACTCTCAGCCATCTCTCTCTCTACCCTCAACCCTCAAACCCTCAACCCTCAAACCCTTAACCATAAACCCTCTACCTTCTACCGTTAACCATTAAACCCTAAATTCTTAAACCCTCTACCCTTAAACCGTAAACCTTAAGCCCTAAATCGTAAACCCTAAGCCCTCTACTCTTAACCCTTAAACCCTAGACCCTTAAATCATGTACCTTATACCCTTAACCCTCTACCTTCTACCCTCAACCCTAAACCATGAGAGAGAGAGGGGATGGGGGAGATACCTAAGAGAGAGAGAGGAAGGAGGTGGGAGGGAGATAATTGAGAGAGAGGGAGAGGGAGTTCCTGGGAGAGAGATGGGGGGAGTGAGAGAGAGAGAGATAGAGAGGGAGATACTTGAGAGAGAGAGATGGAGGGAGTGAGAGAGAGATAGAGAGAGATAGAGAGGTAGATACCTGAGATAGAGAGATACCTAAGAGAGAGATACATAAGAGAGAGAGGGAGGGAGGGGGTTCGAGGGAGATACCTAAGAGAGAGGGAGAGAGAGGGAGGGGTGGGAGGGAGAAACCTAGTGCAGGGGCACCTAGTTTTCATGATGCAAAAGTGGGTAAATGTTAGGATTTAGTAACTAAGTCACTTTTTTCCTATAATAAGGTATATTTAGACCATATAATGTTTTTTTGAGTCACTTGTAGATTGCTAGGGGGGTTGGTGAGTCACTTTTGTTAATGTTGCAAAAAGTTGCAAAAATTGTCAAACAACTTTTCAATTTTTGCATTTTTGATGTAAAAGGGGAAGTTGAATGATTAGAGATTAAAAGGTTAGTTTTAAATGGTTGGTTATGATTTAAAATTATTAAATAATCCATGTAATTGTCGAAGACAAGGTTCTGAGAATTGTTCTGAAGATTGAGAATCAATAAAAACACTATTTTCTACATTTTTAAAGGATAATTTGCTTCTACAACAACTTGTACAACCTTATACAACTTGGAAGTTATCAACCATTGGTTTCAAATCATGGAGTATTGAATCCTTGTTCTATTTCTTTTCATTTCATCAGATTTCATTAAGTTTTGAGTAAATTAGAGCCAATTTACTGAAAGGTGATTGGAACCCTCATTTAGGGTGTGTTTTGATAGTAAACCATGGATTTATCCTCATTCCACCATTGAATAAATCTTAAACCTAGTGGAATGAGGGTAAATATGTTTTTTTTTGTGTTCTTGAAGTTGCAGGAGTAGGGAAATGAAGATTTGTGCAAATTTGTTGATGCCCTAGATTGAGAACTTCATGATTTTACGCAAAGAATGTGCAAATGAGTTAGGGTTTGTAAAAATCCTCTTGGGAAATGGTATGTGATGGTTGGAAATGTTTATATAGGCTATTTGTGACATTTCTAAGCTATTCTCATGGAGGTTTGAGGTTGGAGTTGTGAAAACCTAGTTGTGAGCCATTCAAGCAAGCCTAATTTGACCTCTTACAAAGCGTAGCAACAGATTTTTTATCATTGCATTTCAAAACAACCACCATTTAATTTTTGATATGTTTTAAAACTCCAAAAAGGGTATCCTAAACATATTTTTTATTGTGGGTATCCTAAACATATTGAGAATATTCGGTTGAAAGATGAGGTTCGTTTGCACAACCTAACTAATTTGATGATGCATAACCCAAATTTTTGTATTCTCAAAATGTAAACTGTGGTTAAAAGGATTATGAGCCACTCCTTTTTTAGCTGTTCCTATTTTGATTGTAATGTATTTACAACCCTGTGAACCTCCTAGATTTTATTTTCTCTAGAAATCTTTTTAGTGCAATGATTTTCCCATAATGATGAAATTGCTTCATATCATATACTGTATAAGATTTAGAGACCGAGAAGGTTATTTTATTCTAATGCTTTAAATCACCTGAGTAGTGAAGTTGAAGATTCATTAGCTTTGTGCTTATGGGTATTCTTTAACTATTCGTATGTTTTTTTTAATGGGCCTGCATGGATTTTTTCAACTGGAGAGAATGGCAAGTATGGTTGGAAAATTCTATGGAAGGCCTATATCATTGAATTGAGAGAGAGATATGGAGGGAGTGGGAGAGAAAGGGAGTGCGGGGGTAGGAGGGAGAGACTTGAGAGAGAGAGAG
>VDFB02047230.1:346971495-346998930 GCA_007258455.2 Sequoia sempervirens | reverse complement strand
GGTTTATTTTTTTATTTGCATTGATTTATGTTTTATATATATGTACAATAATTTTATAATTAGATAATACTTAATTTTAAAACTTACATAATTTACCATGGAACAATTCAATGGAAAAAATTATATAGTTTGTATATAAGATTCTTGAACTTAAGAATTCCATGAAACAAATATAAGTTGTATATAATTTTAATTTAGGATAAATGATTTTAAAAAAATTCACTACATTTCAAATAAGGATTGAAAGCATATATATGGGTTTACATTCAACCAAAAAAATGAGATATGATGCTATCAAAAATTCTTGAACTTAAGAATTTTCCATGGAACAAATATGTACATACAATTGTAATTTAGGAAAAATGATTTTAAAAAACTTCACTACATTTTAAATAAGGATTGAAAGCATATATGTGGGTTTACATGCAACCAAAAAAAGTGAGAGATCATATAAGAAAATGTAAGCTAGAGATCATCAAATATCGAATACTAAAGATCATCATCTAAGTAAATACATGTGGTAAAGATCATAAATCTAGTGTGCAAGACCCAATATGAATGCCTACTCCTAGTTGAACAACCATCTGAATGAGAACGGTCCTACTTTGATGGATGTGCTAAGCCTTACAAATAAAATTGTGTACATGATGTGTTAAATACATATAATTTATGTAAAATAAATTTTATAAAAGTTATTTTTAAATGAACTTGTATTTTTAAATATGAATCTAGATCTATGCATACATAAATATTGCATGTACATATACACATGTGATTATATAAAAATGTAAAACTCACATGTCCACTGGTAGTAGACTCATCCACAAAGTCACGTCGATCATGCACACATTCTGGACCAAGGCTAGGAGTGATGAGGTATGTCCACTTGTAACAATATATATACATATATATATCAACTTACATGAATATCTAGTTAACAATAAAAAATAAAAATAATGAAAAAAGAATTGAAACATGCACATGCACACATACATGCACATCATCTGATATTAGATGACCTAAGTCCTCTTCAAGGGCCACCTCCACCATATCCACCACATGGTCAAGTGACAAATCAACATTTGCATCCATCTGATCTATCCCATGTCATGCCATAAATGATGAATGTAGAGGACTATGAAGGTGAGATAGCATCGGCGATGATGGACTAGAACCAATCAAAATATCGGTAAAACCCATAGTCTGTGCAGCTATCGAATGAACTATAGATGGATCCTGATGCACAGTAGTGCTTGGCTAAGAGTGATGGGATCCTAGCTCTACTAAATGAAATCCACGTGCAACCAAACGATCTCTGACATGCTCTATACCAATCCCATATTCTGATGCAATGTGGGCATACGCCTCCAATAGGTCCTTAGCCAAAAAATGCAGAGTCCTACATGCCATATCTCTTGTAAGTGCATTAAGCTATGTAGGAGTAGGGATGCCGACTGCTGTAAAAGGATCCACAGTGGTCCACTGTGTTGAAAATGGCATGGATCGAGAACATCTGGACATCAAATACTGACCTACACGATCATCAGATATCCTAGTGGTGGTAGCCGCAATGTCACCTATAGAGTCAATTGCTTCCTTTTGGGAAGCAACGACAACCTCATCTACTATGGGGGCTAGAGCTGGGGTGAGAGTAGGATACCTCTTACCAACCAATACCCTAAACATTGGGGTTGGTCTATCTCCTCGATGATAGGTGGGCCTATCAACAATCTTGCCATGCCCCTAACTAGCATATGGTGGAATGTCCAGGTAGTTGACTTTGAGGCCCAAATGGACCTTAGCATACAATTGCTGAACAAAATATAATGGAATCTAGTCATTGTTTGGGTATTGACCATGTGTTGTGAGAAATCATGCGTAGATCAATTGAGCCATAACACAATCAACACATCTAGTGACCTGGTATCCCCTAACCTTACGTACATTTTGATAAAAAGGAAAGCAAGTGTTCTTTATCATTTCTTTGGTCACACTATCCTGTATTTGTTTCAAAGGAACATCACCATGTACTTCTTCCCACATGCGGGAAGGAATAACAACTACTCTATCTAGGGAATATGCACTAGTCCTCTGTAGTTCATCTCTTAGTTTTTCTATACTATTTAATATTGACATACATGGTTCAGAATATATCCTAGGGTTTGCACACTGTGCTAATGAGTCTCACAATTTTTTAATCTCATTAGTGGTATTTGCAAACAAAGAATCTGGCTTAGGTGGAACATGATCTGCATTTTCCATGTTATATATATACAGTACACCTAAAAGAGCAATGAGACTTTGGTAAATAATATATCTAGATAAAGAGAATACAAATCTAAAATAGTTGTAATAATTTATCTACTCATCAATAATATTTTCATACCATTAACAAATTAAAAAGAATTGGAAGACAACTATAATCTATAACATAACATCCTTAAATGGTTCAAATTTTAAATGAAACGATGAAAGAAAGAATAAGAAAACAAAGATTAGTGTAAAATTATTTGAAAATAATAGGGGATAAAAATATCTAATCTAATAATTGTTAACATAAATGAACTTCAAAATAGGATTATGTAAGTGAAAAAAAAGTTCTATTGCCTTCATTGAACCTAAATTTATCTAGTTAAGATATGTCTAAAATTAAGAATTCACACTAGAATATCAATATTCCATAAGAATCTCATAAAGAGGATGAATTTAATGGAAGATAATATAAAATTCTCCATATGAGGATGAATTTTATCATTACATTATGAGTGAATCATCTCAATTATATAGCCACGAACGTAAAAAAATTATAGATTGGAAAGCAAAATAATCAGACATTTATCATATTTTTATATGTATAAAGTTTAGATACCATCAAATTATTTAAACTTATAGATTGCATAAAGCTATAAATTGAATCGTTAAAACTAATTTATAAAGAATCAAATCTAATAAAGTTTGCATTCATTTGCATACTTGTTATAAATATCTCACTAATCCAACCATACATTTTATATATGTTAAAAAATATATAATTGTTATGCCCATAATTTTTTACTAGAAAAACCCAATAATTTTTTTTTTGAATCCTTTAATTATGCTAATTAATGCTTATGATGCAACAATAACCATCTCCA
Source organism: Sequoia sempervirens (assembly GCA_007258455.2). NCBI lineage: Eukaryota > Viridiplantae > Streptophyta > Pinopsida > Cupressales > Cupressaceae > Sequoia > Sequoia sempervirens. The sequence goes on along the minus strand of VDFB02047230.1, from coordinate 346,995,796 downwards.
ATAGAATTAACATCCTTTCTTTAATTAATTTGTTGGTTTAACTTGCTAATGCAATACTATTATTAATGCATCTCTCACTATTAACTATACTTTATATATTAAATTTGCAAGTATCACAATTTAATGGTTACACTAATAATATTCTCATTATAATGGTTATGTCGTCGTAACCCACAATGAGTTGTTCCTACTTCTATTTCTTGTTGAAAGTAAGGTCAATATGGTATTATGATTATTAGGATAGTTCCTTATGACCCAATGATGGCATTTAAAGTACTAAATATGTAAATTTTGATGGTAATAACAACATGAATAATTATATGGTTTGCATTTATTTATTTATTTTCCTCTCATATTTCAACATCTATAAAAGGTTTTGCCAAAATGCTATCCAATTATCGATGGGCATTAATAAGGTTAAGTATTCTAACATTAGTATTAAGGTAACTATTGATATGATTATTGATAAGAGTATTAACAATACTCAATGATATTAAGGCTCCCTCTACAATTAATACAAACATTCTATCAATTTTATTACTCACAAATAATATTAAACTTTACTTATAATAGAAATGTTAATGTGATAGTGATATCATGTTTACATATACCCTCATTTATACTAAATTACAAATACCATCCATTAATACCCATATCAATACTATGATAAATTTTATTAATAATATTAATAGTGTATATATATATATATATTTACAATAGCACATAAACACTATTATTTGCCAGCTCATTGTTGCTTGCAAAACTTTTATTACCATCTTAGCACATCTAATAAGATTATCAATAAAATACTTTTCTTACTCAGGTGACTTTATTTGTGACTTATTTTAGTATGACGATCCCCCTTTATATTACCCTCAATAATAGTATCACTATTTGTTATTAATATATTTAATTTTAATTCTTTTATCTAACTCTTATATATTGTTATAGCATTTATTTAATTATTCATCTCTATTACAAAAATAATTATATGATTAAATATATTGCATACTTGTTATAAATATCTCACTAATCCAACCATAGATTTTATATATGTTAAAAAATATATAATTTAACAATTTATACAACTTCTAATTATGATAAAGACAAGAATATTAATCTATACCATTATTTTGAGTTTGGTTTAATAGAAATTGAAAAAAAATATAATCATAAAAAAAACAATGAATAAACTAAGGATCATTTTAACAATGGTGAATTAGTGCCTAAAGATTGGCCTAAAAAATTATAATATTCAACATTCTCATCACAAATTATATATGAAAACTAAGGATCATTTGGTTATATATATTTTCATAGATTTAAAATTTGAATATTTATTACTATAACATGTTCATTACAATTAGATTTTTAAATAATATTGTAATAATTTATTATGTCTTTGAAATTTGTTTTGTGGATTTTAATGTTGTTTTTTAAATTTAAGTTAGAGTAAGTAGAATCTAATGAGATACCTTAAAAAGATTCAAGTTTTATAATTTAAATCTCCCTCTTATAAATATAGTTTTTTCTAGTCTTACAATTTCTTGTGTCATTTGTTCAATTATTTTAGCATGGATTTAGCCGCAATCTTGTAGGAGGTATTAAGAAGAGTAATTAGTATCCACCCTCAGATAAAAAAAATATTTTTCCTTTAGGAATTAATTTATCAACCCTTGATTAATAGAATTTAAATGATGGATCCCTTTGATAAAGCTACTTTTTATACCTCATAGAGTCCTCCTTGATGAATGGACATATTGTTTTAAGGAATTGTGTAGCTAAACCATCTATTCCAAGACTTTTTGAGTATTCAAATCCTTCAAGGAAATATCAACCTCCTCAAGGGTGAATAAATTATCTAAATGTGCCTATTTTTTGAGACCAATTATTTTGGGTATGCAAGTGCCAATCAATTCCTCAACTATACCTTGAAGTGGATCTCCTTCAACTAGATCAATTAAAAATTATTTGTAATGTTGGAGGAAAATAGATTTAATATCATTAGAGTTGTCATGGAACTACTTCTCTTGATCAATGATAGATATTATCCACTCTTGAGAATGTAAATATGTTCGAGATAACTAAAAAATAATTTGTATCCCTTACATCCTTCCATACAATGTAGCCTATCTCTTAATTGAGATCCTCTACCACAATTAAGTTCAAATATTCTAAGTTTTATTTCAACGGAAGCAACCACTCATTGTAGAAAAGTTATTAGTAAGTGAAAAAGCCAAAACACATTTTTTTTCCATTCTAGACCTCTTTCTATCCATATTCTTATTGTAAGATCATAGTTTAAGGTAGTGCAATAGATTTAATCGCATCATTCCACAATTGTATCCACTTACCATTTTGATGAGGTCTAGGAACATCAACCAAAGGGATATTAGGGAAGAAAGGTGATCAATTTGATTGAGGTGGGAAGTGTTGAGCTTGAAGGATACATTATTAGGTATGAGGAATAAGAATTTTGAAAAGTTTAAAGAATTAGAGGTGATATGTGAGATAGGTTTAATAGAATCTGCTTAAATAATCGTGTCTTGTGGAGAGGGGACAATGGAAAGAGAAATAACTAAGTAAAATATATCAATATAGCTAAGTTTCCCTTAGTTCACCATCTCTTTAGTTGGTCCAAGTGAACTAGTGATGAGTATAAGAATATTTTTTGTCTAAAATGGGATCTAAACCCCTCATGGTATTTCTAGTTAGGATGTAGGAATTCAATTATTTTTTAGAGAGTTTATGAGAACTAAACCAACTTGTATCTTGGTTTTTTCCACCATATCATATTCACCTACTTTTATCCATTTAGTCATAGGGAGGGCATAAAAATCTATTCCCACAATTTAAATTGAGATGAGGAGTCATTAGGCATACAATAAAGAAAAAATGAATAGGTATTCCTTGGATTAGTAGTAAGCACTAAGCACAATTGTTGTTGGGATCCAATCCTCAATAGATGATAAACTTAGCCAAGTATTGGGAAAGGTGGGTCAACCTTACATCCTAATATTTTGATTTATTATTTTGTCCTCATATTAGGAAATGAGGCATCTCACTTTGTGTTGGTAGTTATTTGTCATTTGTTGAATGCTTCAAGGGAGGTGTTTAAGATGTTCTAAGAGCATATAATATCATTATAGCTTTATAAGATAAAACCCTCTTATGACATATTCTCATGACATTTAAGAGCATGACTATAGAATATTTACAGTAAAGTATTGACCAACATTATGAAAAATGATAAGAACTCTTTTAAGAAAAAGCAACCGTGTCAAGGAAAAAGATGTGGACATTTACAAGAACTTTTTTTAAAAGCAAAAGTGGGAGACCACTTATAATTTTATTTATATATAATATTTTACATATAGCTAGTTCAGGCAGACATACCGGCAGGAAAGAACCAACAAGAAAACCCCCAATTGCAGTTTGAGTAACAAATTTTACAAAATATCAAAAAGACCAGTAAGGTCCTAGTACAAATGACCAATTGTCTGATTACAACGTTACAAAAGCACATTGGTTGAATACATCAGTACATATGGACATTCTCTTATGCACCCAAAATACCCAAAAGAAGACATCATACTAGATATACCCATGACCCGAATACATAACACAGTGGAGATTACAAAACCTTACTAAACATAAGACTGATAAGCTAGGAAACCACTTTCAAAAAGATGCAGATTTTCCACCAACATGTTGAAAGCCATTAACCGAGCTTTCTTTTGTTTCCACTTGTCTACATTTGTGTTGGCAATCATGCTCAAAAGAAGGTTTTGATTTGTTAATATTAGGCACATAATGATAAAAAAAATTCTTTTTGGATGAAGATGGAAGTTACAAATCATGAATGCAAACATGACTTCTCAAGAAAGAAATGGCATGCTATTTTCTTTTTAAATAATCAATCTCCTCCATGGAAATGGCAGATCTGTATCTATTTAGAACTTGGTAGAGATGTGAAGAACTGTCATGCATTGTGGATAATAACATGCCTTGGAATATGTCAACATAGGTCTCTTCTTATGAAACAAAACCTTATTTGAATAATTAACATTAGAAATTAATACTTGGCTCATATTGTATAATCACACTAGAAACCAACAATGGAAGATTGAGAGTCTCAACTAAGAATTCCACCTAATAGATAACATTCATACTAGAAGCCAACAACTAAAGACCAAATTTCATAAATAAAGTTCATGTGTTATATATCATGCCTCTGAGGGGACCGTCCACGAGTACCATGAGCCTTTTGAAATCCTTCTTCATCTAAATGCATCTATTCCAAGACCATTGGGAGGTGGGTATACAATATGAGCCAAGTATTAATTTCTAATGTTAATTATTGAAAGAAGGTATATAAATTATTTGAGCATCTTAATTCTCATACAAAGTTACATCTTAGTCAATTTCTCAATGTATGAGTTTCATATATTTGTAATTTTTTCTTAATATAAAAACATATTTTATTTCATTAAAATTAACCTATCTATATTCCATGTTACAAAGGATACTCTTATTTTAAATTATAAGTATATAATTCAAAATTAATTAGTAATTTTAAAGATAGAGTACACATAATTTCTGTAGTTAAAATAAAATAATATTCTTATTTCCATGTGAGAGTTATGTAGAATGGTAGTTTGATGCATCGAAAATATTTATTTCATACATACTTAATTTTTATCATTACATTATGAGTGAATCATCTCAATTATATAGCCAAGCAAATCAAAAATTTATAGAGTGGAAAGAAAAATAATCACACATTTATCATGTTTTTATATGTATAAAGTTTCTACCATCAAACTATTTATACTTATAGATTAAATTATTTTTGAATTTGGTTATTTGGGTTCAACATGTCCTGCTATAGGATTTTCTTGTGTTTTCACTATGTTGTCATGTGTAGATAGATATGTATTTTATAGGTTTAGGAATTTTAGAGGAAGGAAAGGTTGAACAAAATGCATAAGGATGAGATGGAGCCTTGTTTACCTTAGGATTTGGTTGAGACTCCCTTTGAGCATAATCGAGGGGTGGTTGGTCCTCTTGTAGACATGACTAATTTAGAAGGTCTTGTCAAGAGAAATTTAGAGGAGATTGGTAGAGACAAGATGTAATACCCCTCCTCTTACTGGTAGGATTTAGTATTTTTCTATGTGGTTGTTTGCTACTTGTGACGATGATGATATTGTTTGAGTTGGATAGTTAGACATTTGATGAAATGGTATTCCATTAGTAGACTGTTGGTGATTATGTTTATGCACTTGAGGATTTGATTATTTAATATGACATTGTGGTTGGCTAGGTTAGTTGATTTTCAGAATTATATTATGATGCAATGATTTAACGAATTATGTTATGAGATGAATTGTTAGTTTAGAAATGTTAGTTCATCAGTTAGATTATAATTGTTAGAATAGGTGTGATGAAGGACAATATGGCATCACTCGTTCGCGAGTGCCCTGCTATGTTGCGATTCCTTCTCACAATGCAGTGCTTCGATTTAATGCTTTGATGATTATATATATATATGTATGCACATGTACACAACTTCGTTTGTATGCAGGATTTGGAGGTATAAGTCTCGATTCCACCTGCTTCGGCAGGACAGGGCGAGCACCAATAACCCAACGGTTAAATGTTGAAATAGAGGGGACGATGAAGTCCTCCCGTCCCATGATGTCAGATCGTCTCGTTGTGGTATTGCTCACTTTTGTGTAATTGTCGTCTTTTGTGTTTGTGATTGGTGTTTTGTCGTATTTTGCTTGAGGTGGCATTTTATAAGTAATGATTTATTTTATTTAGATGTTTGAAATAATGGTTTATTTTAATGTTGATTTATTTGGATGAAAATATTTAAACGTTTTATTTAATTTTATAAAATCATGTGTTTCAATTAAATAATAATTAAATATTAAATGTGTTTTAATTATTTTAATTAATTATCAGGTGGGGATAATTATTAGAATAATTTATTTAATTAAATAGAAAATGTGTTGTGCAAGAAAGTGGTAAAAATAGAAATTAAAACAAATAAAACAAATAAAAGAAAGAAAGTTGTGCAAACGAATAGGAATTCAGATCTAATTAAAAAGTTAGCTTTTAAAGAAGGATTTTGATTTTTTTTCTGATTTTTGTTGAGACTTGAGGGAGGAATATTATCTTTTAGGAAATTAAGAATTTTTGGTAAGTTTTACACATAGATAGGGATTGGTGACAGAGGTTGTGAAAGAGATTGGCTGGGTATTTTTTTGAAATTTTAGAAAAAGAGTTTCATCTGTTTCTGGTAATTGTTTTTGGGGAGGTTTCTAAATAGGGAATTGGATTTGAGTTCGAGGGCGAAAGTCTGTAGAAGAGATTTGGAAACACGAACAAGAAGCTCTTCGAGGGCATCAGAGTCAAGCAGGCATCTTCAGATTTGTCAAATAAGCTTTGGACACCAGGTTCCTCTCGAAGTCTTCTTCTCGTACCCTTTCTTTTATCTGTTTGCTTCAGAAAGGAAAAATAAACTTTATTAAAAAATGATTTTTGAGAATATAGGAAAAATCTACTGTTTGAACTGAAAACTAGTGCAAAATATTAGACTATAAATTTTAAGGAAGAAGAAAATCATAGTACTGTTCCAATCTGTCATATCTGAAATCTTTGTCTTCTGAAATATTCAGTTTAGCAATATGAGGATTTTGAAAAAATAATTTTTGTAGAGAATAATAAATCAGAAGTTTTATTAATATATTTATGTATATTATGGATCTATGTTATTTCTTGTATTTTCCCTTGTTTTCTTATCAGTTATGAAAATCTGGTTCTCTGTATCTCTATCTCTGTTTTAAATATATATATATGAAAATAATATGTACATATATAAATAAATATATATTTTTTCATATATATATATATATATATATATATATATATATATATATATATATATATATATATATATATATTAATGTTATATATATACAGATATCTATATTATTATCCTTAAATTAAAAATCTGTGTTTAAGTAGTTGAAAATTTGTTATTCTTGAAAAATAAAATTTTAGCTGATTTTCATCAGCGTCCGTACTAGGACGGAATTATATTTTTAAACAAAAAAAACATGAACAAGAAAAAATAAATAAAAAAATAAAAATTTATAAATAAAATTTTATAAAAACAAATTTAAGTTTTTAATATGGGAGAGGAGAGGAACGGCGCAGGCCGTACCCCCTCCCTGCCCCTGCGCCAGCCACGGACTGGCACAGCAGTCCGTGGACTGCTGGCGCAGCAGTCCGTAGGACTGCTGCGCGCAGCAGTCATACGGACTGCCGCGCGCACAGTCTGTAGGACTGGCCGGAGTCCCTTTTGGGACGGACTTGTCTTTTTAAATTTCTTTTTATTATTTATTAAAAACTTATTAAAATTTGGTTTGTATTTATAAACATTTTCATATTAATTAATATGTGTTAAATATTGTTTTATTTAAGTTTAATAATATATATATTCTCATATATTTGTTAAATGATAATGTGATATATATATATATATATATATATATATATATATATATATATATATATATATATATATATATATATATATATATATATATATAATGTGTATATTCACTATTTGCGTATAATTATATTCATTTTTGATTATTTGTAAAAATTTACGAATTACAAGAAAGAGAAATGTTAATAGACATATATTATATGTGATAAACTGTATTTATAATAATTTGCAAGTTTAGAATTTATTGATTGGATTTCTTTGTGAAAATCATAGAGTTGGATTTTATGGATTATTAAATAAAACAAATGTGAAATTGTAGATATTTTATTTAATATCAATTATTTTAAAATGGAATTAGGATTATTTAATTATATTTTAAGAATGTAATTATAATTATTTTATTTAATATTCTTCGATATATTTTAAAAAAATGTAATTTTGTATTTATTTAAAATGTTAAATAAGGTTTATATATAGAGATTTATATGCTAAGAGGGCATTATTTTAACAATCGTTATGTTGAACAAATAATATAAACAGAAAATTAGCCCTATTTTGTAGTGTATATGGATTGGATTGAGTTGTATTTTATTTGAAAGTGAGAATCTTATTTATTTTTATAACGATTTGCAAATGGGTGAAATTAATTTTATTGTTGACTGGAAGTGTATTACATTAAGTTTGTGCATTGGTTGATCGTTCTGTTGTGTTAATCATTGATTCTGTTTGTTGTGAGTCAAATTGTAAGATCGTTGTGTAATGAATGGTTGGGTAACCTAGGAGGAGAAATAGAGGTCTCCCTTGGATACCACTCGAGAGTGTATCAAATTTAATTGTGAAGATTTCTTTGGGATATTGCCACTCACTACCTTATGGTTGATTGACTCGTTCGTGATATCTTGTTACTATTGTTAGTTCTTTGATGAGGAAACCCTAGTGTAAGCCTTTATAGAGTCTTCTAGAGGCTTGTTTTATTGTTGGTGAATGTTTGTCATTTTATGTGCTCTTGACATGGCAAGATATTAGTATCATTAATTTGAAAGGGTTGTACGAAACTTGGTGAGACTTTGATTATGCGTTTATTGCGAGATGGATTTTCCTCGCTTGTTTATGTTTTGAGTTATATGTTTTATTCGTGATAGTACAACCCTTGCCTAGATTTGAGATATGTTCGGGGTCATATGGAGAGTGGCTCTTCGTGGGCGCCGGCACCTCGGGTAAGAGGAAGTGCCAGGGGAACCCACGTAAGAGTAGTTAAACAAGCGATAACTTAATTAATGTATTTAGTGGGTTGGGTTAGTTAACACATAACAAGATAAAAACATGCACCTCACCCCTGCCGTTAGTTCTTTCAAAGGCTAAGGATGGGTGGGAAGACCTGGTTGGTAAGGTCACTACCTTGTCTCTATGAAAGGTAAGTGGCTCCGCATGAGTAACCCTATGGGGCGGCACCTTGAAATAGGATGTCTGGATAACCATAGATGAAGGCGGCTCCTTGAGCTAGGTTGTCTGGATAATCCATGTATAGATGGAGGCGACACCTTGTGATAGGTAGTCTGGCGAATTCATGTAAGACCATGCGATGACACTCTCCACTAGACACCCTTGTCCTTGTTTCTTGTCACCTCTGGATATTGTAATTTTTATGTTGTTCTGACTTGCTACTTGTTGCTTATGGAATGGTGTATTGAATGTTTGGTTCAGAGTTATTATGGAATCGTATTCCTTTTATTGGTTCTGATTTATTTGGAAATGTAGTTTGGGTGTTGGTTCGGCTCTTCTGGATGTAATCTCTTTATGATGTTTCTTTGAATTCTTGTGAATCGATTTATGATTGTTAAGTGATAGTACTTCATGTTATCGTGATGAGTTTCTTGGTATTACTTGTTATGTGATTTGAGTACGTCGATGGTTGTGCATTGCATTCTTGAGTTGTACTTGTTCTGTATCATGTTGTTGAGTCGGTTGACATTCATGGTCGGGTTCACTTCCTCGTCACCTCTGAGCACGGGGGGTGAGTTACTTGTAATTCACATGGTTGGGTGGAACGTGCTCCGCACCCGTTGGGTTCCCCATCAGCGTCTTTTCTTCTCAGCGTTCTACAGTGGAGTCGTACCAGTGATCAGTTGTACTTCATATATCTTTATACTTGTATCAATTCCCATGTTGGGAAGTTCAATGTAATTCATTTGTCAAAGGAAATTGTAATGTAATATTATATCAATGATGTAATAGTTAGGCTCCTTTGTAACTCTATTAAGGGATTTATCATGGATGTAATTATGCGATGTTTATCATACTCGCATCATGGCTATTGGATGTATTATTGTATATGGTTATCATGAATTAAATGGTTATGTTATATTCTTTATTTGTTATTATGTTTAGTTGTTGCGATGTAACCTCGCGTGCCCCAGAGGACCAAGTGTGTTGATGCTATGTGTTATGCTATGTGGTTATGGTTAATGTCATTGCATGTTTAATTTTATTGTTTAAAAAAATTAAAAATTATTGCATTGTGTGTGTTCTCTGGGGTTTGCACGACGGGCATTACACAAGAATCATGTTATAGATGGATTAGTTGGAGTTCATTGCCTCTACCATTCTCTTGAATTGCAACATTCACATGTTGTCATTTCTTCTAATAATTTAAAAATATGAAGAAGGTTCAAGTTTAGAAGATTATAGGAACCCTTTATTCCCTTTGGTCTCAAGTTTGGAAACTAAAGATGGAAACTCCATTACAAACTTGAACTAGGTAACTTGAATTCATGGAAAAGGATAAGGTTCACAATAAGATATAGTTCTTTGAAGAATTTTGGATTCAAGTTGTGAAATGATAGATCTACTAATGTTTTTTGTGAAAATGACCCTCTTTATTAGATACATTGCCACTATTGGTGGAGTATTTCTAATTGGATGTTATTTTTCTAACTTACAACTATATTTTTCTTGTTGTTGTTCCATGCCAATATGATTGATCATTTTTTGTCTCTTTATTGGTCTTTGTAAAAGGGTGGGGCCCTTTCAAAATTTCTATTTCTAATTCATAAATTCAACCAAAAGTATTTACCCTAAAATTAAAATATAAATAATTTAAACTTTAAAATAGTCTTTTTTGATATTATATAATAGCCTCATGTATTTAATTTATAAATCCTATTATTCTTTATGTTTAATCTCAAAATTTTAATTCTCTCAAGTATAGATTACAAGCACACATTCTTTACATTTTTTCTCTTTCTTTTGTACTATTTTGTATATGGGTGTCTTATATGCATTGCCTCAAACATATAATTTTGATGTCCTATACCTAGTTATAAATGTAGTTTTATGAATGTATTCCTCCTTTATTCTTTGCTAATTGTAATTGAATATTAGACCTATTTTTTAAAATATGGCCACCCCTCTCAATTAGTAAAATAAGTCATCTATTTTAGGTGGTGGATATTAATGTTAATTGTTTATTTATTGAACATACATAATCAAGAAAACTTGGAAAAGTGTCTTATCTTTATTTTTCATAAAAATAGTTGGAGCATCCCATGACAAGACACTAGAACATATAAATCCTTTCTTTAAAATTTCATTTAGGTTCAATCCTTTAATTCATGCAAATATGAAGTGTTTGTTGATAGGGATCTCTAGATATAGGGGCTAATTCATGCATGAACTCTATTATAAAATAAAACACCCATTTAAGAGGAAACATGAGGAGTTCATTCTAGGATTTAGACATCCTAAGACTTTTGTAATGGGGGTTTATTTTCATTTGAATGGTTCTCATTCACTTTTACTAAATAAAAATTAACAACAAACAAGGCACACCCTTTTCTTTATTCTCTTTTGAGTTGTAAAATAGAAAATTTAATAATACTTTCATTCCTTCTTATCCTAATAGAAATATTTTATTATACATTTCATTCAAACAATCTAGTTTCTTTCCTCTAAATTTATTCTTTGATTCATACATTTAGTTCACTAACCATTTTTGGAGTAATGTCATAAGACTCAAAGGAAAAATATGAAGAATTTTATCCAATTTTCCATTGTATGCACCCTAAAATTTATATCATGAACTGTTTGATATAATGCCTCAAATGAATATGTTAATGAACTGTTTGATATAATGCTTTAAATAAATTTCCAATAGTGTTTTTGACGGAGTATGATAGAAATAGTGTTTTTGATATAATGCCTCAAATTTCCAATAGTGTTTTTGATATAATTCCTCAAATAAATTTGTTAATGAACTATTTGATATAGGGTGCATACAACGGAAACACTATTTCTATCATACTCCGTCAAAAATTACCATGAACTGTTTGATATAATGCCTCAAATAAATTTGTTAATGAACTGTTTGATATAATGCCTCAAATAAATTGGAGGTGCCCTAGTAGAAATGTATGCAAAATGTGGAAGCATAGACATGGCATGTTAATTTTTTGACAGAGTAGAAATGTATGTCAAGCAATTGTAACATTGCAAATTCAAATAGTGTTTTTGACGGAGTATCATAGAATTTTTATAGTGCTTGTGAAAAGGAATTAGAAAATTTCAAACAAATGCAATTTCAAACAAACAAATGCAGTTTCAAATCAACAAATTTGAAAATTTTTGCATTTAGGGTTTAGAAATTTAACAAACAAATGCATTTTGAAGTCTATGAAATTCAAATTTGACAAACTTGGTGAGATATGCAAGTCAGGTTGATGAACTATGGAGATATGAAGTCAAGTTTTCCATTCGTTGTTCATGTCCGGGTTCGCATTCATCGTTCACCACACACACAAAGCATAGGGAAAGCAGAAAAAGGCACAAAGTGACAGTGACAAGTTCATTTTTTTTTTATGCCTTATTTGAGGGGGTTTGGTCTAACCCATGTTCGACTGAACCCCTTAAAATATATATTTTTTGTGATTGTTTTAGGGTTCGGTCGAATGGACAGTTTGACCAAACACATATGTTCAGTTGAACATGAATGGTGGTTCATCCAAACCATATAATACCATCCTTGTTGGTTTGGAGTCCCTCATCATCCTATATTTGGATTGCATTATCCTTTGCATTAGGTTTTACATTGGTTAATTTGCATTATAGCATTTCAATTTTTGCATTAGTGAAATTTCAAATAGATTGCATTATTGCATTTAAGTTCATTGAAAATAATTCAAAATATGCATTTGCATTTAATCTTCAAGTCATACAACATAAAAAGCATAAAAAACAATTGAAAATTTTAGAATTTTTTTTAAAAAATCCCTAGTGGGACTCATTCATCACCTTGGGCGAATTAGTCCCTTTGCACCCCTAAAACTGCCTTTTATAACACTAAAAACCCTGTTTCTGCACTTTTGTTTGTTTCCATTAACTATGTGTACCAGTTGGTTAAGTTCCTATTACATGAATTTCACTAAATCTAGCTTAAATTAGCCCATTTCATGCATTGCTCAATTTCAAATTTGCATTTACAACATTTCATCTTTCATATTGCTGCATAGTGCTTTCTTTCATATATGAAAATTGCATTTAAACATTTCACTTTAGGTCATTGAATTGCACTTTATTTACTTTCTCATGTTAGCATGTGTTCTTTTCAAGCATTTAGTGTTTCTAGAATATCAAATGGCTTCTATGATTCTATTTTCTATACTCATAGGCATAATCTAGGAAAGCAATGTAAAACCTTTCATAAACATTTGGGATACCCTCCTAGTATCTACCGAATTTGTAAGAATGTCATAACACAAGAGGATACAAGTGTAGACAATCATAACAATCATACTTGTTCTTCTCCCAATACCTCTCCTATTAGTGACGAAGGTATCTAGGTGAAAGAAGATACAATTATTGAGAGTCTTGATTGTCCCTCTCCTCCTCCATCTTTGGAAGATATTAGAAAATAAGAAGATGAGATCATAGAAACATTTCTAAACATCACCTTACATAGAATCCATTCATCCCTTGCTCATAAGAATTTTTTCATAGATGACCATGAAAATTGCAATTTTCCTTCTCCTACTATCCCTCCTCAATGTGAAGAGGATAGGTTGGTGTTAGAAGATGCACCTATTGAGAGTCATGAGAATCTTGCTCCTCCATTCCCTAATGCCCCTACCATTTGGGAAGATCTATTTAGTAAGCATGAAAACCATAGTTGTCCTTCTCTTGATGTCTCCCCTACTTGTGATGAAGCTACTTTCCAAAATTAAAACATCGAATGTGATGAACATATTACAAGCTCTCCTAATAGGGTAGATAATATGGCACAGAAGTAGAGAAAAAGCACAACCAAGTAGATCCCTCTCCTAATATCCCAACTATTGATAAACAAGACAATCCAACCATTGATAGCTCCCCTACTTGCGGTGAAGTCATTTTGGAATAATCAATCCTTGAATGTCAAGATCATTTGGATTGTAGTTCTCCTAAAAATTCTCCTCCTAGGGAAGATATCATGATGCAAGAAAAGGAAAACATTGACAATAATGATATTATGCCACTAGATGAAGATGATGAAGTAGTATTAGACTCTCCTTTACCAAGGGATGTTAATATTATTCAACCTCAACTCTTCCTTTACCCACCATCACACAAAACTCAAACTCAAAAAAAACCTGAACTTATCCTTTACCCACTGAAGAATAATGTATCACAACAACCAAGTCATAATACCATTGCCCATACATACAAAAATGGAAATAATCCACAACCACAACAACCAACCCCAACACCCTTACCTTTGCCTAATCTCATTTTTCCTAGTGCTTCTCGTTTAACTTCGCATAATGGGAAGGAGTATGATCTTGTTGAACAACTTAAGAATACTCCTACAAAGATATCCCTCAGGGACTTGATTTAGAATTCACCTAACTATCACACTATGCTTCAAACTGCCTTGCAACAAGTTCCTATCCCCTTTAATGTGCAACTGAATGACATAGCAGCCATGATTCAAGGAATAAATGCTGACATTGTTTTCGACCAAAGTGAGATCCCTCCTTTGGAAGTGCAAAAACAAAATGAAGCTTTCATAATAATATCTCAATACAAAACAGAAGGGATAAAGTGAACCCTCATTGACAATGGCTCAACCCTTAATGTGTGTAGTGTGACCCTTTTTGATAGGCTTGGCATCGATAGATCAAACATTCAACCTAAGTCTTTATCTATTAAGGGATTTGACAATGTAGGAAAACAACTGCTTGGTGTGATCACTTTTCCTATTACAGTTGGGAAGACCACATTGGAAACACTGATCCATGTTATGCCACATGATCTCTCATATAATCTTCTCTTAGGCAGAATGTGGATTCATGCAATGAAATGAATGCCTTCTAATCTTCATCATGTAGTGAAGTAAATTTCTACAACAACAAAGTGTACACACTCGAAGTCACGAAGCTATTAGAAGATGATTGGGGTTCCTTAGACTTCATACCAACATTCATGGGAGAATACAAGATCATAGAAAAAGACTCTGAAAAGGGAAAAGAAACAATGGTGATGTTCACACAAAATTTGAAAGACCCTTTGAAAGCATCCACCTCGACCAATTTAGAACAAAACACAAAAAAATACACAACAAACTTTGATGAACTTAATCATGAGCAACAACCAAATCCAAAAGAAATGAAAAAGATTTATGGAAAAGGTAATGAACTTATGAAACAACTTGGCTATAGTTGAAAAGGATGTGGTGCTAAAGAACAAGGTATTTGCAACCCTATAGAGCCTAACATGCAAGAAACGACTCATGGTATTGGTTATTGTCCTTTGATAGAAATAAACAAGCCTTCACTTAACATCAACACTCTCACAAAACATCCTTGTAAGATGACTTTCACAGTAGTGCATCCTGAATTGATAGACACTATTGGTCTTGAAAATTATTCTTTGCAGGAAATGAAGAAAACAAAGAAATCTTTGCTTAATATAAATGTCATCACACAAAAAACTAATGATTTGAGTTCATTAGATTTTAGACCCTCCTATAAAGGAGAGAATGAAATATCGCAATCTAAAGAGTCTTGCGTAGGTATAACAACTAATACTAAGCAGGAGACATCTTTGTCACAAAATAAAGGAACATCTTCTACTTTAGATCAAGAAGGTATCTTCTCGATACTCCTCCACGATTGCTTGATATCTCTCCCTCAAAGAACTCGAAAGAAATTTTATTACAAGACTTGATTTTTGGCCTATCATAGAGTTCATGGCTATGCTACTATTGAATGTAAGGTTTTAACCAACAAAATTCAACATCTTAAGGAATGTGGTGCTCTTCCTTGGGTTGAAGCACCTAGTTCTTCTAACTAAAATTTATTTTCATCCTATTTGGCACACCCTTGTCCTACACTAAGTGGGGGAAAGGGGTTAGGTAGCCTTGTCCTTGTATGTCACTTGTCATTGTCTCTTTTGGGCTAGTTGATCACCTTTCATTTACATATAAGAGCAATCCTGGGATGTGGACGACATGCCTTAAGTTGACTCGCATGTGACATACTACCTTATTCATCACGTAAGCTTATCGGAAACATATGACTTGGCATAGGGATTTCTGAATAAGATCTTGTGTCTTCTTCTACTTTAAAGAAATTTCTCATAGTAATGGTGTTAGCAACCACTTTAAAGTGGGGGCATACATTGACATTCATATTTTCTTGCACAATTTTCTTTCTTCTTGTCATGTGTCCTTTTCTTGGTGGTGTCATTGGGTTTGATTCCTTCCAAGAGAATGATATTTCTTTGAATTTTCCTCTCTTGGATACATTATGCATGATGTTCCCTAAGAAGAGACCTTGCATGAACTAAGCAAAATCCCTTTGAACAAATCTTACACTATTTTTGCATTTATAATATCTATGATTTTCAAGCATATGAAGTATGGCTTGCCTCATGGAGCTCGAAGATCATTTTTGTGTGGCACCTTATCAAAGTTATCAGGAGGTATAACTTTGGTATGGTTTGAGCGGGGAGCCCAATTTGAGGCATGACTTTCCCTATAGCCGCTTTCTTGTGAGTGTGAGCACATACCGACCACGTTTGTATGTGTCTAACCTCTTGGGATTACTCACCCCATGGATGACCTGGAATTTTGTGTTCCTAGAGTGAGCATATTGTGGATTACTCACCCCACAAATGACCTAATGTTCCGTGGCCCCAGAGTGAGAGCATCTTTTCCACCTCATTTTTCTTTCTTTTATTTATTGGAAAGGCGAGTTCACAACCTTCTAATGCAAACTTTAGCCTCAAGTTGAAGCATACTAAATGACGAAGGGTTGATAAAGTTTTAATGTCAAATAATGATGATGGAAGGAGTTCTAGGGTTTATAGAAGAGAACAAAAATATGCCTTTGTACAATATGAGATATTGTTTGAGATTTTATCATAAATCCACTTTATTTTCCTTCAAGACAACCTTAAATCTAAACCATAAACCAATACAACAAACTTTAAATGTAATATACACATTTAATTGAGGCATATATTAAGGAATATACACATTTGCATGTATAAATTTCTCATAATTTTTGTATATTAAAAAATACACTTAGTCAATAACAAATATTACAATAGTGATGGAAGAATATCTTGAAAATCCTCCAATTTTTCAATACTTGTAGCAATACATGTAGGGAAATAATTCTCCCATTTGTAGCCTAGATCATGAAATATATTGTACAAGAAGAAACAAAATGAGTTGCTTCCTAGTTTCTTTTCTCCAATCCACCTCAGCTGGCCCTGTTATTTGCACTCCAAAATGCTTCAAAACATGTACATCCCTTGCTCCCTTGGAAACACATGGGTAGTAGCCTCTCTGTGGTTCTGTACTCTCACTAGAATTTGGTCCACAAAAAACCTACAAAAGCCTAACAATTTTAGACATGGACTCACATAAAAATCATTAAAAGACCAATAACTGAATAATGTCAGACATACACCTTTTGACTAGATCTATTATCGCCTACATGCATTCTATAAGTAGATCGATTGGAGATCCTACAATGGTGATGTGGCCCATATTTTGCTACTTTCTCATCTCTTGATGATCCTACATATAAATTTCAAATATATAAACATAATTAACATAAAACATGTAGTATATAAGAATCCAACAAATCTATAAAATGGAAAAGAAAGAGAAGATTGAAAACTAGAAAATGCACCAACAACTGATGTTTCTCATACCACTGAACACTTGCACCAGCAACCGATGTTGATATTTTCTTAAGTTGAGAATCTTAAGTATAACCTACAATCACAAATGCATCAACGAAAGTCCTAAATGCATATGAAATCAAACACCAATAGAGAATACCAACTTAAAGGTAGTCAATAGAGAGAAACATATAATTATCATTTTGCAAATTAACAATAATGCAATTTTGTAAACCCTTCTACAATCAAACTTAAATGCTTGAAAGAAATTAGTGATCAATAATATGACTTTACAAATTCAATGTGCATACTTACAAATCAATCTAGGGAACCATCTAAGTCTACTCTACTCTTTATTGTGTCAAGTATTGCCTTGTGGTCAGACTCACACACTTTCCACAAGTTCTTGTTCGTAGGTCTGCCCTTATATTTGATCAAATTATTGGAGTTAAAATGACACTGAGAGGGGGGGGGTGAATCAGTGTCTTAACAGATTTGAGTAATTTTCACAAATTCAAAAACCCATAGCTCAAATATTATCTCAATATACTTTGATTAATGCATTGATGAGTTGAATGTAATCATTCATAAATAGACTTGAGAAAAGTAATAACCAAACAGTGAACTGAAATAAACAACAACACAGTAAAGCAAAGGGAACTCAAAAGAACGAGAAGACTCAAGATTTTTCTGAGTGGAAAACCCTCTTGGGGTATAAAAACCACTCCCTAAATGCCTTCCAGGCTTAATCTTTTAAACAAAAGTTCACAATGCCTTATAGGCTATTTATGATCACCCACTCAAGGAGCACCAACCCTCATTTAGAGATATCTATCTCAAGGAGTACCAACCCCTCAAATTATACATTTGAACAATAAAAAATATTTCAGAGGATCTCTCTGTTTTCAGTCAAGCTCACAACTCTCTGTTTTCTTATAGAGTTCATTCATTCATTTCCATACAGACAAGGATTGATACTCTTAGAATTACAACCAACAACCCTTACAGTTTTCAACACTGGTATTTATATACATTTCAAGAATGTTAGTCAATAATAAGGTCTTACGTTTTTCACCAGAATTTGAAATTCACATGCTAAATTTAGCTGAATAATGATAGTTTGTAGATGATGAAAAAATCAAGAGTAATGCTTATCCAGAGAGATGTAAATCATCCATTATTTCAAAAATGCAACTGCTCAAAGAGAAACTTCAATGAATATGCTGCCATGTAAACGGTTTTGAGATTTGATGCAATCAATGATGTCAGCCTGCAACTGTATTATGAAGTTTTCATAATGACCACAGAGTTTGAGATTTCATTAACCACTCGCTGAGACATCCAAATAGTTCTGCTGAAAGCAATTACACTGCTAGACATTCCTCTTAGTTAACGCTTTCGCCATAACTCAGCAGAGTTGGGAAGAACACAACGAATATATCATGTCTCATCAATAGGCTTCCTTAGAGTATTATTCATTTGCTGAGACATCACCAAGTCTTTCACCAAGATCTCCTTTAGTTTCATTCACTATTGCTGTGACTAAACGATATCGGAGAGTCCTCTTGTAGACTTCATAATGTTTTTCCGAGAGTCACTTGATACACATTGTCGCCTTGACAATTCAATACCTATGTCGAAGACCTTTGTCCTTACCAAGTCGCCAAGACAATACAGTTGTCACACCAACATAAACCTTTTTCCTTATGTGCATCGCTATAACATTATGATATTGGGGAGACATCTTGTAGACAGGTCTTTGTTTTACCGAAAGTCATTCTGAGTCGCTGTGACTTTATGATTCTCTCATTGATGCAACCTTCTCCCTTATGAGTGTCACTATAGCATACTGTCATCGGGGAGACCTCTCGTAGAAAGCTTGAGTCATACCAAAACACTTCATTCAATCAGAGTCGCTGAGTCAATCCAGATCTTATGCTGATGAAGTCCCTTTATGATCCATCGGTGAGACTAAAGGTCACTCACTGAGACCTCTCGCCGAAAACCCTAGCTCTTACCGAAGAAACTACCTTTACATCATCAATCGGAAAGACAAGAAAACCTCGCCAAGACATTATATCAATAGCCATTAGTTTCATTGAAAGACCACGTGACCATTTCTGTTCGCCGAGACTTCCAGAATGTCCTACCGAAGGCAATTGTTCAACAGCGGTCGGTGTGACATTGAACATTTGTTATGACATCACACCGAAAGCAATAAGTCAGGCCGAAGTGAATCCCAGATGTGATGTCAGTGAGACAAAACCACTTTGCTGAGACCTATTCTAAGAACCCTAACTCTTGCTGATACGCATCCATCCACCATCGATCGGTGTAACATTGCAATTTCGCTGTGACTTCACACTGATGGTATTACACTTTGCCGATAGAATTCCTCATACATTAGTCGGGGAGACAATATGCTTTCACTATGATCTCAGCCCGACGGAAAAACTTATGCCGATATGCTCATTGTGAAGCGGGTCGGTGTGAAATTTCATGTTCGATAAGACCTTATCCCAATAGTATAACATAGGCCGATAGAGAACAATTTTTGTCACCGAAACAAAAGAGAAGTCTTGTCGATAGTAGCCTGTAAGATAAATTCAATCGCCATGACATCTAAAATGTCTTGTCGATAGGAAACTCAGACATTTCAAAGTGGATCAGGGAGACCCTGCCATTCTCACTCCGATATGAGTAAGCCCGAAAGAGAAACAACCAATACCTATGAAGTGTAAGGAGAACCATCCTGAGATAGATTATCAATGAGAACAAACTAAAATAGATTTTTTCATCAAGGGAAAACTGTAAACACAACTGAGATCCAACACAAATGAACATTGGCTATGACAAACAGGTTCGAGTAGTGAAGAATATTTCAATGCGTGTCAAAGTCCTCAAACAATCAAACTAAAACATTGTTACTGTGTACCTTCTAAGTCATATTCAAATAACAACCACCAAACCTTTAGGATATTCTATGTTTTCTCCATCTATAACTAGGGCCTCCAATTTATTTGTGGCCTTGATACAATGACATAAGTAATAATTTGTACCCTCTTCATTGTCTTCATCTTCAATCACAACATAAACATGCCCTTCATTGATATGTTGATCTTGTTAGATGTATTTAATGAACATCAAAATAAAACCTGAAAGTAAGATATATTCCCTGGTTCTAGTAGGTCTGATACATGATTGGATTCAATGGATGATTGCATCTACATGATTTGTAGAGTCATTGGGAGCGAATAAGTGTCAAGTGGGGTTATACTTCTTACAAACTATTCGTCAACCCACTCTATTGACTCACAATTATTCCATGCTTGAAGTGTACATGCAGAACAAAAGCATACCATCTTCCACGTATGGATAGTCCATGTACCTACATGGGAGCTTCTAAAAGAGTGTAGCTTGTTCGATCCTATTAGTGTACAATAATCCTAATATTTTGCAATGTTATTATCGTCTACTAAATGAAAAAATCTACAAACTAAAGAATTACCTTCACTACCTGGATCCATTGCATGATTGCACCACTCAACAATTGATCTTGCATTTTTCAACTTTACAATGTCTTTGTACTTTAACTCTTCTCATGCTAAGGCTATTTTGATACATGAACCTGCTCCATCATGCTTTCTCTTTCCATGCCCAGCCTCTAATAAGTTCCACATATGGGGAACACCATTGATCCTATGCATCCTACTCAACTAGTAAAACATTTTGGAGTTCTTGAATTGTGATATACAGTTATATGACCATATGATATACTGACTGAATGATATGCCCTTGCTAGCCAAATCAACATAGAACATCTGAAAGCAACATTGCACAAGCTCTATAGAATGTGTGCAATCATCACTAATGTAAAAGTGGTACTCCCTCAATACTTTCCTGTTATCCTCTATACTATCATTTGCATTAATGAATGCTATATGCACAAATATAGCAACATGTGTGGAGTTTTAGTACTGTGATTGCACCTCATTATGTGGCTGTAGTGTGTAGTTCTCTATGAAGTCGACAATTGAAACAATGCTATGAAGTAGAAACATGTCCTTGCATAACTTGAACTATGAGTCCAACCATTGAGCTCTATGTGTATGCCTTGAATTCTCATAGACCACCTGATCACATAAAATTCCCATAAATTGATACATTGGAATCTTATCAGTTACCAATTCTCACTTCTTTGATTCTTTCCCATCTTTTAGACTATAAGGCATTGTCTTGTATTTGCTAAATTCCACAATTTTGTCTCCAATTGTGTGTGTACTATCCATGTGTTTGAAAATTGGAAAATGTTGCATGCCACCACAATTATCACATGTGCCATCCAAATACGACATCTTGTAAAAAAATTAACCATCCACTCTTTCACATAAAATGGAAGATAAGAATTCCATTGAGAATTTAGGTGGAGGCCTTATATTAAATTCCTACAAAACATTGTTAGTATGCATATTATCTACACATATACGTACATAAACATCATAATGGTTAGAAAACTCAATATTTACTCTACAACAACAAGTAGTGCGTGTGTGATTTATTTTGACATAAAAAGGATTTAGCATTTCAAAATACGTTTGACATATTTTAATTTCAGGAAACTTTTGTACAAAACCAGAAAAAAATTTGGGTTTGAGTGGTATCCAAATAATGCTTTGGATGTGGCTCATGGATTTTAATACCAATTCTCCTTCTTACAACATTTGTTTGATTGGGAGAGTTCCTTGTGTTATCCTTCCAATAATCTACTATTAAAAATCTCAAGGCTTGAGCAATTCTTTTATCTTTCCATGGCACTCTACCCGAGAATGCCCATAACTCCTTGCTATTTGGATCCTCCACTCTTTCACGCCTTCCTTTGGCTCTCATTAGAGATGATCTACTTATTTTCAAAAACTTGTATTTGTAAGGTTCACCTTGTACCTTATTTGATTGCTTAGCAGTTTTGTTATCATGCGTCATGTGGCACAACTATCCTTCATGCATAAGGTAGAATCCATGCTCTCATATGCACTCATCAAGTTCTTTACAATGTAATTTTCACTTGAGTCATTTGAAACTCTTAGCCCAAGAGCCTTCATGGTGGGTCTAAATTTGAGTTTCCTCATCATTTCAATAAATAGTTGGCATCTTCCAACCTCACTTAGCTTCTCAAAAAATAAACTCCATATCCTTTGTCCATATCTTTGACATGTATGTTTTGGAATCTTATTAGGCATCCATTTCAAAACATTGAAATTAATATCAATCAAAAATTTAGGTTTTCTATGCAAAAATCTAGGAGTTCTCAAATGTAAATTTTTTTCAACATTAGGAATGTCAGCAACATTAGGGATACTAGATCACGTACCTTCAATCAGAGGTGCAATTGATGACATACCTTGAGATGGACATGTAAACAATGTTGTACCTCCAACTTGAGTTTTTTTTTTGTGGAGTTCCTTCAAATAGAGATGTGTTTGCTGCTATACTTTCAAAAGCCAATGTTGTTGATGTTGTGTCTTCAATTGGAGATGTGATTTCTGATGTACTTTGAAAACCACATGTTGGTGTGCCTTCAACTGGAGATGTGCATTGAACTTCACCTATGGTTGATGATGTGCCCCCAACTTTGGGATCCATTTGTGTCCTTCCATGAATTTTGTTCATTTGTGCCCTTTGTGCTACCAATTGGACATCTCTCATAGATTTCACGAGAATTTCTTGTTGTATGGACTACAATTCCTTTGCTTCACGAGCTTGTATTTTTTATTCATTTCTCCTTGCATTTTTAACTGCATGTTCTTCCACTATTAGAGGATTTGGTTGTTTCCTCAACATGAAGTTGAATGCTACATGCTCACAAATTCACATAGAACAAAATTAAGTAATGCATTTTATGAAACATATTGATATCGTTGATTACATTGCATTTTATAGAACACACCAAAGAATTTTATGAAAGAAGGAAGCAATCTATTTGGAAATATGCCTCCAAGAAACATGGTCTCATGGTGATGGAAATCACCATGCAAGACCACATTTCTTTGAGGCATTCTTTCAAATAGCTCACTGCATTTTTCTATGCAACCACATTTTTCGTAGATGTCTACCAAAGCATCTTATCAAACATGTCTATGCTACAACATTTTTCATACATGTCTACCTTAGCCTTTTTCATACATGTCTACCAAAGTATTTTATGAAAGAAGGCACTGAACTATTTTGAAAAAATGCCTCCAAGAAATGTGGTCTCATGGTGATGGACATCAACATGAGACTACATTTCTTTGAGGCATTCTTTCAAATAGCTCACTGCCTTATTCTATGCTACCACATTTTACGAACATGTCTATCAATGCATCTTATCAAACATGTCTAGGCTACAACATTTTTCATACATGCTTACCTCCATACCTAGAGAAAATTAAGTAATTAATTTTTGCAAACATATCCATACCGTTGATTACATTGCATTTTATGAAACACACCAAGCATTTTATGAAACATATTGTTATCACTGATTACATTGCATTACATATCTTTAAAACTAAAAGCATTAATTTGCATTGCATAACTAATGCAACTTATCAAAAATTGCATACCTTATGAAACATT
>VDFB02047230.1:346952370-346971395 GCA_007258455.2 Sequoia sempervirens | reverse complement strand
CATGAAGAACATGAATTCAAAGAAGGGTTTGGGATGCTATATCTTGGAATTATTCACTATTTCTTTGGCAATGAGGTAACTTAGAAAGATAAAAGGCATTTTTAATTGCACAAAATTTTTCCTTTTTTATTTCCTAGAAAGGTAAATGGTATGAATGAATGAAAACTTGTGTTAACAACTATGTCATGTGACTTGAATTTATCTAAGCACATGATGAAGGTGAAATTTTTATGGCACAAAAATATTAATGGAAACTTGCATTAACATTGATGAAAGCTCTTAGGTTTTCCAAAGTAGTTTAAAATAAAATTTTTCCCACAACCATCACTAATAATGAATTTGAATCTATTATGTCATGTTTTCCATTTTTTATTTTCAAGCTCCTAAAAATTAAACTTTTACATGCAGGATCCATCTAATTTAATGTTGAATTTTATGTGTAACAATGAATATTAATAAAATCATCAAATGAATGGTCTAAAAATTGTCAAAACAAAACAAAAAAACTCAATATAAACATCTTCCTTAAATGAAATAGAGTGAATTCCACTAGCCATGCTAAAAATAGACTACTATAAGCAATGCAAATAGAATTCATAAGCAAATGTGTGTTAAGTTGATGTCATTTATATAAGTTTAAACATGAATTCATCTAAATTATGTCATGTTTTTGATTTTTTTCTTCAAACTCATAAGAATTCAATTTTTTTATGCAACTTCGATCTAATTCAATGTTGAATTCTATGTCCAATTGTAATTGTAGACACCTAAATTTGGAAAAATTATGTATCCAAATTTATCACTTTTCGTCTAAACATCCTCTTATCTGAGTTAATTAAATAATATTACTATTATTTAATTAATACCCTTAATTCTGCCAAATCCCTAAGGTATTTAATTATTAATTAAATACTTTACCCTCTTTAATCCTCCTTTCATCAAATAAATTAAATAAATAATACATTTATTTAAATTCCTCACATGTCATTTTCATCTAATCTTAATCCATCTCCTAATTTCTTCATTAGGGATGTGCACATGCCTAATCCTTGATTAGGATGTGTCACATCCTCCAACTTTTGCAAGTTGGCTTCTAATCCTCATTTATCTTCTAATTATTGATTAATTAATTCTTAATCAGTACCTTGGTCAACTCTCTCCATCCCCCAAGGAATTTTCAATTCCTTTTTATTCCTCCAAGAATCCCCTTTTCCCATGCATCTTCTAGAATCTTTGACTTGTCACATCAAGTCACATATGACCAACTCCCACCTTTTGGGAACATTGTCTTATCCACTAGATTCTTCCAATCATTGTGAATTTAAAATTCACTTTTATTCACCCAAGATTCTTCCCATCTCCCAATGTACTTGCAAGGTACTTGTACTTCCTCCACATCATGTACTTCTCTTCCACCTCAGTTACACCTCATCTCCCCTTAGCCACTTCACCATCCACATGTCAAGATGTGAGGGCTTGTGAGTTCTCAACTCACCATAGCCCTTCATCTTGACCTTGTTGGATGAATCTCAACTGTTGAATTCTCTAGAGAATTCAAATTCTTCTATAAATACCCCCCCTCAAGGGCATGGGGAGAACACTTTCATTTTGAGCAACCTTATGCTGCCAATTTGCATTCTCAAGCATTTACTATCATTTAGTCATCCACTTTAATCATTTTGCATAAGTTGATCTTGCATTTAGTCACTCAAGAAGCCATCTAAGGAGCACACAAAGTCATCCAAATCAAGGGCCAACCAAGGAGTCTTCAACAGCAAGGAAGGTATAATCATTTGCATCTTATTTCATCTATTTTCCTTGTTTTATCACTCTTTAGGCTAATTATTGAAGTGTTCTTAGTGTTTTATCATTTGCATTTTAAGATATTTTGCACATTAGAAAAGGGTAAAATTCCAAGGTACACATTTCTGGCACGCCCGGTGGGACCCACAAATGGGTTCTTGCATTTAACCTTCATTTTTGTTAAGTATTTTGCAGAAAAAGGTAGCAGAAAGGTAGAAGCGCCCTCTGTTTTACCGCAGAAAGGTGGAAGTGCCCTCTGTTTTACCGGAGAAAGGTGGAAGCGCCCTCTGTTTTACCATAGAAAGGTGGAAGCACCCTCTAATTTCACCACAGAAAGGTGGCCACGCCCTCTTGTCTGCTGCAGAAAGGCAGTCGCACCCTATATCTAAAAATTTGATTTTTTCTAACAGTTTGCTGCAGATAGGTGTATACGTCATTGTGCTTAGATCTTTTCTAACACTTTCTTGTAGTAGAGCATACAACTTTTCTTTTTCAAAAATCTGATAAAGTTTCCTGTAGAGGGGCGGATATGCCCTTTCATTTTGAAAGGCTCTTTTCCTCTAACATTCTACTACAGAAAGGCGGAAGCACCCCTGTTTTACTGCAGAAAGGCGGAAGCGCCCCTGTTTTACTGCAGAAAGGCGGAAGCACCCCTATTTTATTGTAGAAAGACAGAAGTGCCCTCTGTTTTACTGCAGAAGGTGGAAGCGCCCCAAAACAACACAGTTTGGAAGGTAAAACATTCATTTTAGCTTCATTTTTGCTCTCATTTTTTGCTATTTTCAAGTAGTAACCCTCTAACATTGTTTTGGCAAGGATATTGGTGTTTTTTGCTAACGTTTTGTAGCATATTATGGCATAATTGACCAAGAACGAAGAATAAGATAGCTAACATTTGTTTGCAAGGCCATCTATTTGATCAGATTTTTGAAAATTATCCTTGTTGTTTTGGAACATAGTCTAATTAGGGGGAGTAAACTTTATTGCTTGTTGTGTTTGTTTATTATTGTGTCACTGAAGGGGGCATTAATCTATTTTCACTTTCCCCTTGCACTTCATGTGAGCCTGGGGAGTAGTTGGAAACGATTAGTGTCTTCTTTCTAGTGGGACCTGCTTGGGGATTTCATCGCCCCAAGGGACGATTCCAACCATGCATACCGGCGGGGTATATAAAGGGGGGAGAACGAAAGTTGTACCCCAATCCGGTCACGTCGTAATTGGCAGAGCGTCGAAGCTAGGGTGATACCTAGATAGACGTGAAGAGTTGGTCTGAGCCTTTCAGTATTTCGCTGGGGTTCCCGACTCACGCTTGTGACGGGCTGGTGTTCATGGTTGTGCCTCACGTACCGAGAGTATATCAAGGACTCCCTAGAAGCCTTGTGCATCCTAGATTAAGACCTTTCTTGGCCATACCCTTAACATTAATCATAGGATTGTGCTTCCTTGAAGTGTTTTCTTGTGAAAAACCCATGAAATCTTTGATACACTGGCCTTATTTTATCATTTTGAGTCCTTGCCATAGCCATTGCCATCAAAACTAAGCTATGTTTTACTATAGAAAGGAGGCAACACCCTCTGTTTTATCGCAGAAAGGCGGAAGTGCCCCTGATTTACTGCAGAAAGGCGGAAGTGCCCTAATTTACTGCAGAAAGGTGGAAGCACCCCTGATTTACTATAGAAAGGTAGAAGTGCCCCTGATTTACTACAAAAAGGTGGAAGCACCCCTGATTTATTGCAGAAAGGTGGAAGTGCCCCTGATTTACCATAGAAAGCTGACTATGCCCCTTTAACTTCTTGGGGCCATCATTTACAAACCGTACGTTGAATTGACTTCGTCCAAAAACAAAAGTTGCTTAGTTTTTCAAGCTCTATCCAGTGGTACCTTCCATTTCCTCCTATCAATAATTTGACCATCTCGGGGCGGCCATGCCCCGCATCGTGGGGTGGACATGCCCCTAACTTCCCGGGGTTGTCATTTACAAACCTTGTATCGGATCAACTTCGTTCAAAAACCAAAATTGCTCAATTTTTTGAGCTCTATCTAGTGGTATCTTTTGTTTCTTCCTATCTAATAAAACCAACCCATTCCTCTAATCAAATACATACAATCATTTAATCAATCCAAGCACACCAATCCTATCAAGTTCATCCAATCATAATTATCCAATCAACATCATCTAATCATTTGATCCTATCCAATCAAACTGATCTAGTACTTTAATCAAATTCATTAAATCATCTACCCAATCCAATCATCCATCTACCGAATCCCACCAAAATCAAAATCAATCCCATCACATCATCCAATTATCCTAATCTGAGCTTTAATCCAATCCTGATATGAGCTTGACTTAAATCCTAATTTGAGCTTTAGTCCATCATCTTTGATCAATTTTATTTATCCTGTCATCATCATGAATCCTCATCCTCCATCAATAGTAGTCAAGGGAAACCCTAATTACGTTGACGACAATAACGAAATTCTTGTCGATCAAGAGGTATACGACATAGATCCCCTTGACACTATCATATCTAGTAAGCTTTCTCCACCCACTTTCCAAAATCCAATTACTCCTATGAGCTATCCCGTTATGTCTTCATCCATGCCTAATCATGCTCCTTATGCCACCTTTGACAATGGATATCCAGTATCTTCTTCATCCCCATATTTGTCATGTCCATCTACATCATCCTCTTATACAACATCTACATCCTCTTATCTCAATTTTCCATCCCAATAATCCTATTACAATTCCCCATCCATGTCCCCCTATCGTAATCCTCTTTCCAAATCTTCCCATACTAATCCTACATCCATGTCTCCTCATCCTAATCCATCATCCCAATACCTTTATTATAATACATCGCCTACATCTTGTTCCACTATACCACCTATATCCTCTTGTTCTAATCCACAATCCATGTCCCCCTATCTTAATTCACCACTCCAATATCCTTACCCTCCATCCAATCCTAGTCCTCCATCTACTCCTAGTCCTCCATCTAATCCTAATCCCCCATTTACTCCTAGTCTTACATTCAATCCCATTCCTCCATCTAACCCTAGTCCACCAATCCATAACCCCTCATCCATTTCTACCACTCCAACCAAGCCAACCATATGCAAATCTCTCATTTCAAAAGTTCTCCAAGGACTCATAACAAAGAATCCATCCCCAACTCCACATATTGAAGTCGTGGAACCATGCCATCCCAATCCATCATCTGCGATCACTAGTGATGAGATCCTTCTCCATACCACACCTATTATTGATATTACCACCCCTAGCACTGCTCAAACCATTGAAACCATTGAACCCACTAAATCCATTGAAACCCTATCTCCTATTCTGAGATCCACCCAATCCATCAAAGACACCGAAGTACAATCCACTCCCTCCACTCCTAGATCCACCCAACCCATCGAAGATATCAAAATTCAATCCACTTCTCCCACTCCTAGTAGTATCGAAACCCATTCCAATGAACCTCATGAATCCTCCATACTCCCATCTCCCCCACTTGAAGGGTCCCTACAACACTTCGTTATCAGGCCACCCACACATGATGAGTCATGCCAAGAGCCTGATCGGAAGCATGCCAACATATCCCCTTCTCCATATCAAGATCCTACCATCCCATCTAGTCTACTTGAAGATCACAGTCCCCCATCCATTCCATCCCATGATCCTCTTGTCATTCAAGATTCCATCCCTCCATCTCCATCCCCATCGCATGATCCCGCTACCACCCATCCAAATGTTTCTATCCCATCATCTCCTTCTCATGATCCCCCATCGTCACCTAAAAATGCTATCCCCACACTGCTTGCATATCCACTTGGTCCTCTCACATTCCTCCATGGTGGTCTCCTCACAGAATAAAAACAAAGCATATACACCAACCCTCCTCTTCCACCTAATAATGGACTCGCATCATTCTTCCAAAATAACAAAAATTTTGTCCTAGATTGAATGCTCAAGAGAATGAACTGCCAAGGAAAAGGATTAGGCCTTCATGAGCAAGGTATTATAGAGCCCATCCAAGCTAAAGAACATTTGTATAAGCAAGGTCTTGGATGTACTACTCACAACTCACAACCCAAGAATGTTGGTACAAGCTCCACACATCTTCCCCAATCCTCTTCTAAAAAGATAAAAGGATCCTCCCATAACCCCACCAGATCATTTGTTGCCATCCCCCGTCCTCCATCATATCGCTTCAAAACAACCATCCATATTCCTCCTTCATCCACTCCATCCATTTTGGGTCCTTATGTTCCCTCATCCCCCATCACATATTCTTCAGGTCCTAAGTCTATTTTGGGCCCTTATATCCAAAAATCACCTCCTCCATCTCATCCTATTATCCATCCATCACCTATCCATGTCACCCATCATAACTATCCCACTCTCATGTTCCCTAATCAGGATCAACAAAGGCATGTACCTCCTCCATCCAAATATCATCCTCAAAATCCTACCTCCATCCCTCCATTCATATTCCCTCCATATCATCCATGTGCTCACACCCATCCCATTGCTACTAAAAGTACTTTGGAGGCCAAAGTACAAATGCATCAATCTAAACACCCACATGAATTTCAAGCTTCCCATGTCCCCTCTAAAAGACATGGTAAAGAAAATAAAAATAAAATCCAATATCAAAATCAAATCCATAGGTTGCAAAGGCCCACCAAAGCAAAAATCACAACCATGTGGATCCCAAAGAAAACAAATGAAGCATCTATCACACCATCCAAAGTTGCTACTCCAAAAGCTAATCATGTAAATCCTCCATCACCTAAATCCATTTTGGGTCCTTATGTCCCACAATTTGCTATCACCTCTCCTCCATTATCTCTACATCCTCCATTACACCCTCCATTATCCCCACATCATCCAACCATTAATCCTCCTATCCTTTCATACCCCCCACCACATGTGCCAATGTTGGTCCTGAACACACCTCCCCATCATACGTTTACTCCATCATTCCATCCATACACTTTCCAACATCTCATCCATTATCCCACACATCTCCCCCATCAAATCCCTTTAATACCTGCCCTTGCATAATTCCTCCATTGTCATAGCTAAGGTTGTACCAACATCCAATAGTCACTTCAAACATGGGCTCTTAATACTTCGTATGGAATTTGATGCTTGAGTCCTTCATCCATATCCTTATCACATGCCTTCCACATACGCTTATCCACCTCCCTATACTTATCCATCCCCACTCACATTCTATCCAAAAATCCAAAAAGAAAAAAATTGTCAAACAAATAAAATAAAATAGTAAAGAGAAATCATTTGTCCAATGGTGAAAACTTGGAAAACAAGTGCCTTGGATAAGTACCATGATGAAAACCTGGTAAATAGGCATCATGCGTAAATCCCCTATCTATTTTACTTCTGCAATTGGGGGCACCTACATCCCTTTCACCCACCTCCTTCATCCCACCTATCTTACATATCCTTCACCTCAATCCCTCCATCCTCCTTGTGATCTTGATATAGCTAGTAGCAAACATATATACATGCTCTCGACACCTCTTGGTATACTTTCCCTTCATCCATACATTGTCATATTCTTTGTCCACCCATCATGTTACCATACACCTACCCCCCTATCCTATTCCTTATCCACATCCATCTACCATCAATACCCCTTCCATCATACCTTCATTCATCAAACTCCCTCATCCACCCATCCTATCCTCCTCCAACTATCCCCTTCATCTTCCCATCCACTAGTCCTTCGCCCCTTTTTCCTTATCACACATGACATATCTAGAGTGGGGGCATCTACTTCCTTTGTGGCATAAGTCCTTGGTGACATCATTCATCAATCCTATCTAAAGTTACGTCTTCCCATCCTTATCTTCCTATCCATCCATCCAAACAATCCCTTTGATATCCCCATCTTTGTCTTCCTACCAATCCCTTACGTCTCCCCATCCCAATCTTCTTATCCATCCAAGCAATCCTTTTAACCTCCTTATCCTCCTCCATCCATCCTAACATCTATCCATCTACCTAACCAATCACATTAATCCATCAAATCTCTTCTACCCCCATCCCTGTATTCATATCCATCCCCCATCGCATCCTTTCCATCTCCCCATCCTTATCTTCCTATCCATCCCTACCTCTATCCCCCATCCCTTTCATCCCCCATCCCTATCTCCCTATTCATTTCTCTCTATCTTCATCCCATCTCATAATCCCTTGTCATTGGTCTCTGGTTATAGGCTTCTCCCCATGCAATCCACTTCCATCTATCTAATCATCATCACTCCTACTTCTTTCGCACATCTTTCTAATCCTCTATCACTTTTCATCACTCTATCTTGTCTATCACTTTTCATCACTCTATCATTTCTCGTCATATCGGTCCCATCTTTTTTATCCACTTATTCTATCATCTCATCATCCTTTATCCATCATTTGTCATTTTTCATTGGTTGAACTACATCACCCTTGCACTTTCACGTAGGCACAGTTGATCATTTGATCTGCCCCCGGGGCTTTGTCCGTCTGTTCCTCTATCATATATCATTGGTCTTTCTGCTCTCCCCATCCACTCCTTTATCACCTATCATCAACCTTTCTACCTTTTTTCTGTCTGGTCTTTGTCATCCATCATCGTTCTTCATCATCCTCTTTCCGCTTTTATCCATGGTTAGTCATCAGTCTTTTATCGAACTACAAGGGCTCTGTGCTTTCACGTAGGCAAGGCTAATCTTTGATTGGCCCTCGAGCCCCTAGGTCGCTAGGCTGTGTCAGTCTTCTATCTTGTGTCATGTCTCTTGTGTCGTGTCATCAAGTTATGCCCTCATCTAGTTGGTTCTTAACAAACGAGAATTGTTAGTATCAGTAGATCCAATCGGTTCCAAGAATCTCATGCCATATTGATCTTTTAGTTTCTATCATCATCGGTCTCAACAGGATGCATCCTTCCTAACAGACCTCATCAACCCCATCCATCCTCTTGATCCTATGGAAAAGTACATTTCGAATTTGATTGCGATCTTTTGATGCTTTTAGTTTTTGTTTATCATTTGAGCTCCCTATCACACCTCGTCATGGTCACCTTGGTCCATCATACCAGGGTGTGCTATGGCTAGTCATCATAGGGGCATATCTTGATCTTTTATTGTTGTTGTTTGCTAGGTTGTCCCATGTAGTACCCACCAAGATCCCTGTGATCTTGTGTTACATTGGGGTATCCCTTTCTGCTTGTGGTTATTCCAATACCTGGCTCGACCAAAGTCTTTGTCACTTTGGGGTGTTAGCATAGCCTTCTTGTCTGTTGTGTTTGTTTTATGCATTAGACACTAATCTGCCTTGGTCCGTCATACCTTGGTGTAACGTGTCTTATGTTATAGCAAAAATCAGTGCTCCGAAGATGGAAAATTGCATTTAGAATTGCATTTCATTTTTCATTTCATCATCTTGCATGTATCCCCCATCCCTTCATCCTTCTTCACAATCCCCCCATCCCTCCATATTTTCTATCTATTCCCTTTCTTTTCCCCCTCTTCTTCTTTTTCCCGACTTCGCTGTCGGGGCGACTTCGCCCTCGGCCGGGGCGGCTCCACCCGCTGGTGGGGCGGGACCGCCCTCTGCCGGGGCTACTCCGCCCCCAGGCAGGTCCGCCCGCTTCTAGAGCGGGTCCGCCCTTGGCTGGGGTGGCTCCGCCCTCGACAGTGGTGGCAGTGCCCGTGCGCGGGGTAGCTATGCCCCTACCCTGCCGGCCTTTGACTCCCAAAAATTCACATTTTTACTGTATTTTTCAAAAAAATAATCCAAACCAATTTTCTAATTTCCCCCCGCCATCAAAACCCATGTGTTGAAATTTTAAAAATTTATCAAAAGAAATATTTTCGAAGATTTTGATTTTTACACTGAAACTTCCAGAGGCCATAACTTTTGACTCGGGTGTCCATTTGAGTTGAAATTTTATGGTTGGTTGTGTTATGAGATAACAAGTGAATTCCTAACAGACTTCATAAACCTTTTTTCCACATTTTTGGGGCCTCAAACTTTCATCTAGCCCTCAAAATCCCAATTTAGTGTTTTTTTCAACAATTTGAAAAATTGTTTTCACTCATAACTTGAAATGGATATCTCGAATTTGGGATGTTAGTTGGAAATTCATCCTATCTCAATATTGGGTATTTCTTGAAAAAAATTTGGACTTCCAAAAGTATATCCATGAGGTTTCCTAAAACGGCAAAATTTGACAATTTTTAAAAATTACCAAATTGGGAAAAATCTGATTGTCAACACTTTACATCCTTTAAACCCCAGAACTCGGTGTAGAATCAATCCAATAATATCCTTCAATCATTCTAGTCTTCAATCCAATCCTCATCTAAGCTTTAATTTAATCCCAATCTGAGCTTTAGTCCATCTGTAGTCCAAATTTTTGGATATCAAACCAAATCTTAAGATCCTTCTCTCCATCTCACATCTCAATCTTCTCCTCATCTGTTCAATCTCGCACAAATCACCTCATCAAATCCTTGGTCTTGTCCCCAGTCTCGTTACCAGCCTTGACCCATCATCATAATCATCCATTAGTATCCTTCCCTATCCCTTTGGTGTTGTTTTGGGATGTATCCTTCCCTCATCAACAACACTTTCATCATCATCATCAGGAGGTATTCTTCCCTATCCTTTAGTGGTGTTTTGGGATGTATCCTTCCCTCATCAATACCACTCAGTGGGATGTATCCTTCCCTATCCTCGTGTTGTTGCGGGATCCTTCATTCCCTCATTGACAACACTCCATCCATCATCAACCCATTTTGGCTTGTACCTTGACTGGGGCAACATCACCTTTTGTCCTAAAATCCATTTGTGCTTCATCCATCTCCTATAGCTTCTCCTTCTCTCTTGTCCATCACTTCGCATCATCTCCATCATCTCATCCATTTCGAGAGCACACACGTGTTCTCTTCAACCCGCATGTCCTCTCGAGGGGGCATCCTCAATCCCTCATCCTCATCTTCATCCCCATCATCTTTTTCCCCAATCAATCCTTTGATGACTGGGAATCCTTCCCAATCTAACCATCTTCTTCTAGGTTCTATATTTTAATATTCTTTGAAATGATGCTACTTCATAGCACCATCCCAAAGAGGGGAAAAATGTAGACACCTAAATTTGGACACTTAATTTATCCAAATTTATCACTTTTCGTCTAAACATCCTCTTATCTGAGTTAATTAAATAATATTACTATTATTTAATTAATACCCTTAATTCTGCCAAATCCTAAGATTATTTAATTAATAATTAAAATGCTTCACTATCTTTAATCCTCGCTTTCGTCAAATAAATTAAATAAATAATGCATTTATTTAATTCCTCCATCGTTTTAAATGCTGTCACGTCCGATATACAATTTGCTTGCGTTAGGGATGTGCACATCTTAAATCCTTGATTAGGATGTGTAAGCATCACTAACTTTCCAAGTTGGCTTCTAATCCTCATTTATCTTCTAATTTATTGATTAATTAATCTTAATCAATGCCTTGGTCAACTCTCCATCCCAGTTTTTTAATTCCTTTTTATTCCTCCAAGAATCCCCTTTTCCCATGCATCTTCTAGAATCTTTGACTTGTCACATCAAGTCACATATGACCAACTCCCACCTTTTGGGAACATTGTCTTATCCACTAGATTCTTCCAATCATTGTGAATTTAAAATTCACTTTTATTCACCCAAGATTCTTCCCATCTCCCAATATACTTGCAAGGTACTTGTACTTCCTCCACATCATGTACTTCTCTTCCACCTCAGTTACACCTCATCTCCCCTTAGCCACTTCACCATCCACATGTCAAGATGTGAGGGCTTGTGAGTTCTCAACTCACCATAGCCCTTCATCTTGACCTTGTTGGATGAATCTCAACCATTGAATTCTCTAGAGAATTCAAATTCTTCTATAAATACCCCCCCTCAAGGGCATGGGGAGAACACTTTCATTTGGAGCAACCTTATGTTGCCAATTTGCATTCTCAAGCATTTACTATCATTTAGTCATCCACTTTAATCATTTTGCATAAGTTGATCTTGCATTTAGTCACTCAAGAAGCCATCTAAGGAGCACACAAAGTCATCCAAATCAAGGGCCAATAAGAAGTATTCAACAGCAAGGAAGGTATAATCATTTGCATCTTATTTCATCTATTTTCCTTGTTTTATCACTCTTTAGTCTAATCATTGAAGTGTTCTTAGTGTTTTATCATTTGCATTTTAAGATATTTTGCACATTAGAAAAGGGTAAAATTCCAAGCTACACAGTTATGATTAATAAAATCATGAAAGGAATTTAGTTTATATTGTCAAAAAACAAATATACTAAATAAAAATATTTCAATATTACCAAAACGAATATATTACCTGAGATAATGTAAAATGATGTAGAAACTTCAAAATGTCTTCCTCTACATTGTCTAGCATGAAAATTGGTGGAACAAAGGTGATGGATCAAGCACAGATTGGTACAATAGGGAGTCAACTACATAAAAAAGGAATTTATGTGTTAGATAAAGTTCTAAACCAGAAAAATGCATAAGCATGTTGGCCTGAATCATGGGGTCAACCCCTAGTTTACCATTTCAAGGTAAAAACACATTTGGCGCTTACCAAATTTGGCGAGTGCCAAATGTGTTGCTTTGAAATGTTTTCCAAATATAGAAAGGAAGGAAGTAAGAATTGAGAGAGAGAGAGAAAGGATAGGAGTGAGAGAGATTATTCTAGGTAGAGTGGTAGGGAGTGAGACCTGAGAGAGAGTGAGAGGGATAGAAAGTTATACAGCTAGGGAGGGGGGAAGACCTAGAAATGGGAGAGGGGTTGGGAGGGATGAGACTTGAGAGATATAAAAAAACCAAAGGGGGAGAGAGAGAGGGAGTGTGGGAGAGGGGGTTAGAGTGAAATAGATTTGTGTAGGTAAGGTGGGAGGTATGTGAGACCTGACATAACATAAGTGTAAGAGAGGGGATTGGAGTGAGACAAATTAGTTTGGGTAGCATGGGAGGGAGTGAGATCTAAGAGAGAAAAACTTAAGAGGGAGAGAGTTATTCAGTTAGGGTGGGGGGAAGACTTGAGAGAGGGAGTGGGAGAGAGAGGGAGTGGGAGATAGAGGGATGGAAGACATAAACCCTCAGTCATAAACCATTAAAGCTAAACCCTTCAACTGGTGCAACCACGGTAAGAGGGTCCTCAGAGAGAACAATCTAGACGGTGCAACAAGAGTAACACAAAAAAAGAAATATAGAATATGGAGGAAAATGCAGATTAACACATTCTCATTAATAGAAATATCAGTTACATTCGACCGACAACATCCAGGCTTACATATTCGGCTGACGGTCCAGATCAAATATGTAACATTCTAACATGCTCCTATATGCGAGCGAATTCTTACAAATACAATCTATCAATTACTAACTTAATTCTCACTATCTCCACTACTTATTCTAATGATCGATTACAATCTCTATACTATATCTGCAATTCTTGGAAACATCTGCGTTAGCCAAAGATCATCACATTTTCCAATGAAAGAAAATATAATAGGTGCATGAACAAGTCGGCCTCAAATTTGAATTACTCCATAAATGAATGCATAAGATGAAGTGTGGACCTATAATGAAGGATGGGGACACTCCTAGGAACATTTAAAATCATACTATTAAGATCCACAAGTCATGGGAATGATCCACGAACGATCAGATTAGCCATTAGGCTTCAAAACTATTTCGTTGCTAGTTCAAGAAATTATCATGAAATCCAAAATCGATGACTTGCCGTAAAATGATCGAACCTTGCTCAAATCTCAGAATAAGGAAAATTAACATGTCCATGATGTATGTAGAGATCCATAGGTTTTAGTGAGCAAAGATGATGAATCCACCAACATGAAATGAGAAAGAACAAAACAAAGACAAAACTGAAAGGAAAATATTTTTGATTGATGCAAGATTGCCAAG
The DNA here is from genome assembly GCA_007258455.2 of Sequoia sempervirens. Lineage (NCBI taxonomy): Eukaryota > Viridiplantae > Streptophyta > Pinopsida > Cupressales > Cupressaceae > Sequoia > Sequoia sempervirens. The sequence goes on along the minus strand of VDFB02047230.1, from coordinate 346,957,581 downwards.
AACTAAGGATGCTCCTGTATCAAACATACAGGGTTAATGAAATGTGAGTCCTCACTTTGTAGGGGCCAAAGGAAAACCAAGATGGTTTACCTTAGCTTGAGAAATCCATAAAGAATCCTCCACTGGTCTACCTCTCCATTGCACAAGATATTCTTTGTACTTTCTTCCACGAGTCTTCCTCCCATATCTGATATCCAGAATCTCCTCAATCTCATCTGACTTTATTGTTTAGGAATCTGATTCTCCAATTCCATTGTACTATCCTCATTGAATTCTACTTCATAATAGTGATGTAGGTCTGCAATGTTGAATATAGGTGATATACCCATAGCATTCGGTAACTCTGCTTCGTATGCATTTCTTGAATCAAAATTCTTCAAGATCTAACAAGGTCCAAACTTCCTCATCTTTAGCTTGTTGTATGTCCCAACTAGAAATCTTCACTTCCTCAAATATACCATCACTTCATCTCCAATTCTGAACTCTTTATGTCTCCTCTTCTCATTTGCCTTCTCCTTATACTTCTGTTTCATATCTTCCAATTGTTGTTTCACTTGAGTATGTACTTTCTTCATGTGTTTTGCAAATTCCTCTACTTCTGCACTCCTTTTATCTTCCATACTGATGTCTCTTAACTCGGATATACCTCTAGGATGAATTCCAGTAACAATTTCAAAAGGTGTCTTTCCTATACTCCTTTTCACTGAATTATTGTATGCAAACTCTGCTTGTGCCAGGATTAAATCCCAACTTTTGATCTTCTCTCCAACCAAACATCTCAACAAATTCCCCAAGATCCTATTCACTACTTATGTCTCTCCATCAATCTATGGGTGAAACGTAGAATTGAACTTCAAATCTATCTTCAATTTCTGCCAAAGTGTCCTCCAAAAGTAATCAACAAACTTTAAATCTCATTCTGAAATAACACTCCTGGGTAATCTGTGCAATCTGATCACTTCCCTAAAAAATAAGTCTGCTACATACACTGCATCTATTGTCTTCCTACAAGGTATGAAATGTTCCATCTTAGAAAATATGTCTACCACCACAAATACAGAATCATTACCTCTTTGTGTCTTTGGCAATCCAAGTATGAAATCCATGCTGATATCCTCCCAAGGTCTTTCTGGAACTGTCAAAGGCTTATACAATCCAACATTCTGAATACTCCCTTTTGCAACTTGACAAACTCTACAACTCTACACAAATCTCTTGACATCCTTATGAATCTACAACCAAAAATAATTCCCACTCACCAATGCTACTGTCTTATCAATTCCAAAGTGTCCTACCAATCCTCCACTATGGTTTTCTTTCACCAAGTTTTCCCTCATTGAACTCCGGGGTATACACAACTGATTACCTCTGAACAACATATCCTCCTAGATGAAATAATCCAACCACTAGCTTCTATCCTCCAAAACTGGTTCCTTACAAGCTCTCCATGGTTTTGTAAAACCTGGGTCTTCCTTATACAAGTTCTTCAACTCATTAAAGCCTAATATCTCGATTCTCATCTTTGTCAGCAAATTCCTTCTCCTACTCAATACACCAAAAATTCTATTTGACTTTCCACTCCTATGCTTTAAAACAAAAGTATAGCTCTACAAGAATTCCACCCATCCCATGTGTCTCTGATTCAACTTACCTTGACTGTTCAAATATTGCAATGCCTGATGATTCATATATAGCACAAAATCCCTAAGAAACAAATAATGTTTCCACTTCTTCAAGGCTTGAGCTATGGAATAAAATTCTTGATCATACACTAAATATCTTCTCCTAGCATCATTTAATTTCTCACTGAAATAAGCTACAGGTCTCCCTTTTTTACTGAACACTGCTCCAATTTCATTTCCAATTTCATCATAGTCTGCGTGAAATACCTTATTGAAATTTGGTAAATCCAACACAAGCTACTCAGTCACCTTCTACTTTGACAATTCAAAACTTTGATCTGCTCCAGATGTCCATCTAAAATATTTTCTATCTCCTCTCATTATTTTTGTCATAGGACTGCAAATAGAACTAAAATTCCTAATGAACTTTCGGTAGAAACTAGCCAATCCATGAAATGATCTTACCTCTCCAATAATTTCAAGTGTAGGCCACCCAACTATTTCTCTAACCTTCTCAGGATCCATCTTTAATCCTTCCACAGATATCACAAATCCTAGATATACCAATTCCTCCTTCATGAAACTACACTTCTTAATGTTTATCAACAACTGCTCTTCTCTCAACCTCTACAAAACTTGTCTTATGTGCAACAAATGTTCTTCTCTACTCTTACTAAAAATCAAGATTTCATCCAAGTACATAATCACAAAATTACCCAAGAATTTCTTCAATACCTCATTCATCAATATCATGAAAGTACTGGGTGCATTTTTCAATCCAAAAAGCATCACCAACCATTGATACAATCCTTCATTTGTCTTAAATGTTGTCTTCCACTCATCTCCTCTGATTTTGTTATGATGATATCCACTCTTAAAATTTATCTTTGTAAAGTATCTAGCTCCACTCAAGCAATCCATAATGCCATCCATCTAGGGTAAAGGGAATCTATACTTCACCATGATCTTATTTATGGCTCTTGAATCTATACACATTCTTCATTCTCCATCCTTCTTAGGTGCCAACATAGAAGGTCCTGCACAAGGACTTAAGCTTTCTCTGATCAAAATATTTCTCAACAATTATTTTACTTGTCTATTCAACTCTTCATTCTCTGTAGGTGTCATCTGTTGTGCTTCTTTATTAGGAAAACTAGCTCCAAGAATTAGATCCGTGCAATGACTAATACTCCTCACAGGTGGTAATCCATCAAGTACATTGTCTGAAATGATCTCCTCATATTCTGCGACCAAATCCTTTATCTCTTTTGGTTTTTATTCCACATGCTTCAAGTCTTCACCTTTCTTAGAAACTAAGGCATAACACATATTCACATGTCTCAACCCATCAAGGAATCTTCTTCCATCAACCAGAAAAACCCTAGCATTCGTACAAACCTCAACTATAGGAACATCTTCCAATGGAAAAAAAAATTGATTCATCCCATTAGAAACAATGGTGTATATATTCTTCTTTCCATCATGAATAGCCTTTCTATCATATTGCCAAGGCCTTCCCAACAAAATATGACATATATCCATAGGCATGATATCACACAAAACTTCATCATGGTAATTTTGTATCTTTAATTTCACCAAACATTGTTCACTTACGAGAATCTTATGCTCATCTTGTATCCATGCTATCTGATAGGGTTTCAATCTTTCCAACTTCAACTTACTCACCATATCTTTAGAAAAAAGGTTCTCAGAACTTCCATTGTCAACTATCACCTCGCAACATTTACCAGCTACCTTGCATCTTGTCCGAAAGAAATTCTTCCTCTGCAATAGTTCTCACGCCAACTCACTCAAACACAGTACTCTTCTGTTTACCAACACTTCTTTTTCCTGTTTATTAGATGATCCCACATGATCTTCCTCAACAAAGGTGGTTCTTTTGTTGTTCTTGGTCTTTCTGCTCGTCTCTGCTTGATTACATTCAAATGCTTTATGTCCTTCTCCACCACATTTATAACAAGTTCCTTTGAGTACCCTTTTCTCTTGTCCTCTATCATCTCTTCTATATCCTTCAATCCGGTAACCACCATATCCTCCTCTTCTATATGAGTTTCCATCACTTTTTTGATATGCATTATCATTCTTACTAATCTTCTTATCCTTGTTCTGATCTGGAAAAGATCCTCTTCCTCCTCCAGCAAAATTTCTTCCTCTTTGAAATCTTCCACCTCTTCCTTTATGTCTCTATTCATGTCTCTTACTTCACTTCTCTTCTGCCTTTAGGGCACAATAATATTCCTCTTCCACACTCTTCAACTTGATCAAACTAATTTCATCCTATATAGATGACCTCAAACCATTCATATATCTGGCTACTTGCTCAATTTCCTCCTCTGAATGTCCAGATTTGATATTCAACTTATAGAATTCCTCAGTATACTCTGTCACACTTGAATCTTTCTACTTCAAATTTTGCAACCTTCAGAACAATCTAATCTAATAATTTGTTGGCATAAACTTTGTCTTTAACTTATTCACCATCTGATCCAAGATTTTATCTTCTCTTTTCCTCTTCTTTGCTTATCTGTCTGTAAATGTTCCCACCAAAGGGATGCATGTCCTCTCAACTTTGTACAAGAAAATTTTACCTTATTATCTTCAGTGGTACCTTCAAATTCAAAATATTTTTCCATCTCTATTATCTAATCAAGCAATTCTTTTGAATCCAACTTACTAGTATAATCCAGTGAGTTGAAATGTGGCTTCGTATTTGCTCTAGTTAGGGCTCTTATGAACCTCTCTTCTCCCTAATCTAGGCCAGGTTGCTCTTCTCTTCCTCCTTCAGCTTGAACTTCTACCTCTTCATCATTGACATCATCAAATGATCGACCTCTTCTCTACACCATTTCAACTACATCTAATCTAGCAGCAATTCTTCTTAGCATCTCCATTATAGCTTGGTTTGCATTTCCACATGCTCCATTTCCTCTAACATCTCTTCTTCCAACCATCTTTACAATAGTCCTTTGCAGTTGTAGGTTGGATCCTCAATCCACCACCCCACAACAAATCTTTTACAGGACTTAGCAAATTTTGTCAACCTCGCACAAATCGAACCTCACTATAATACCAATCTGGTGTAGCCATGGTAGGAGGGTCCTCAAAGAGAACAATCCAGACCGTGCAGTAAGAGTAACACAACGAAAGCAATACAAAATATGGAGGAAAATTCATATTAACACATTCTCATTAATAGAAATATTAGTTACATTCAATTGGAAACATCCGGGCTTAGAAATTCGGCCCACGGGCTTGATCAAATATGTAACAGTCTAACATGCTCCTATATGCGAGAGAATTCTTACAAATATAATCTATCAATTACTAACTCAATTCTCACTATCTCCACTACGTATTCTAATGATCGATTAAAAGCTTTATACTATATCCACAGTTCTTGGAAACATATGCGTCAACCAAAGATCATCACATTTTCCAATGAAAGAAAATATAACGGGCGCATGAACAAGTTGGCCTCAAATTTGAATTACTCGATGAATGGGTGCATAAGACAAAGTGTGGACCTATAATGAAGGTCGGGGACACTCCAAGGAGCATTTAAAATCAC
>VDFB02047230.1:346866632-346952270 GCA_007258455.2 Sequoia sempervirens | reverse complement strand
GATTTATTTAATTAATAGAGATGATGTTAGATTAAATTAAATAAGGTTTTAATTTATTTAATTTAATAGATAGACTTTAGAGATTTAATCAAATAAAATTAATTATTTAATTAAATGGGGATAATTAGATTAGATTGATTGATTTAATTAATGAAAGGGAGAGACTTAATTAAATAAACTAATTTATTTAATTAAGGGAAGGAAATTGATGAATTTAATCAAATAAGGAAACTTGATTAAATGGTTAGACCAAAGGATGATTCAAGATGAAACAATGTTAGTAGTCGGGATTAGATGCACAATGTCAATCGATATATTTTATGTGCCTACATTTTTCCCCTCTTTGAAGCGATGCACTTGTTGCGTTGGTTCAAAGAATAAATGATCTTGATCAAAGTTGAAATTTTTTTCGTTATTTAAAATCTTGCCCCACTACTGTCTAGCAGGATAAAACATGCCAATATATTGCCCCCTTAAGAGATTGGATGAAAATTTTAATTTTTGGGTGATGTCGCGAAAAAAGAGGACAAGGTGGCCGACAGGTCCAAAAAGGCTCTAGGAGGCTAAAAATGTGTCTAAATGCAATAAAATGATGTAAAACAAGCCTCAACTAGACAAAAACAACTTAAAGGGTCCAAAACCCTAGCAGGACAACTAATTAGGGTGAAAAAACCCTAATTTTCAAGCTTAAAAGGGACCCGATGGGTCACTTTCAAGTCATTTTCACACAACCATTAGCAATATTGAAATTTGAGCTCTGACCTCCTGATGATATGGCACAACGACAGCTTCCCTTGCATATTTCTAATTGAGTTCGCACATACTAGCTGCCACCCAACATTGGGGCATCGGTAAGTGATCCCTACTTGAACTTTGTTTCTCATTTTTTGTGCTTATTTAATGCTTTCAAAGTTGGTCATTCTACAATGACGCTATATAGCGCCATTTAGAAATCAAACTACACTGCTCGGTATGATATTACACTATGGCAATGGAGTTTGGAGTTTGAAAACTCCAACGTTGAGCTCGTGGCTGGCGGGCTGATTTGCAAAGTGCAACGCGACGGTCTTTTATTTGCTCAAAGTACGCTGCTGAGAGGGAAAGTGGACCGCGACGATGCTATTTCGGCATTTTGTGCCCTAGTGTCAGAGTTTGAAAAGAATCAAATTTTGACGCCTTCACAGATTCCAATGTTGGAGTGATTTATTAGATACCACGCAAAGAATTTTTCAAAATTTTTAACCATGGTGACCTTCCTTGATGCAGGACGCAGAGAGGGAGATCTACTCCTGAGAGCATAGGTCACAAGATTTTTTTGGTTATTTGCAAGATCTCAGTGACAGAGATTTAGATTGACTACAAGACATGGGAATGTGGTACATCGCTTACGCAATGCCCATTCGCACCCACCTTGGGATGATGTTAGCGCTTGCCAAGAGATGGCACAACAAGTCCTCTTCTTTCCACTTTCCCACCGACGAGGCCACCGTCACCTTGGAGGACGTTTGGCACATCTTGAAATTGTCTATTCATGGTCGGCATGTCATTTTCGATATAGATGAGGGGAAGAATTCCTACCACATAGTCCTCACCACAGAGGACATTGTCATTTGCGAGGGGTAGATTGAGCTTGAGCGACACAAGGCTTTGGCCCCTCCCTTCCAGTTTGTTCTTGCAGCGATTATTTTAGGTCTTGTTTCCCTAGGTCGATGAGGCTGGTACTTTAGTCCTGGTTGGAGACTCTGCTAGGAGCACATGGTGATGCATTACAGGCCTACTCACTTTGCTTGGGCGTCAGTTCTTCTTGCGTCGCTGTATAGAGATCTACACGAGTATGTCTACATGGACGGTAGAGCACTTGGAGTGGGCGTTACACTTCTTCACATATGGGTGTGGGAGCACATTGTTGTTCTACGTCCATGTGTTGTTCTAGTTTCAATGGTGCCAGACAATCCCCTCGTATGGCGCTATAGAGGCGATGTGTCCTTCACACACACAGGTGAGCACGAGATCCCCTACTAGAGGAGGGTCCTTTACGAGATGTAGGTGTTCACATGGCGACCGTACCTTGGTCGGCCCAGATGGGCTGGTGATGCAGATCAGTTATTCTTTGCCTACCAGGACCAATACATGCAAGGGCAAGAGCACACAATGATTGAGAGGTACCTACCCAGGTGTGTACAACGTCAGTTTTGTGAGTCCCAGGATCGGCTAGATGATGACTATGTGGCCATCTTTGCCTACACCATGACATAGGTTTCATGGGGGTGGTATATTCTTGCCTCAGAGGCCATTAGCAGTTTCAAGAAATTAGTAGCTTAGTTGTGGGCTTATGATCAGGGGACTATAGATCTAGACACGACACAAGCATACAGGGATTGGTTTCGGCCTCCTCTACGATTGACTATTCCAGGAGGAGTCCTTGATCAGGGGAGAGTGAGAGGCATAGGGGGAGGGCGAGGACAGAGGGGTGATGTACGACATGACCAGCTGGTTGGGCCCCTAGTGTAGCCAGATCAAGCAGACGTATAGATGCAAGACCAACAACAGGTGCCAACAGGTCCACCACCATGGGCTAGGGTTGAGGATCAGCCTCCGGTATAGCCTCCACGAGCATAGCCACTGGTGTAGCCGACAGGGCAGGTGGATACCCAAGATGCGTTGATTGCATAGTTATAGGCCCAGGTGCAGACTCTGACAGCTGAGAAGGATCAGGCTCAAGCTGAGAGAGAGAAGATGAGGGCTGAGAGGGATCAGGCCATTTAGCAGAGATAGGCTGCAGAGGTATGGGCAGCCATAGAGCTAGGTAGGAGACATCACTTAGAGAATATGACAACCTCCTCCTCTTAGGGTACAATGTCCATTAGGTCTTACAAGGATGCCATTGGAGAGGCCGAGTACTATCAGATGCATATCATGAGGCCATACCCAAAGCAAGATGGGTCCCTGAGTACTCACAGCAGACCAGCCACAGACTAGCAGAGGGTCATGATGACACTTTTGTGCCTTATGGGCTCATTTTTTGATAGCCTGATGGGCCTTTTTGTACTGATTGACATACATGTACAGTGATTTGATTATTCTTGTACTATGATAGTTACATTATTGATGATATAAATGATATGATGATGATTTTGATATGATGTGATGTGTACCATTTATTTATGCATGGATGATTTTATTTCTATATGTTGTGCAATGATGTTTATGCTGTTATATGATGTATGCATTATGTAATGATTATGACTAACAAATCTATATTATGTTAACTTATGATATGCAGATGTATTTATGTGATGTGTAATGATATTGTCTATATGATAATCTATTTATGTTGATGCAAATGGTGATGTGATATGTGATATGGAATGTAATATGCAAAATAATATGGAAATGATCTATGTTGTATGTGCAAAATGATATGTGAATCCTGCTTATATATGAAATGATTATGGATGGATGTATGCTTTGTATGTGATGGATTCTTCTATATTCCTATTTATGCTTATAATGATGTGTAATGATTTATGCAATGAATGATTTATGATGCTATTTATGAGATGAAATGGATGATGTAATGTGAATGTGATGTCGTGATATGATGCAAATGAGATGGTTTTTTTAAGATGCTTAGAATAACAAATATTATTATCCTAAACATATTAAATGATAATGTAATGTATGTGTTGCATTTAATATGATGCAATGATATGTTAATGCTAAGTGGTAAGATGATGCAAAATGTAATATGAATGTAATGTGTGTGAGTATGTATGCAATGGATTATCAATGATGCTTATGTACCTATTTTGTATGATTATGCAGTAGGTGGTAATGTGAAATGGTTATGAAATGCAAATGAATGTTATGTGATGATTTATGTGATAAATGCAATGTTATGCAATGTAATGGAAATGGATGTGCTTATCTATGAAGAACGCTTATAAAAAGATGTTTATATGATGATGGAAATGTAATGCATATGTTTCCTATATGATACGTTTATGCAATATGCTAATGATTTGTGGATGTAGAATCGATGGCGATGAGGACTAACTGTCATAGTACCTTGTTAGTGCGATGAGCGAGAAGAGAAGAAGTCATTTTAACAAGACACAAGATGATGAAAATGCAAATGGTGATGATTATTATTTCTTGCTGAGGAATTAGGATTTTCAAAGGGCCAATTTCCTTTTGCTTGATAACACACGTGGTATGATGCATCAAGGTATAGAAAACTAGGATGGTGTTGTACCTAGTGTGATGGAATTTGACTTGACAAGTAGATAGGAGTATCCTTGTTCACACCTGACATACAAAAACCTTGCTAGGATGCACTTTAGAAGTTTCAAAAACCTCAGACCAAAACACAGAAAGGTATAACCTATCAATGCAATAATCAACAAGTTGCCCAAAACCTCCTCCATACATACCTAACAAAGCAAGTATTCATCAAGGTTCTATTACAAGAATGTCTGACAAGCACAACAGACAAAAGATAATGATCATTGCCCCATTCCAATTTCTCTAAATCCTCTTGTTCAGATATCGTCAAGAACTCCTTGAAATGAGTGCAATAAGATAAGTCAAAAGATAAAGACAAAGTAAACAAACAAGCTGATGTTCTTCAATACTGCTAACCAAAAGGGGATGTGTTTTCGAAGGATAAGAACATAAACTATTGCCAAAATATAATTCCCATTGTAGGAAGGATTCATCCTAGGACATGATAGTGGATGGCGACACGTCATTTCATTTATATAAAGTATTCTAAATGATGATTGATATGGGACCAATTGGATGATGGGTTATCGACACAAAGAGTTGACCATCTTGTTTACATACTGACTTAGACCTAAGACTTGATGATTTTGAGTTTTCACTTTTTATCTACTAGACTTGTTTCTGATTATCTTACCAAAGATTGAGGATGATGATCATTTATTATGAGTGATGTTATTGCGAGTGCAAGCGAGATGAGACAGATGGATTTTTTCAAATATTTGGATGTTTTTGATCTTTTTGAGATGTTTTGAGGCTATTTTTGGTATTTTTTCAAGATTTTATGAATGTTTTAATTTTTGATTTTCTGAATGTTTTGGGGTTTTCTAAGATTTTGACCAAGAGACTAACCTAAAGAAATATCCTATGGGACTTGGGGGCTAATCAACAGATTAGCCTTGCCTACATTATACACATAGAGACCATGTAGTTTGACTAGTGAGGTGAACAATTTACAAATGATGATATACATGATGAGATGTTAGTTTATTATGACTGACTCTTATAGGACTAACCTAATTGTCTAGGGGGATGATCAAAGATCAACCTTGCCTACGTTCAAGCTCAGAGACGACATAGTTTGACAAGATGACTTTTTTTTGGCTTTTTGACAGAATTTTTGACATGTTTTGGGATTGTGATGATTTTGATGTTTTTGGATTTTCTGATTTTTGATGTTTTTGGATTTTTTTATTTTTAGGATGTTTTTGGATTTTTGGATTTTTGATGTTTTTAGATTTTTTGATTTTTAGGACCTTAAGGATATACATGAATCTAATGAGAACATGCCCCCAATGTGATGCAATAGACTACTCCGATAAAGGCAGGACAAGATGACCTTGAGGATGGGCCGAGTAGTACTAGGAGGGATCATGATACAAACACAGGACCAGGCTATGATGCAGATGTGGGTGGGTGAGTGATGGATGGAGATTCAAATGTAATGGATGATGGAAGCGTAATGGATGGATGATGCCGAACAAGCCGTAAAGATCTTGTGGATGGAAAGTGCTTATTTACACAAGGTGCCTGTTTGCCAGGTTTTCACCAAGGTACTTACCCAAAGTGCCACCAAAGTGGTTTTCACTAGAGGATGATTTTTCTCCTTACTATTTTCAATCCTTTTTCTGATTTTTTTGGATTTTTTTCTTTTTTGCTATTTTTTGTTGTTACCAAGATGCCTATTTGCCAAATTTTCATCAAGGTAACCATTTTTTCAGGACATTTTATGATTTTTTATTTATTTATTTTGGATTTTTGGTTCTATACCTTGAAAGATTTAGGCATAATTTTTTTTGAGATGAGAGCTATTCATGGGCTCTTGTAGGGTTTCCCCTTCGGATGTTGATAAGCGATATGCACTTGAATTGTAACTTGTTGTGATACGAATGGTCCCAATCAATTGGGTTTAAATTTTCCTTTGCTGCTTGGGTTTGGGACATTCTTCTGATTCTCCTTTAATACTAGTTCTCTGACTTGGAAAGTCCTGCTTCTAATTTTCTTATTATAGCTTCGTTTGAGTCTATTTTGATAGACTTGCAAATGATTCAAAGCATCTATACGTCGTTCATCTAGTAGCTCCATTTCATTCAATCTTGATACTTGATACTCTTCATCTGTGATGAGGTTTTGCAGTGATATCCTAAGTGATGGGAGCTCAGTCTCAATGGGGAGTACTACTTCTGATCTATAGACCAGGGAGAAGGGGGTGGCACCAGAAGGTGTGCGAACGCTAGTTTGATACGTCCACAGGGCGGGATTAAGCTGCAAATGCCAGTCACAACCTACGTCATTGACTGTTTGCTTGAGGATTTTCAAAATGGTTTTGTTTGTAGCTTCTGCTTAGCCATTGCCTTGGGGATAGTATGGGGTGGAGAAGCGATGTTGGATTTTTAATTTTTTGCATAAGTTACAGACCTCTTGATTCTTGAATGGTGTTCCATTATCTGAGGTAATGGCTTGTGGAATACCACATCAAAAAATGAGATAGTTCAAGGTGAAATTTTAAATTTACTTTCTAGTTATGTACGTCATGGGTATGGCTTCCACCCACTTAGTAAAGTACTCCATTGTGGTTATGATGAATTTGTGGCCATTAGATGAAGTGCACATGATTTTTCCAATGAGATCAAGTCCCCACTATGAAAAGGGCCATGGTGTGACAATAGGATGAAGCTCTTGAGCTGGAGCATGGATGAGGTCCCCATACTACTAACATTGTAGACATCTTTTGGCATAGTCATATGCTTCTCTTTCCATTGTGGGCTAATAATACCCCATCCTTAGCAATTTCTTGGCTAAGGTCATTCCACTCAAGTGTGAACCACAAATATCGTTATGTACTTCAGTTAGAGTGGTTAATGCCTCCTCAAGGTTTAAGCAGCGCAATAGGGTTCCTTCTATGCTTCTATGATATATGGTATCTCCTAGGATAACAAATTTGGATTCCTTTTTGACAAAGGTTCATTTTAGGTTTGAGGGTAAGTCAGCGGATATGACTCCTCTTCAAAGGTATGTGTAAATGTCGTGATACCAAGGATCATCGGGACCAACAATTTCACACACATATTCTGATTCTGGTACCTCGAATGTAGGTACAAGAAGCTGCTCAATCAGGAATTCATATTTTGGAATGTTGTGGGGGATGTCGAGCAAGGATCCAATTGTTGCCATGGCATCTTCTGCTCTATTGTTGGTTCTAGGAATCTGCTCAAATGTAATTTCAATGAAGGATTCTTTGAGAGTCTCCACCAATTTCTTGTATGGAGTGAGCTTGTTGTCCTTGGCCTGGTACTCAGCATTCACTTGATTTATTATCAATTGGGAATCTCCATATACTTTGAGAGCTATGATGTTCCACTGCACTGCTATTCTGAGACCTATGGTTAAAGCCTTGTATTCTGCAATGTTATTGGTATAGGAAAATGCTAGTTTGTATGACCTTGGTATGCAATCCCCTTGTGGGATGATAAAGAAGACACTAACTCCTGATCCATGCTACGTGTATGAGCCATCGAAGTATAGTTTCCAGTGGTCAGCTACGTTGAGATTAAAAATAGATTCATCTAGAAACTCTAAGATGAGAGGGTTCTCTGAATAGATTGGTGCTTTTGCAAGTTGATCTATGATGACTTGGCCTTTGATTTCTTTCCGCTCCACATATTTGATGTCATATTCTGATAGTATCATCACCCATTTGACCATTCTTCCTGTGGAAATTACCTTTGATAGTAGATAGTTGAGAGGGTCAATTTTGGCAATGAGTTTTATTTTATGTGCCAACATGTAATGTCTGAATTTCTGTGATGCAAACACTGCTACTAGGAATGATTTCTCGATGAATGAATAGTTTAGCTCATGCCCAACCATTGTTCTGCTGATGTAATATATAGCCCTTTTTGTTCCATTTTTGTCATGCTGAGCTAAGAGAGCTCCAAGGGATGTTGTTGTTGCTGACATGTATAGAATCAATGGTTTTCTTAGGATTGGTGGCATTAGGACCGGTGGTGTCAATAGATATTCTTTGATTTTATTGAATTCCTCTTCACACTTGTTATCCCATTTGTACGCTACTCCCTTGTGAAGTAGGTGAGAATATGGGTTATGTTTGTCCGCCAATTGTGTTATGAATCTTTGAATGGATTGGAGTCTTCCTTGGAGACCTCTCAGTTGCTTGAATGTTTTTGGTGCCTTCATCTTGAGGATTGCTTTTACCTTTGTTGGATCTACCTTGATAACTCATACTGACACTATATATCCTAGCAATTTTCTTGATTGTACGCTGAAGACACACTTTTTTGGGTGTAATCTAACCTTGTACTCTTCCAGTCTATCAAAGATGGCACTTAGGGTTGCTATGTGATCTTTTCTCTTTCTGGACTTGGCTAAAATTTCATCAACATGATCTATGACTATCTTATGGATCATGTCATGGAATATCAATGTCATGGCCCTTTGATATGTTGCTCCTGCATTCTTTAAGCCAAATGGCATCATGTTCCAACAGTAAGTCCCCCATGGACAAGTGAAGGTTGTTTTATGTTGGTCCTCTTTAGCTACCATGATCTAATTGTACCCTGAAAATCCATCCATTAGTGACAACATTTCATGTCCAGCTGTCATATCTACTATCATATCAATGTTTGGAAGTGGGAAGTCATCTGTTGGACATGCCTTATTCAAGTCTCTGAAGTCTGTGCAGATTTTGATGTTCCCATCAGGTTTTGAAATAGGTACCAAGTTTGATACCCATTCTGGATAATCTATCGGTCAGATGAATCCTGCATCTAATAGCTTTTTTAGCTCCATTTTAACTAGTAAGGTGATCTAAGGGTGCATTTTTTAAAGTTTTTGTTTAACATGCTTGGATTCTGGATATATTGCTAAGTGGTGAACCACGGTCTCTAGATCAAGCCCTGGCATGTTGGCATAGCTCCATGAGAATTTTATCTGTCTTTCTCTTAGGAAGGCTGCTAGGAGCTCTTGTTCCTCTGATAGTAATGATTCTACATAGAATGTGATATGCGGGGTTTCCTTTGTTCCTAGGTTGACCGGATTGCATTTTTTTGCTAGGACTGCCAATTTTTCTTGATGAATAGCTCTAGAAGGAATAATGAATCCCCCATCCACGGGTGCCTCAGAGAGGTTTCACCATTGGATGTGTCCTTTCTTTTTACTTTTTTCTAGTCGAAGAGTGCCACAGTGTGGTTTTCACTCAAGGACTTGGATATTATTCTTAAATTTTCACTTTTGCAAATTAGGGATTCGATGTTTTCCCCATAATAGGCATGTGTATGTAGCTCGATTATGAACCCTAATTTGTGATCCCCACCTAGAATGTTATCCTACAGTCCCATGAATTATGAGAGTGCCTCATAGTTTTCGAATGTATCAAGAACTAGTGGTCCTCATTGGTCATAGTTGATGAGTTGGGGATATACTAGGTGGATCTCATGATTTTGGTGGTCTGATTCAAAAGATAGGGTGGTAATCATGCAAAGAGTGGTATCCTCAAATAGCCTAGGTAAGTTGGTCACGGTATCCTCATCATCACTACTACTACAGATGTTAGTTTATCAAATGTAAATTTATCTATGACTCTACCTATAGAAACTAGTAAGTGTAGTTCTACTGGGGTTAGATGAGGAGGATTATTAACCTTTCTAATTGAAGGACTTCAGCCTCGTATGGTTATACTCAGAGGGGTACATCCAAGGCCAAGATTTGTTATCGGTCATGTCTCTGAAATGATAGGTATTATAAGCCCATTGTCATTTTGTCCAAGTCTTTGATTTTTGTCATAGCCCATTGCGAGCATCATTTGTAGACCCTTGCTTATTTCATCCATTGGTAAGTTAGCTACTAGTCTTTCATCTTGATATAGCATATGAGATGGATCTACCTCAATAACTTCTCATCCAAGATCTCCCCAACTCGTGAAGTTGGGATAGTTTTTAGGAGACGTTTGTGATGAGGAGGCTTCATTTATTTATGAATGTCCTCATGATCTAGGAGATTGTGGTAACTCTCCTATGACAAAAGAATTATTAGGGAGCTTGTAGTTTCCACTACCATTATCTTGGATGATGACCTTGATGTCAGAGATGGTGGGGATGGCAGTAGTGGCGGGTATCTCTATCACGGAAGTGGATGCGAGGGTGGTGGGATCGATATATGGTGTGGATGGACCCTCATAATTTTTTGGTACTTGGGGGATTTTATAGTACTTTTCTTCAAGGATTTTGCAATAGAAGAAGGGTTCGGGATCTCCATGGATGGTAACTTCCTATCCCTCATGTGTAAATTTCACACATTGGTGGAAAGTCGACGCTATTGCTTTCATTGGATGAATCCATGGGCATCCTAGGAGGATGTTATATGACAATTCGAGGTCCAAGACCTGACAAGTGGTTTCCATGATGGCATTCCCTACATGAATAGGGAGTTTGATTGTGCCCTGGGACACTCTTTCTTGATCCTCATATGCTTTTATTGTGATACCCTTTCCTTTGTCGATAGAATCCTCTTACATTTTCAATTTTTTTATGAGGTTGAGAGAACATATATTCAAGCCCACACATCCATCCACCAAGACCCTTTTGAATCTTCTCTTATGTATGATGGCTTCCAAGTGTAGTGAAAGGTTGTGAGATGGTTGAGCAGTGAAATCCTATTCAGAGAATGTGAGGAGATTTGGTGTAATGATATTTTTGACCATAACTTGGAATTGTTTTGCATCGAGATCTGCAGGGACAGTGGATGAAGCTAACGCTTCTTCAAGGATTTTCCTATGGGCAGATGAAATTTTTAGTAACTCCATGATGGAGATTTACGCTAGTGTTCTTTTGAGTTGATCTAGGACATTGTAGCCATTTGGAATAGATCTAGATGCAAGGACTATTTTTGGCTGGGATGATCCTGCAATAGTAAATTTTCTGCCTCTTGTGGTGACTCCATAATCAGCATGGGAACCTTTGATGGTGATAACCATACAATTTTCATCTAGGGAGGTGACAACTATTTCATACATATGATTTACATTTGTCTGGGTGCCTTTCCCTTTATCATTGTTATTCCCTTTGTTGCCATGATTAGGCATCAGATTTGTGTATATCTTAAGATCTTGGTTTCCTGTTGGTTGTTCCGCATTTATAATTCTTTTATCGATGAGATCTTGAATTGTGTTTTTGAATCTCATGCAACTGTTCGTGGTATGGCCTTTGATTTTATGGAACTCAGAGAGTTGATTCTCATTATACCAAGGACGTTTCACATCTAGTTTTGGTAATTCTCAAAGGTAGGAGCCTGAATGATTTTTCCGTTTATTAGCCTTTTCATGATGACTTCTAGTGGTTCCCCCAAAGTAGTGTACTTTCTCTTCAGATAACTCTTGTTGCATTGGGGTGGTCCCCTTTGATCATTGATATTGTAGATTGTTGGATTGTTGTTTGGTTGTTGTATTGCGTGATGATTGTTTTGGTGTTGGATTTGGATTTGTGGTGTGGGTTTATTTTGGTGAGGGGCACTAATGACCACCTTGGCATCTACGACACCATCATTAGTAACATTTTTGTTCATTTCCCACGTGTGAGGTTTATCATTGTAATTGGAGGGTGGGTAGTTGTTTTTTTGTTCGAGGTATGAAGTTGATCTCGTAGGTTGAGTCATAAGGGCTCATTTGATGCTAAGTGCCTTGGAGATCAACTGGTCATATTTGGTGATCCCTTGTACCTTGAGATGAAATTCCAAGAGGCCTTCAAGGTTGGATATAATGGTGCAAACTTGTTTTTCTTCAGGCATGGTCCACTTGCTCTAATTGGCCTTGGATCGCCATTATTGTAGGAATGAAGTGAATGATTCACCCTTTCCTTTTTTTAGAGCTAAGAGTTCTTCTAGACTAACATCCATTGCAATGTTGCATGCATAATTTTTAATGAATGCATCTATAATTTCTTGGAATGTCCTAATTCTTGAAGGTAGGCAAGAGAACCATTCCACAGCATGGCCATCCAAACTCCTAGGAAATAGCTGCATCAGATAAGTATCGTCGTATGTGACCTCCATGCAATGAACCTGGAATTCCTTGATGTGATCTTTAGGGTTTCCCATCCCATGATATTTGTCAAACTTGGGGATCTCAAATCCCTTGGGGAATGGTTTTAGCACTAGGCTCCTGTCAAATGGATAGAGGCACAAGTTGCTTGGTGTTTTTGTTGTTTTCCCTGATTCAAGATCGAGCACTTGTTACGAGAGCAACCTGATTTGTGTCGTTACGTCATTTTGCAGATCAGGGGGTGGGATGAAGGTGTTTTGGGGTGTTTTGATTGTGGGTTGGATGGGTGGGTTGTTTGATGTGTTGTTCAATGGTATCTGTATGTTCTACCAAGCTAGGTATGCTTCCACCTGCTGTTGTATGAACAATGCATGTTGTTGATCTTGTTGTTGTTGTGCTAAAATTTGTGCTTGTTGTTATGCTTGTTGTTGTTCCAACAATGCTTGTTGTTGGGTTGCCAATTGGGTTGCTTCTTGCTGCTCTTGATATTGCTTTATTGCTTGCTAATATGCTTGCATTTGTGTTGCTTGTTTGTGTGCAAGAAGTTGTGCCTATGCTTGTGCGTGTTGTGCTTGATATTGGGTGTTTTCTTGAGCTTGAGCTTGTGCTTGCACTACTTGTACTTGGGCTTGTGCTTGTTCCACTTTTTGTTGGAATAGAATTTGTGCTTGAGCAGCCTTTTGTGATTGTAATGCAGCTTGGGTTGCTTGAGCAGCTTGCATGGTTTGAGCTGCTTATTGTTGTTGTTGTTGCAATAACACTTGGGCTTGTGCAACTTGTTGTGCCTATAATGAGGCTTGGGCTGCTTGGGTAGCTTGCGTAGCTTGAGCGGCTTGCTGACTGGCTTTTTGTTTTTGCACTTGCTGGAATCCCCTTTGAAAGGCAACTTGTTGAGCTACTTGCAATGCCATGTGGTTTTGGCTTGATATACTGGAAGTTGGTGGTAGTGGGGGTGGTGGTGGATTCGGGATGGTGTTTGTGGTGAGCAGTGATGTCATGTTGGTGATTTGAATGGTAAATGGTGCTATCGTGTTGGTGGTTGGTCTTTGAGAAACCATGCTTTGAGATCTTAGGGGGTGGTTGATGATGTTGTGATTGCCCTTGTCGTTGTCATATGTTGTTACGATATTGATGACAAGTTTTGAGTGTTTGGCATAATGCTTTGATTGATATTTGGGATGTTGGTTTGATTGATACTTGATAAAGGGGGAAGCCCTAAGCCAAGGAGTGGTGTGGATGATGATGGTAATGGTGGGATGGGTGAAAATGTGAGGGGTGTGAGTTTTTGAGAAAATGTTGTGATGTCGAAAATGCCCCTTGGTTTGAACATGTCTCCCTCTTCTTGTGGATTTGTGAGCAGAGAATTTGGAGGTGTTGCGCAGAAAGATGATGATGATGGATCATGATGGAAAGTGAGAGGAACATACTTGTGTAATGGATTTTTGGGTATGTTTTATTCCAATATGGTGTTTGCATCCAAGTCTTGATTATTAACATGGGGGTTTGTTTGAATAGCATTAAGAAATGCATTTCCCTAATTAACATTAGGTTGGGTTGGAATAAAAGATGTCGTAATTTGCAAAATGTTTTGAGTGATGATTTGGGATCGGAGTGTAGATGATATGGGAATGGTGGATGATATTGGAGGTAAAGATGTCTCCACTATAGTACTCAGGTCGATATCTGAAGGTAATTTTTCCCCTTGTTTTGCTAGCTCAAGCATGTATAGTGAAGGGTTAAGCTTCATCATGATGTTGATGATCTTATGGTTTTCCATATTTTGGAGCATTTCAATTATTTCTTCATGTGACATCCCAAAAGTAAGATCTTCTCCTTGGTTTTCCTCTTGTGGGTTTTGTGATGATGAGATAGTCAAAGGATTACTTGATTTGACAGGATTCATTTCAATGTTCATTTGGCTTAGATCACTTGAAGTGGGTGTTTCTTTGTTGGCTTCCATGCTCTTCTCATATTGAGATCTAGTTTGAACCATAAAACAAGGATCAGTTTTCAAGAGTATGGGAGATGACTCTCTTGATTCTTTGGATTGAGCTTTACTTTATGCACAAAGTACAAAATTTTAGGATATCTTGATGATCAAAAGGTGATATGATGATATGAAATGAATTATGTGGATGTTTTGGTCTTTTGATAAATCTTGAAGGGGATGCTAGACTTTTGGGACTTTTGGATATGTTTTAGATTTTGATCTTGATTTTCTTGGATTGCCCTTTATTGATTAATTTTGATTTGCTTTGATTTTGAACAAATATACCCTAAGATGTTGGATTATTATCTAAGGGATGGATTTTCTCAAAGGATGATAATTTGAATATGTGTAGGGAGAAGGATGCATCTACCCACACCTATTCAAACAAGATGATAATTTAGCCAAGCATATGAAGAATGATGCATCTACATATACCTAACTAAACAAGATGGCTTGATAACTTTGACTAAGCATATGCAAAAGGATGCATCTACACATACCTAGCCAAAGATGATTTTGATAAAGATTTCAAGGATTTTTATTTTTTCCAAAAATCCTAGCATCAATGATAATTTTCAAGATTTCTCAAAAGGTGATGGTGATATAATTTTGTTTTGATGTTTGAAGGATGGGTGAAAATATATTTTGATTTCTTTTGATCCTAAGATGAACCTAAAAAAGACACTTTGTTTGCCTAGACCTAGGTATTGAAGAACATGCAATGCTTCTATAGACCTTTATAACCAAGGAGTGATTCAATTTGAGCACACATTTCTAGATTTTGAACCAATGAATTTCGTTTTGGGATTTTGACCTTCTTGAAAATTGTAAGGTTTCAACACATGTGAGAGTTCATTTTGTTTAGCTTTGCTTATTGACTTTATTTTACCACAAACACTTTCTTTGATTAGGTTTTTCAAGCTAGATGTCCAATGTCTTAATTTCTTTGAATCCCACAAGGTATGTTATGTGGAAATTTGATGAATTCAAGGCAAGGGTTACCTATTTTTTAACTCTAGTAGAAAAATTGAGATGTAATCCAATGTTTAGAAACCTCTAAGGATGGAATCACAAGGCCAAGCAATAACATATGGATTGAGTCAATTGTATTTGTCTCCTAAAGGGTTTGAAATTTTGATGATGAAGTTTAAGTGTTTGTTTCCAAGATGTTTTTGAACAAGCAAAGCATTTTGTAACCAAGAATAAGTACAACCCTATGGATGTGTAAGACAATATTTGTTGGATTCCCACTTAGACAAGTCCAACTATGCCTATCTTTAGCGAATGGTTAGATGCTTGACCCCGCTAGCTCCCCTCCACAACTCATTAATGTCAATCGAGGCAGCCGAGCATCAACACCCATGAAACTCCCATGGCATGCTTTCCATTTCTACTAAAAGACCGTAAAAGTGTGGGGTGGCTTCAGAACGACCGTTCTTGCACCAACAAATATATCAAAGGATTTTGGCAATTCTAGAACATGGGTTTTAATTAGGACTTTCCGTTCGTGGAGATTGACCCATATGGCAAGAGTCCCCTTTCAGATCCATCTTGTCAGAGCCAACTGCGTGATATTGGCATTCACTCCAATACCCGCATTTATATCCTGGTTGGAAATACTCTTGGCTTTAGAGTGTTACTGGTTGAGTCATTCCCTTGGGTGAGTATGTTTTCCCCAAGGCAGGTCCTCTAGGATAAACAAAAGTGAGCAAAGACAAGATCTGTAACTCGATCAATCTTTGTTTGCAACAAAGAAAGAGAATGTACACAATAATGCTCTATTCACACTCGCACAAGATTTTTTTCAAATTTAAACCCGAAATGAAGTGTGGAGGTGATTTCTTTATCCTAACCTATAATCACAAAAAAGGCCTTTTGATTCTCAAGATCGCTATAAAGTGTGAGAGAAGCGCATACGTCCTTTTCCAATGAAGTTAGTTTAAGTAAGCCTTCACAAAACAAAATAGCACATGTTCATTTTAAATCCAAAAAGCAATTATGAGTTCTTTTTAAAGCACCAAAGTACAAATGAGAGTTTTTTGGTTCAATTGTTAACAAAAAAAAACTCTAGTAAGTTGTTGTCCTAATGTTCATTTTAAACCCTTTGCAAAAATTGAAAAGATTTCTTTTAAAACCCAAATGAAATTAGTGTCCTAAGCAAAAAGAGATGACAATTTCTTAAAAGTGTTAAACAAACCTTAAAGTGTTTAAAAACACTTTGATTTGGTGAAATACCATCATCATGCTTCTCCCTCTTTTGTTTTCAATTGATCCAACCTACAAGAATGAAAACTAGTCAGATTCTTCAAAACACACAGGTTGAAAAGCAGAAAAAATAAGATAAAATTATCATCTATAAAAAAATCATGTGCTAAAATAAAATTACAACTTTTTACTCCTGCCAGCGGCACAACCCATGATTGTGTCGTAGTTTGATTTCTCAGCTGTGTTGTACAACTCCACTTACCAATCAGTAACGCTCTGTGCCCAGACCAGTGAGCTCGATTGTGTCGCCCTTTTGCTCAACATCATTGTTTAAAATTTAAATTCAAAAAATTTAGGTGGGATGGCTAAAGCGTCAAAGTTTGATTTTCCAACAGTGCTATATGGCAATGCTGGAGAGTCAGCGGTGCTAAAACAGTGACGCTAGACTCCAAGCATTGGAATTTTTCTGTGTACAAACAAAAACATACAATTTTGTGAAAAAAGTGATAAAAAATGAGATTTTTCCCTCCCTCTAGCACCAAATTTGTGAACCCCAATCCTAATACTTGCAAAACAATGAGAACAAACACATTAAGTTAGAGATTGCAAGAAAAAACAAGGATTTCCCATGAAATCCATTCAACAAAACTCAAATTAGGAAAAAACAATGAAATAACAAAATAAAGATTGAATCCTAATTAAGCAAGCAAACTCTTGATCCCATGGGGGAATTGGTGCCAATTTGATGTGAAAATTGGCCCTTTCCCAATTCCTAATAATGCAAGTTTGATGTGATGAAGAGATTTGATCCACTTTGTTGATGTTGATGAATGCTCCAATAAGAAAATCTGCATAACCTAGCTATCATTTAATAAAATGGATGAATTTTGATAGATATTTGAGCATGGTAACTTTGCATAATTTTTGGGTGATAAAATGAGGATATGAGCTTTTTATTTATAGAATATCAAGATGGATGAATGTCTAAATTTGAGCAATGTGAGACTAACATTCATCCAATGGCAAGATGCCACTTGTCAATCCATGAGTGGATGGAGGATGTGCAAGTTTTGAGGATTATGCCAATAAATGCCTATTTTTGATTTTTGAATTTGTTGAAATGACAAGCAAGAGGGAAGGAAAAATGCATTGAATGCCACTTGGCTCAAGGAAAAGGACATGTAAGAGAGAGTAAATGCCTTGTTGGATGTACATGTCAACTTGGATTTTGAATTCAAACTTGGAGAATATTCCCAAAAGATGCCTTGTTGAGGAAAATAGAGATTTAATAAATCTATTAAATCTATTTTCATGTGCAAGTGGTAAAAGTTGGAGGATGGGACATGAGAGGAGATTAAATTAATCAAAGTTAATTAATTTAATGAAGGGGGTTAAATGATGTGACCTATTTGACTTAAATTTGTGGATTTATTTAAATCAAATTAGAGAGGAATGTGATAAGGGACTAATTAAATAAATATTTTGATTTATTTAATTAAAAAAGAAGATCTTAGATTAAATTAAATAAGGTTTTAATTTATTTTATTTAATAGATAGACTTTAGAGATTTAATAAATTAAATTAATTATTTAATTAAATAGGGATAATTAGATCATATTGATTGATTTAATTAACAAAAGAGAGAGACTTAATTAAATAAACTGATTTATTTAATTAAGGGAAGGAAATTGATGAATTTAATGAAATAAAGAAACTTGATTAAAAGATTAGACCGAAGGATGATTCAGGATGAAATAATGTTAGTAGTTGGGATCAGATGCACAATGTCAATCGATATATTTTACGTGTCTACACAAACATAGTATTAATTCAACATGTTAAATATAGCCAATTAATTACCTTCATCATTGAGATTCGAAGCCAACTACCTAAAAACCACAAACTAGGGTGGAAGCATAACACATTAGTACTAGTTAGTCAAGATGATTTCATTATCAAGGCACACATTTCTGGTTAAACATCATCATTTACACATCAGGTATTCCAGTCTATTCATTACTCATTGCAAAATCTCACAATATACGTGACACAAGGTCATAATCTTATGTGCTTTCAAGACATAAAACACAATTTAACACATCAAAAACACAAAATTTCAAGTTTACACACACACACACACACCACAAACACATTGAAATTTAATTCACAAGGAAAACACCACAAAACAACATAACGCTCTAAAATACATTCTCGGTAGGAAGAATATTAGTGCATTGCGCACTATACCAAGGGTCCAATCCTTTCCACTGACTTTCTGCACCTTTGGTCCGACACCACCTAGAAACAAGCTCGGGCTACAAAGCAAGGATGACACACAAAAAAGACATAACCTCAAGAGTATGAGCAACTAGGTGAATGTAATGGGCTCATAGTGCCCAATGTATGAACCCGGGCTCTAAAACCATGTGTAATGCCCCACCATGCAACCCCAAAGGAAACTAATACATCAAACAATTATGGCACATTTTTTTGTTTTTTAAATAACTATCATGCAACATTATAATAACATACATCACATGAAATGAAACTATACAAGTATAATATATAACAAAGTCCCTTGGGGTTACATGATTACATTACTTTACAACTCGACATCATTATATTAATGAAAGGTAAGGTACACCAGTAAGCATAAGTTAATAGCATGATCAAGGATAGAACATTAACAACATAAAGATACATTGTTCGAGGATAACATCAATACAATAGTACTTCCCAACATGAAAAAGGATAGTAAGATAACATGGAATGTACAAATAATATGTGTGAGTACAAGTCATGAAGACTGGATCCATCACTAGAATATCCTTGGAGCCTTTGCATCTAGCTTCAATTCTGCACTACTCGATCAACAGCAAGGGACCCAATGGGGTACATAGCATGTTTCACCCAATGACGTGGACCCTAAGGCCCACCCCCCGTGCTAGGAGAAGACAAGAAGGACCCCCAACAAAACCATCAAACAAAATAAGTGATTACAAGACTAACAACAAAAGAAACAACATAAGGAAATATCCAACACTAGAAATAACCACCACAAGAAATAATCATCACCAAATTAAGGACAAAGAATCAACAAACATAAGGCAACATCCACTTTCAGAGGTTTTGTAAAAAAAGGGGGGGAACAATCAACATACAAGGTTGTTAAAGGGTGGAGTTTCATCATATAGGTACTATGGGTTACCCTAGTGTAACCTTCCTAGGCTACCGGATCACCCTGGACACCTCTACCGGCCGCAAGACCCCCATGTCGCTATGCGGGATCAACATACCTTGCAAAATTACTATGCAAAGGCAAGGCAATTGATCTTGCCATTGCAGGCCTTCCCACTCATCCCAAGCCTAAACAAGCACTTGGTCCCATGAGTGAGGCTACATTATCTGAATTAAGTGTGAAACAACCAAAACCCCCTAATTAATTAATTAAGTTATCACTTGATTAAAATATCAATAGGTTATCTTGGACCAGCCACTTTGGGTGCTGGCCCTCACTAAGAGCCACTCCCCCAACAAACAAAAAAACCTCAAAATCACAAATGGGCAAGCGAATTTGCACAAGAAACTAAATCCACAAATTATTTAATTCTCATAGGCATCAAATTTACTTTTTGTCCATCTCAACAAAGTTGTGCATGCGCTTGCATGCAAGCCTTTCTACTCTTTTTTTTTTTCCATTTATTCATTAAAACACTCCATTATAATACTATTTTACTTTATTTTAAAAACACATTAATTTACATATTTGTTAATTATCCTCTAAAGATAATTATCAATTATTATTAATTATAATTTAAATCAATACTTTTTATAAAACTGATTAATTTATTTATTTTTTAATAAACCTTTTATTTTCTATTTCCCAAAATTGATTTATCTAAATTTTGATTCCAAATTTATTTAAGTTACATAGAAACCAATTTGAATTTATTTAACTGATTACCCAATTCCATTTAAAAAGTTAAGTTCTCTGCATAATTCAATAACACATTAAACAAAGACATCACAAATAAACACTTACTCCAATGCCCAAAAGGGTCAATTCAGAGGGGCACTACATATTCTTCCATTTATGACAACATTTCAACTCTATGGCTATTTCTATTCCCTAGCTTATCATAGCTTATAGGAAATTTTCCCTTCCTTCCAAATAATGTTTCACTATATCAAATTTAAATGATAGTATTTTATTGCAATAAAAGTATTCCAAAAATATTCCAAGATTTGGTTTATCCCTTTTTTCCAAACTAGTTGACTCAAAGTAATAAGTTGAGCATATATTCAATTAAGTTTTTCAACAAGGTGATCATGGTTTACACAAAACCTTAATGTTAAACTTGTTTGTCTCTATTTGAGATAACCTTCTTAGGATCATAAAGCAATTGCTTTATGCAAAGTTTTTGTTTAAGACTGGTATCCTACAAATCAAAATTTTCAATTAGAGTTGGTTACCTTGGTGAGTCTATCCACCATAATATTATGTTAGTTCCATTGAAATAGAATGATCAAAACTATTCTAATGATCTGCCACTTCTTCCCTAGAATTTCATGAGAGTATACAAGTCCTATCGATGACGACATCCTGTCTTAATCCTCTAGCATACTAGACAACAACTTGCTACATACCTTGCAACATCTTACTTTGTTTCCTTCCAGATTGTAGTGGTTCCTCATTAGACAAGTAATTTTGTCATTCTAGTGTATCCTAAATAGGACATCAATTTACCTCATTTCATTCCTTAATCCCCCAGAAATTGGTACATAGGTTCTTTCTCCGATTCATAATAGTCAATTCTGACTAAGAAAAACCTCATCCATGGACTTATACCACATATGATTCTCAAAATATAGTGATTAGATATTATTGTTGAAATATATATCCTTTATCTTAGGTCATTCATATCTTGGATTTCTTCACCCTTTTTAGTGTTTCCAAAGTCATCCAATTTCTAGCTCAATCTATCTTTACTGATGAGAATTTATATTGGTTGAATAACAACTCTTGTTAAATCATATTGGTTTGATATTATTTTCCAAAAATATGTCCAAACCATTCATGTGTAAATAAGTACCAAGCATGAACATTTATTGATAACTAAAAATCATGAGTACATAAATCTTCCCTTTCCTATTTCATAGGCAAGAATCTTGCCTTTCATGATTAAGCATATTACCTATCCTTTTCTAAAGCATCAATGATAATAACAAATTGATCTTTTGAAACAAATATGTAAAGAATTGTGTTGTAGATATTTCACTTTTATTGTCCAAAAGCCTCTAACTTTTCTTTACCATTCCAAATTTTTTCGCTATTAGTTAAATACCTTAACCTTCACTTTCAAGAATCTTATTGTTGTCATGGGGCACGAAACTTCAGATATAGGCTTTTTAAATTATGAATTAAAAAGAAGTAAAAAGTTCTTCCAAACTGAAAATACACCATTAAACATAATTGAATAGGGTACTTATCTGAGTACATCTACTCTCTCTTTCCCCCTTACTGTTTCCTAGATATTAGGTCATTTTAAAGTTGAACTCTTAATAATCACCCATTTCTCCAATTCGCTCAAATTGATTTGACATTCCTTTTTGTTGGCTTTTGATAGTTGATTGACTATTACTTTCCTTTCTCACCCTCCATGGTATACCTTAGATATACTTTTTGTTCCCAAAATTGGATCCATTATCACCCTCTAATCTCTCAGAATCAATAGTTGATTCCATAGTAACGAGATCTAATGAATAATTAGCAAATTTTATAGTTAAGAGTGTAGACACCTAAATTAGACCACTTCCATATGGTAAAAGTC
Source organism: Sequoia sempervirens (assembly GCA_007258455.2). Lineage (NCBI taxonomy): Eukaryota > Viridiplantae > Streptophyta > Pinopsida > Cupressales > Cupressaceae > Sequoia > Sequoia sempervirens. The sequence goes on along the minus strand of VDFB02047230.1, from coordinate 346,929,910 downwards.
ATCTCCTTAATCATCCCTTTGCTCATTTACTTCATCCCTTTTGTTGGTATTAATTAAATCATTCATTTAATTAATATTTCATGTCTTCCATAAGGTTTCCAAAGTATTTAATTTAATACATAATTTTCCCCTCTTTCCTCTCTAAATTAAATAAATGTATCACTTTATTTAATATAGTCATATTAGCTTTTGGAATTTTGAATCTATTTTTAAATTCCTCACTTTTTTCTCATTGTCACATCCTCCAACTTTTGCAAGTTGGTTTCTAATCCCTCTTAGCAATCTAACCCTCTTTCTTAGTCATAATTAATTTATGATTAAGATGTGTGTGCCCCTAATCATCATTAGGGTCTCATCCTCCATAATTTTCCACTTGCCTCTAATCTTCATTAATTAGTCTAATCAAGTACTTGCACAACCTTAATCACTTAGTTAGGTCAAGCTAATCCTCATATCATTTATAGACTGTGTCCTAAGTTAACTTCATTAAAGGCTTTCTCCTTTTGGAGAAGTCACTCCATTCCCCATGTGAATTTTTAATTCACATATAATCCCCCAATGCATTCCTTGGAATTTAAAATTCCTTTTCTCATACCCATGTGGATATTTGAAGAATTTTTAATTCCTCACATTTCCTCTCACCCACATGGGGACAAGGACCTCATTTATGAGGAGATCTTGTCCAATCCCATGGTACTATGTAGTACCTCCATGTCATGTACTATCCTTACACCTCATGTACACATCATTTTTTTCAAGCCACTTCACATGCCACATGTCAAGATGTAAGGGCTTGTAAGTCCTCAACTCACCATAGCTCTACATCTTGGCTTTGTTGGTTTAATCCCAACCATCCATTTTCCTAGAGAATTCCAAATTCTCTATAAATAGCCCCTCTTTTATCTCATTTTATGGAGAGATCATTCATGCTAGCCAAACTCTGGAAAAAAATTTCCTTGAGTCATACTTATCCAATTTTCCATCTTACAATCCACATTTTCATCTCTTTCCATCCAAGGAGCATACAAAAACCAAATATCGAAGGGCCAACCAAAGGATCGATTCAACACAAGGTAAAAGGTTCCATTTTGTTGTCTTTATTTTTTTATTGAATCCAACTAGGCTAATCTTAAGGTTTAGGGTGTCTTTTTTTGTTATTTTGCACTCTCTTGTTTGTTGTTCATATTCTAACACTGAAATTCACCCTATCACATTTTTGGCACACCCGATGGGGATAGCAGTTTTAGGCAATGATGGGGGATCATGGGAGGGAGATGATGGGATAGTAGCATTTGGATGGGTGGTATCAGGAAAGGGATTAGTGGATATGATAGGATCTGGACTTGTGGTAGTGGGCTCATGCGATGGAGATGGAGATGGAGCGGTGGAATCTTGAATGACAAGGGGATCATGGGTTGGAATGGCTGTGGGACTGTGATCTTGAGGTGGACTAGATAGGATGATAGGATCTTGATCTAGAGAAGGGGATATGTTGGCATGCTTTGGATCAAGATCTTGGCATGATTCATCGTGTGCGAGAGGCATGATCCTTCATTAACTAGTCTAATCAACCTCTCAAGAAATTTTTAATTCCTTTTACTCTTCCCCATGCGATCTTTGACTTGTCACATCAAGTCACATGTGAAATCTAACCCTCTTCTAATATGTCATTAATTTTCCTAATCAAGTACTTGCACAAACTTAATCACTTAGTTAGGTCAACCTAATCCCCATATCATTTATGGAATGTGTCCTAAGTCAACCCTATTAAATACTTTCTCCTTTTAGAGAAGGTACTCCCTTTCCCAATATGAATTTTTAATTCACATTTAATCCCCCAATGCATCCCTTGGAATTTAAAATTCATTTTCTCATTCCCATGTGGATATTTGAGAAATTTTTAATTCCTCTCATGTACACATCATCCCTTACAAGCCACTTCACTTGCCACATGTCAAGATATGAGGGCTTGTGAGTTCTCAAATCATCTTAGCTCTACATCTTGATCATGGTGGCTCAATATTAGCCATCCATTTCCCTAGAGAATTCCAAATTCTCTATAAATACCCCCTCTTTTCTCTCATTTTAGAGGGAGATCATTCATGCTAGCCAAACTCTTGCAAAAAATTTCCTTGAGCCATACTTAGCCTATTTTATACTTGCATTCACTTTCACCCAAGGATCGATTCGAGACAAGGTAAAAGGTTCCATTTTGTTGTCTTTATTTTGTATTGAATCCAACTAGGCTAATCTTGACGTGTAGGGTGTTTTTAGTGTTATTTGTTCTCTTCTGTTTGCTGCTCATATTTTAGTTAGTAAATTCACCCTATCACATTTTTGGCATCCTTCATCCCTAATTTTCATCATCATCTTCCTTCCTAGTCAATCCTTTGATGACTGGGGCATCTTTCCCAATCTAACCATCTTCTTCTAGGTTCTATGTTTTAATATTCTTTGAAATGATACTTTTTCATAACACCATCTCAAAGAGGAGAAAAATGTAAACACCTAAATTTGGACACTTAATTTATCTAAATTTATCCCCTTTTGTCTAAGCATCCCCTTATTTGCATTAATTAAATAATATCGCTATTATTTAATTAATATCCTTAATTTTGCCAAATCTCTAAGGTATTTAATTAATAAATAAATACCTTATCTCTTCAATCCTCCTTTTCATAAAATGAATTAAATAAATGTCATTTATTTAATTCCTCACATGTCACATCCCTTTCTTAATCTTAATTATTCTCCTAATCTCATCATTAGGGATGTGCACATGCCTAATCCTTAATTAAGATGTGTCACATCATCTAACTTTTGCAAGTTGGCCTCTAATCTCTCTTAGTCACCTAACCCTCCTCTAATCCTTCATTAACTAGCCTAATCAACCTCTCAAATAATTTTTAATTCCTTTTATCCTTCCAAGGAATATTAAATTCCTTTTACTCTTCCCTGTGTGATCTTTGACTTGTCACATAAAGTCACATGTCATTTATGGAATGCGTCTTAAGTCAACCCTATTAAAGACTTTCTCCTTTTGGAGAAGGCACTCCATTCCCCATGTGAATTTTTAATTTACATTTAATCCTCCAATGCATTCCTCAGAATTTAAAATTCCTTTTCTCATCCCCATGTGGATATTTGAAGAATTTTTAATTCATCACATTTCCTCTCACCCATATGGGGACAAGGACCTCCTTTATGAGGAGATCTTGTCCAATCCCAAGGTACTATGTAGTACCTCCATGTCATGTACTATCCTTCCACCTCATGTACACATCATCTTTTTCAAGCCACTTTACATGCCACATGTCAAGATGTGAGGGCTTGTGAGTCCTCAATTCACCATAGCCCTACATCTTGGCCTTGTTGGTTTAATCTCAACCATCTATTTTTCTAGAGAATTCCAAATTCTCTATAAATACCCCCTCTTTTCTCTCATTTTATGGAGAGATCATTCATGCTATCCAAACTCTTGCAAAAGTTTTCCTTGAGCCATACTTAGCCAATTTTATATACTTGCATCCATTTTAACTCATCTCTCCATCATCATATCATCTCATAGCTTGCATCTCTTGCCATCCAAAGAGCATACAATATTGCAGATCGAAGGGTCAACCAAAGGGAACTCGACAAGGTAAAATATTCCATTTTGCTTTGCTAATATTGAGGTGTAGGGTGTTTTTAGTTGTTATCTACACTTCTTTTGTTTGTTGTTAATTTTCTAGCAAGTAAATTCTCCCTATCACAAATATATATCAAATGTTATGTACATGTATCATGCCACTGTGATAAAAAAAAAGTGGCGGTTGTATATGTGTTTCAATGTCTATACATCAAAAATGCTCTACAATATATGTATCATCACTACAAACATGATATACAAAATGGGATCTCTATGCCCTAGGTTCATAGCTCCTCGAAAACTCTAGGTCTAGTGGCTACCAACATTGTGGCTAGATAGTAGAGACAAAGCGAGACCTGTGTGATTGGGAGATAGATACCGCTATACGTAGCTCTTTGATCTCTCCCTAAAAGGAGGTTATCTAAAGCTTGACTCACCTTAGTGCATCCTATAGTTGTTGGTCTCCTACTGACATCATAGTTTTTTTATACCCTACTCACGTGCCTACTCTCATTATAAACTCTTTTCATGACTGCATCTTGCTTAGATAGGGTAATATGTAGCTTTGTTGAGATTTGGTCTCTTTTTCCTCTAGCATTGGTAGCATTGGCAGTCCGCTATACGATCTGCACTTGTCCCTCCTCATAGGTTGTCCTTAGATGTGCAACTAGCTTGAAGAGGTGTACATGTTTCCCTACTAAGACTAGCTAGTATGCATCTAGGATGGACCCCTGAACTAGCACAATAGGGGCCACCTCTAATATACACTGAGCTATAAGCCCATCCCAACCCTATGTGTCCATTGCAACTATAAAGAGAAGATACCCATCAATACCATGAGATGTATATACATAAAACCAAAACAATAACATATACATGAGAAAAACTAAAAGTACTTAAATGAAATGACATTAAAAAAATGTTGTACCTAGTTCCCTTGGCTACTAGTGTGGATCAAGAGGTGGAACAAGGATAGTGGGTGGAGACGACATCCTCTACCACCAGATCAGCCTCACCTTTGTTGTACTAGGCACCACCACATATTGCTACTATTGTTTCCCTCCACCTCCTTCCATTTGCCTCTTCCTTTGCATTGGTGGTGCATCACCTTGAAGGTCGAGATCCCCCCTGGGGGCATCCATTGGAAAGACTAGTGTTAGGAAATGTGTCAACCACTAGGTCTGAAAGCCTCTAGCCATATCGACATCATCAACCAAGTACACCTCCAGTTGGTCTCAATCACCATCATCGTTGTTACAAGGGATGATGTGCATGATTAAAGGTCATTAATGGTCACCTGTCTGCATCAAACTCCTCATAGATTATGCATAGGAAAGGCTTGTGGGAGGGATGGTCTGAATTACTCTAAACTACCACATGACTCTCCTCTAGTATGAGGGCATGATAACAAAATATATAAAACATAAAAAAAATTGGTCACGTTAAAAGTTCTTGAGATACCTACTATCATCAACCTACCAAAACCATTGGTATGACCACAATTTGATGCAGTATAACCTCAAACTATCAAACTAAAGATGTTAAAACTATAGATCCCCATGCCTCCATTGCCTGATCAACTCATACCAATGAGCCATAGGCACTAAATAATCCTGCACCTAGGGATACCTGATAGGCCATGTACATGTGAGATGAGTGAAGGCCAAAAACTATAACAAGGTGCATGCGGTAAAGCTCTGGAACTCGTAATGCATGTACCTACCCATCTCATGATAAAGATGTGATAGCATGTTGTGCCCACACATGTAGACCATCCTATGCTACTCCATCTATCTGATAGTATGAATGAGGTCCCCATGAAGGTGAGAGACCTACATATCTATCATGATTCATATGGCCACAATGATGACCATGACCCATTGTAACAAAGGAACTACATCACTACCTTGCTTGAACCAACAGGTGTATATGTGACCAGTCCCATTGTTGTCGTTACGTTGATGCAAGTAGTACTTGACCCCATATGCACACTCTTTCACAAAACATGTGTCATTTATGGTGACCCACCACCCCTGAATAGGAAGACCAATGATTTGGTACACATCCTCTAGTTTGATAGTCATCATACCTACTAGAAGGTGGAAGGTCGACATGGTGGAATCCCATAGCTCCATTAGTGCCATCGACATATGATCATGGTATAACATATTTGGCATACGATAAACATTCCATAGGAAAAATCACCATAGAAGCACATACTCATCATCAAATAAGCATCAATACTAATATCAAATCAAACATAGTACCTACCCAATAGGATGCTCCCTAATCATTAGATAGTCCTACAAAAATAAAAAATTCAAGTTAGAGAACTTGATGTAATTTTTTTTTAAACCTACTACGTAGAACCTCTCAGACATAGGTGCGACATGTAGACATTTATGTGCCATAATTTCATCTGAGGTCTTCCATTAAAGCTACCTACACTCCAGCACACTTGGCAAACTATAGTGCATTGGGGGAACACCAGTGTGCAAGGAGGACACATGCATAAAATAGGGACACCTACGCTATGCTTTTGTCTAAAATCTACCTAAAAGTATCAAAAATGAAGTTTGAAGACTCACCTAGTCCAAGTCGAGACCCTTAATGATATGCTACCATAGTTGATCCAATTTTGGATCCTTGTACTCTCATCTATGTGGCATTTTTCTAACTTTTCTCTCACAAAAGCTAGCAAAACTCATGCGATGAATAGTGAAAATGACCCTTGTAGGGACCCACTTGGGTATATATAGGCCCTTAGGGCCTATTTTCCTTAACGATCATGGTTCCTCTATTTTTCCTTATTTTAACCCACTAAGCTAGAGGAAAACTCAAGAGGGGGCATATAGTCACTTCTTTACAATATTTTTCTTCCAAACCATCAAATTTTTTCTTGATCATTCTTCTCACCTTGGTAGCTTCCTTTGAATTTTTGGACTAACTTAAAATTTGAGTTTTGTAGATTCAAATTTGTGCATGCTTTCATGAAAAGTGTTTTATGTTCACCGAGTTTGATTTCTAGGGGCATCTTTCATACTTTCCTACTTAACCTCTACATCCTCTATGGTATCCTTTTGGCACACAAATCTATAAAATTTTCAATTTTTTATGTTTGTTCTCTTTTCTACATTAGTGTGGGTAATTTTCCCAAAATTGAGCCCACTAAAGGGTGAAAAATGTAGTGTCATAAAATTGCATCCTAGGGGAAATTTCACATCTATGCATTTAGCCTTCATTTATTACACCTAAGAACATTTATGATAAGAACCTCATGGGATGTTGTTGTTGTATCTCTTGTTACGACTATTGGGAGTACTTATATTATCTTGAATACTAAATATATGGTGGATTCTCTACTTTCAAAAGAGAAGGTATTTATTAGTTCTAATGAGGCCCTAAATTTTAATGGAAGATCTAAGGAAAAAGGAAAGAAGAATGAGAAGTGTGATAAATCCAAGTCCAAGGGGAGATCCAAGTCTCCTAAAAATTCCAAAGTTATTTGTTGGAATTATAGCAATCTTGGACACTTTTGTAAGGAGTACAAAAGGAAAATAAGGAAAATAAGTTCAATTTTGATTCTAAGTCCAAGAAGGAAGATGATGATGCATTCATTGTAGTGTTGGATACTCATGCAAGTAATGATACATGGTTAATTAAATCAAGTTCATCTTTCCATATGACCTCTAAAAGAGATTTCTTTTATGAATATGAAGAGTTTGATGGAGGTAAGTTGTACTTGGGTGATGATTCTTGTTTAAATGTTGTTGTTCATGGTAAATTTAAAATTAGGTTTCCTAATGGTAGAATAGAAAGGATTAATGGTGTGTTGCATATCCCTAGATTAGCATGATTTTTCTCTAGATTAACATGATTTTTCTATATTTAAAAAAACTAATAGATGCAAGTGTGTAGATATTATTTTTGATACAAGATGGAAGATGGTTAGAGGTGCCAAATATGGCATATTATATAATCTTGATGTGCACTATTTAGTGCAATATTACTTCTATGAAAAGTAATACAATAGTACTTCAATGGAAGAGGTGAGGGTTTCATCTTGAATGGATGGTCATGGATTTTGGATATAAAACGATGCAATTTCTTATAAATAACAATTACCTATAGATAAAACTATGTTATGGAACCAAATACTTGGCCACATTCGAGAAAAAGGTCTAACTACCTTGAATGCTAGAAATTTTTTAAAGGGTTGTCTGATTGTAATCTTGAATTTGATTTTTGTGAGAATTTCATTTATGGAAAAAAAAACCATGTTCATTTTTACTTGAGTTCTCATAAATATTTTGTTATATTGGATATTATTCATTCCAATTTGTTTGGTCCTATATATGTTACTTTAATTAGAAAATCCATATTTTATGTTGCATTTATTGAAGATTTAAAAGCAATGGTTGAGTTGCAGACTAGAAAGTAAATATAATATTTGATGACTAATAATGGTGGTAAATTTTTCTATAATTATTTTGATAGATTATGTAAATATTGTGGCATTCTAAGATAAAAGAAAACTCTATATTATCCAAAACAAAATGGAGTTATAAGAAAAATTAGTAGAACACTGATGGAGAAGGCTAGGAGTATGTTGAGTGGTGTGGTTTTAGGTTCAAGTTGTCACTACTTGTTACTTGATTAACAAGTCTCCTATATCTGCTCTTATTGATAAGATTCCTATAGAGGCACGGTCGGGTCACAACCCTTCACTAAGATATCTTAGATATTTTGGTTGTGAGGCATATACATATGTGCCAAAAGAGAATCAAAAAAAGTTGGAGAACAAGGTATTGAAATTTATCTTCATCAGATATAGTTATGGTGTGAAAGGATACAAGATTTTGGATCCTATTATATAGAAGGTAATATATGATAGAATTGTTATTTTTAGAGAAACTAAGCCTTCTTTTGTTACATTGTGGCCAAAATAAACTAACAGGAAGATGTGACTCAACTTCTCTCTACACCTTAAGAAGTTGAATCAAGGCCCCTAGATAGACAAGAAGTTGAGGAGAGCTCATCTATCTCTAAATATTTAGAAGAGGAGGAATAACCTCCAAGTCATATTTTTCAAATGTCTACAAGGCATAGACAACCACCTAAAAGGTATTCAACTTATTATTGGATATGTATTTTTTCTTTAAATACTAATATTTATGAATCCAAATTTGTAGAAGAGGCATTATGTATGAATGATGAAGAATCCAAGAAGCTTAGTATAGATGAAGAAATGACATATTTGAAAAAAAATGGTACATGGGATCTATTGGATGTTGTGGTTGTGTTGTTGATATGTGGTTATCATTGATGTCAACACTATTAGCATTGAGGTATTGAAGGTTGTATATGTCGAGGATATTGAGAAAATTGTTAAAGAAAGAGTTGTAGGTTCGCAGTGGAATAGTGAAGGTCATGAAGGTGTTTTCCTCAGTATGTTGCAGATTAGTTGTTGTGGGCTAAAGGGTTTATTGCTAAGTGTATCTAGTTTATCCATTGAAAGTTTTAGAGGTCTGCGTGAAGATTTATGTTTTGACAATTTTTTTGTGGCTTTAGTTAGTGTTCCTAATTGAAGTTGATGTGATTCTAGTAATCTCAATTGTTGTGGATGCTTCTTTGTTGTTTCTTGATTCTTGTGGATACTTCTAGATCATGATCTATCTTTGTTGCATGTCCACATTGATCGATGTGCTTGTGGTAGGTGATTTTTCTCTTGTGTATTCGAGTTTTTGTGTTCTTGGCTGACATGGTGGTTGTAATGTATTGTAGATCCTTGAAGATTAAAATTTGAATGTTTGGTGTGCTCGAGGATGCTTTTTTGGGTCACAACATAATATTGGCCGACGGTGTTTAATTTGCATTGAATATTTTTTTGTAAATTTGGGTCGACATTACATGTATGTTTTATATTTTTATATTTCTTCTAGTCGATGTAGTTGTTAATGTAATTCAATGTTGCAGATGTATAAGAGAAATTGTTTGAGCAAAGTGAAGTGTGCATAAGAGTGAATGTATGCCAAAGGAAGAGCAGATGCACAAATAGTGTTCTAATCATTCGATTATAGAGAAAAGTGTGAAGTAGTTTGAGCAAAGTGTGAAGGAGTGTTTTTGTGCTTGACCAAAACTATAATCAGGCTTTTGTAGAAGCTATTTTCTTAGTTCATACCCTACGGATCTAATATGAATCTTTGTAATACAGTGTGTTTTCTTTGGGAAGTGAGCCCTCTTGTAATTGAGCAGTGAGATCTAGACAGTGTGCCTAAATGCATGTGCATTCCCATTATTCATCTTTATAGTTTTAAAAGGGTATAATATTGTGGACTGACATCCACTATGGTTTTTCCCCTAATAGGGTTTCCACATAAAAAATCTTGGTGTTCTCTATGTTTTTGATGTGTTGATTGTTTATGGTTTATTGTTCATTCATTAGATCTGAGATTAAGTTAAGATAAATTAGAAAATTTTAAATATTTTGTGACAACTGATTTACACCCCCTCTTAGTTTTCTATCCTTGTTTTTCCAACAATTGGTATCAAATCTTGTTCCTCTGAAGAGGTTTAAAAGATTAAGGTGATCCAAGATGGAATCATACAAGAAGGAAAGTCCTAGATTCGATGGAACAAATTACTCTCTGTGGAAAGCTAGAATGGAGTGTCATTTGAAGTGTATTGGTGAACCCTTTTGGAAGATTGTAAAGAACAAATATGTTATTCCTCAAAATGGTCCTTCCACTCTTGATGATATTAAAGAGGATGAAATTAACATTAGGGCTATTGAATCTTTGCTAAGTGCTTTGACAGATTCAAAAATGACAAATGTGATGGATCTGAAGACAACTCATGAGATATGGAAGAAGCTAGAGACTTTGTATGAAGGAGATGCACTTATGAAGGTCACTAAACTAACAAGTTTGAAAGGAAAGTACAAAACTTTGAAGATGGGTGAAGATGAAAATATTTCTTCTTTTATGCAAAGAGTAAATGAACTTGTGATGGGTATTAGATGTGCCAGTGGTACCCTGGATGAACAAGAAATTGTAGCTAAAGTGCTTAGTTCATTACCTCCCTCTTACAAATCTAAGGCTTATGCTATTGAAGAGCTCAAATCAGTAACAATTGTGAAAAGAGGTATGGTGATTGGTAAATTTTCTACCTTTGAGTTGAGTGAATTTGGTGATTCTACCCCTAAGACTGAATCTGTATTTAAGGCCACTGTATCTAGAAGAAACAAGCAAAGATATGATTTAGGAAAAATTTCTAGAAAGACATTCAACTATGAGGAAGAGATGACACAGCTTGAAGATGAAGAAAGAGAGGTAGAAGAACTAGAAGCACTGATTGTGAAGAAAGAAGGTAGAGGACAAGGTAAGTATAAAGGAAAGTTTCCTATTAAATGTTTCTCTTGCAAATAAAATAGGTCATTTTGCTTCAAGGTGTCCTAAAAGAGTTCCTAGGTCTAAGAACTTCAAACCTAGATTTCAAAAGAAATGCTATTTTTTTGAAGAAGGTGTGACTGATGAAGAATTTGATAAAGAAAATGGAAATGAAGATGAATGGGTTTTCATTTCTATCAAGGAAAATGGTTTGGTGGCTATTGAATCTACTAAAGTTGAGAAATCTCTTGCATCCCAAATTGAAGAAAAGGATGAGTGGGTTATTGAAAGCGGATGCCCACATCATATGACTGGTGATAAAAGAAAATTTGTAAGCCTGTAGAAATATGATGGTGGGGTTGTAAGATTAAGAGATAACAAGTTTGGTGTGATTCATGGCAAAGGATCTATTTTTCTTAGTGGTAAACATAACACTGATGATGTCCTTTATGTTGAAGGATAATTTGTTGAGTGTTGGACAAATGGTGGATAATGGTTATGATCTTCAGTTCAAAAGTGGGAGATGTAGGATACTTGGATGCTCTAGAAATGTAATTGCATCAGGTATATAAACAAAAGGTAATATCTTTCACCTGAATGTTGCTAGTGAAAGTTGTTTAATTGCTCAAGTAGATGAAAGTTGGTTATGGAATAGGAGGTTGTGTGGTGTATGACTGCTCCAAGGTTTGCTTGCACCAACCTGCTAGAAGACTTCTCTATGTCTTCAACCAAGAACCTGTCAATTTCTAGGCTCTGACTAGACTTAGATCATTAACTAAGCCTGGCTTCAACTCTGTTACAAGAGTCTCTCCTTGTGCTTAACCTTGAAGGACTTAACACTATTTAAATTTGCAATCTTCTTCCCAACACCTAGAAGGATCTAAGTGCCAACTTCATTATCAAACTTGTCCTGCTTGCAGGGGTGTTAGAAACTCTATTTCCTTGCATTTCACATTCAATTGAATGCATCTTGGAGGGTCTTTAGTCTTCAAACTACCCGATCTCAAGAAATTGCTTTGGTGAGGCCTAATTCCTAGTAGCCCTTACCAGTCACTTTTCTTCCTTTCTTGCTTAAAATTGACAAACAACCTAGCAAATAAATGGCACTTTTAGATACCCTTTTCAGTCCTTTAAATGTTTCATAGGGTTTCAGACCCCTGTCTCATCCATACTGTGGATTCCTACAAACAAGGGTAAAAGGGATAATTGACCTAATTCCTAGGGTTTTATTGCTCTTTGGCTAGTTTCTCACTCAAAAAGATTGTTCAAGCCCCAATTCTCTTAGCATTCTTAGGTATGGTCATACCCCACCTAGAATTGTCCTTGTTTTGTACAGTGGTTCCTTCCCCTGCCTATTCTCTTTATCTTTTCTTCCTCAAACCTCTAATCAGACTGTTCTAGCTCGCCTAGGGTTTGAGTTTTATAATCTTAGCTCCATTCCCTATGCTTCCTACTGCTACATATATACAAGTGATTGGCTCCCCTTCCATATTCAACTAAACTCAGGAAGATCCTGTGGTCAGTGTTTATGGGGGAGCCATCCTAAATCTAAATACTCAAAATAGAGAAAACAACCCTCTACAATCTAATTTATAAATTCAAAACAACAATCCTACTCTAAGAAACCTGAACACAAAAGGAAAGTGACTCAAAAATATTCTAAGAACTCCAATACAGTGCTAAATCAGTATGTACAGTGTCTTCAAGATCTCTGTTTCTCAAGATACAGGAGTAAACACAGGAAAAATGCAGATTTCTCTATTCACACCAACCAAAAATTGATTACAATGCATACTAACTACTGTCTACAAGCCACCACACCTATTTAGATTCCTATACCATGTTTCAAGGGAAGTTAATCGATCCCATACTCCTGATTTTTAGGGATTCCAATCCAACTAAGTTGCATGCAACCTAACAATGTGTCATGCAACTTTACAACATTCTTGCAACTCTACCATCATCCTACATTTTAGGACCTCAATCTCCTTGATCTCGAACCAACAACTCCCTTAACTATCTCTTGGCATCTTCTAACAATGACCATGTGTTTAGAACACATTAAAGGCTCATCACTCACATTAACCTACTAAACTAATTAAAGTAAAAGATGCTTAACAAAGACTAAGCTATGATGACCTTAGTCCTAGTGATTAATTCATTTATTCCACACACAAACAAGACCTTCTAAGGTCCAAATTAAACACATTAATACCCTGACTTAGCTAAGGTCAGGTACAAGCCAAAATTGATGACAAACAAAATGGAGGTTAGCCTAGGTGCCCCTGCACCATCCTCCCCAAAACAGAAGATTTCAATCCACCCTTGGATTGAGCAAGTTGAGATCAATGCCCAACTTCTTGAAATCTGATTCCTTGATCCACACTGCATTTGCATCATATTGATCATGCCTCTTAATCAGATGTTCTTTGTATTCTTTGGTTCTAGTCCTCTTATAGACCCTGGTATCCAATATCTTGTCAGCTTGTTTGACTGTAGTGGAGGGCAGTTTGAGTTTTTCCACATCTTGGATGACTTCATGGAGGGTCTGATCCATGTTTGGTGGTGGTCCTCTATAATGAACTAGATCTGCAATGTTAAAAATAGGGGACAATCCACTATCATCTGGTAGCTGCACCTTGAATGCATTATTTCCATATTTCTCCAAAATAGGACATGGACCTATCCTCTTCATTTGCAACTTATGAGGAACTCCTTTCTACAGTCTAGACTTGTTTAAATGCACCATTACTAAGTCTCCAACATTGAATTGAACTTCTTTCCTATGCTCATCCACCTTGGTCTTATGTTTCATGGTATTTTCTGCCAATGTTTTTCTGAATATCTCAAGAATCTCCTGCATTGCATAGGCAAAATCATCAGCATATCCACTTCCCTTGACTCCATCCTTCAACTCTCTCAGCTCATAGACACCTCTAGGATGTAGTCCATAGACAATTTCAAAGGGACTCTTCCCTGTTGATCTATTGATAGTATCATTATAGGCATATTCAGCCTACCCAATTAACTGATCCCATTGTTGACCATACTCCTTGGTCAAGCCCCTTAAGAGGTTTCCAAGAGTTCTATTAACCACTTCGGTCTGACCATCAGTTTGGGGATGGTATGCAGATCCAAAGGATAAATTAGTGCCCAATCTTTGCCAAAGAGTCTTCCAAAAATGACTCATAAACTTAGTGTCTCTATCTGATACAATGCTGATTGGTAATCCATGAATCCTTACTATCTCTTTGAAGAAAAGAGAGGCTATTTGACTGGCATCATTGGTTGTCTTACATGGCACAAAGTGAGCCATTTTGTTGAATCTGTCTACAACCACATAAACACTTTCCATGCCTTGCCTTGTCTTGGGTAACCCAACTACAAAGTCCATACTCAAGCATTCCCATGGCCTAGTAGGAATAGGCAGTGGTTGGTATAGGCCTGCATTTGAAGAAGTACCTTTGGCCTTTTGACACACTATACAACTCTTCACATACCTCCTGACATCTAGGTTCATTCTTGGCCAATAGTAAAACCTTTGAACAAGTTCTTGAGTCTTGGTGATCCCAAAATGACCACTCAATGCACCATTATGCTTTTCTTGTATCAAGTTCTCCCTAATGGAACCTCTAGGAACACATAGTTGATTCCCTTTAAAAAAAAGATCACTTTGCAAAGTATATTCAGCATATTTACTATGAAAGTGATTCTTGTATTCAGTACATACCTTATAGATGTCTGTAAAATCTTCATCATCTACATATAGATCCTTGAAATGATCTATTCTCATGCTCTTCAACTGAATCTCTTGAATTGTGAGGACTCTTCTACTCAAGGCATCTGCCACCTTATTGAGAGTTCCTTTCTTGTGCTTGATATTGAAGGTGTAAGCTTGCAAGTACTCCACCCATTTCATGTGTCTGTGACTCAACTTCTCTTGTGAATTCAGGAAACTAAGTGCTTGGTTGTCTGAATACACTATGAATTCTCTGGGAAGCAAGTAGTGCCTCCACTTCCTTAAAGCCTGGACCAATGCATACATTTCAAGGTCATAAGAAGAATACTTCTTCTTGGCTTCACTTAACTTCTCTAAATGAAAAGCCACCGGTCTGCCCTCTTGACTGAGAATAGCTCCAATAGCCACATTACTTGCATCACACTCAATGGTGAATAGCTTCTCAAAGCTTGGTAACACCAAAATAGGTTGGGTAGCTATCTTCTCCTTCAGCAACTCAAAAATTTTGTTAGCTTGCTCATTCCATACAAACTTAGTCTTCATTCCTCCTTTTATGGTATCCAACATAGGAGCACAAATAGCACTAAACTATCTTATGAATTTTCTATAGTATTGAGCAAGACCATGGAAGCTTCTTACCTCTGTTGCTATCTTTGGAGTAGGCCAATTGAGGATGGCTTCCACTTTGCTACTGTCCATCTTCAAGTTACCATGTGATAGCACAAATCCAAGGTACACCAGCTCTATTTTGATGAACTCACACTTTTCGAAGTTGATCATCAACTCCTCCTCCTACAGCCTCTTGAAAATAAACTCTATCTATTGGAGGTGCTCTTCTCTTGTTTTACTATAGATTAGTATATCATCAAGATACACCACTATAAATTTTCCAATGTAGTCTTTGAGGATTTCATTCATGAGTCTCATGAATGTGGAGGGGACATTAGATAGTCCAAATTGCATAACTAGCCACTCATAGAGACCCTCATTGGTTTTGAAAGCTGTTTTCCACTCATCTCCCTCATGTATCCTAATTTGGTGATAACCACTCTTTAAATCTATCTTGGTATAGTACCTAGCTTCACCTAGACAATCCATGAGATCTTCAATCCTAGGGATAGGGAACCTATACCTGATGGTTATCTTGTTTATTGCCCTGGAATCAGTGCAAAGCCTCCATTCTCCTCCCTTTTTAGGTGCTAAGACAATGGGTACTGCACATGGACTAATGCTCTTTCTAATCAGACCTTGGTTTAGGAGTTCTTGAATCTACCTAGCTATTTCCTCATTTTGTTGAGGAGTCATCTTATAAGGTGCTTTGTTTGGTAGGGTAGCTCCTGGTATCAAGTCTATCCTATGACTTATGGCTCTCTCAAGGGGTAATGTTGCCGGTTGACCACTACTTACAATGCCTTCATAGGTCTGCAACAATTTCTGTATCTCCTTGGGTAGCTCTAGTTTTTCAGCTGCTTTCTCTTTGCTCACCTCTCTTGGCTTGATCATCACTGCATAGCCAACTCCTCCTTCTTCCAAGGCTTCCAAGAACTCTTTTTCACCAACCATGAGCAGTTTAGAACCTGCTGTATGCACCTCTTTATCTTCTAGCAAAGACTGAATTTTGAAGGTTACCTTGTCTTTCTTGAAACTATATGAGTTCTTTGCTCCATCATGCATAGCTTGGCGGTAAAATTTCCATGGCCTACCTAGGAGCAAGTGACATGCATCCATAAGTAACACATCACACAAAACTTTGTCCTTGTACCTACCAATTGAGAACTCCACCCATGCTTGTTCATTCACCAAGACATGTTGACCTTTATTGAGCCATGTGACCTTGTAAGGATTGTTGGGTATCCTTGCCAACTTCAGCTTGCTAACTGTCTCCTCTGACACAATGTTGTCAGTAGACCCTGAGTCAATGATGACTCTACACACTTTCCCCATCATCTTGCACTTTATCCTAAACAGGGACCTTCTTTGGCTTGGTTCTTCTTTCACCGGCTCCTTGATCAAAGTTCTCCTCATCACGAGGTTCTCACATTCCTCTGAATTCAATGGAACTTCAGATTGTTTATCTATTGTAGCTGTCTCATCATGAACCATGTTGGTTCTCTTGTCACCTCCATGAGAAGTACTACTTTTCTCTGGACATCTATAGGCCGGGTGTCCCAATTGATTGCAGTGGTAACATTTCATGTTGGTGAAGTAGTTACCTCTTCCTTGTCCACCACTTCTTCCTCTGGAGATGGAGCCTCTTCCTCTACCACCTCTACTAGAGCTTCCTTCTTGCTGCTCAGAGTATCTGACTTCTCCTCGGGCCTTTGGTTCTGAACTCCTTCCACCATAACCACCTCTTTGTCCTCTGCTGTCTTTCCCTTTCCCTCTACTTTTGGGGTTTTGCTCTTGCTTCTTTTTGCCTTTCTCCTTTATCTTTAAAGCCATTTGATAGCATTGGTGGATGGTTTTGAAGTTTACTAGGCTCATGTCTTCTTGGATAGACCATTTAAGCCCATTCAAATACCTTGCTAACTTGATGCTTTCATCTTCAACCACCTTTGATCTGAGGCACAATTTTTGAAACTCCTCGGTTTATGTTTGGACATCCATATCTTTTTTCCTAAGATTGTGTCTTCTCCTATGCAACTGAACTTCATAATCATTAGGGAGATAGGTCTGCCTTATCTTAGTTACCATTCCTCTCCATGTAACTATGGGACCTTTTCCTTCTTTCTCCCTTTCAGTTTTTACAAATTTCCAACATGTGAGAGCTTCTCCTCTCAACCTTGACTTGGCCACCTTTACCTTTTGGGCCTCTATTATACCATCACACTCAAAGTGATTTTCTATGCTTTCAATCCAGTCTACAACTGAATCAGGGTCCATTTGTCCACTGAATAGTGGCACTCCTTCCAAAGCTTTGCCACTTAAGGCCTGCAGTGCCTTCAAGAAGGGTTCTTCAGCAAGAAAAGGGTTAGGCTTTGGAGCTTCCTCCTCCAAGTCCTCTTCTTTTTCCTTTGCTTCCTTCTCTTCCTTCTGTTCTATCTTATCCTTAACTTTGTCTGTTGTTTCATGGACTTCATCTAAGAGCTTCTCCATTTGAGATAACCTTTCTCTTAGCAACCGGTTATTCTCCTCTTGCTCTTCTACCTTTTTAGCTAACTCAGCATTAATCACCATGGTTCTTTCCTCTGGTGTGTTCTCTCCTACTGACTCAGTGGGCTGCAACATCAATCACAAGCCTTGATCAAAAAAAGGCTCTGATACCAATATGGTGTATGACTGCTCCAAGGTTTGCTTACACCAACCTACTAGAAGACTTCTCTCTGTCTTCAACCAAGAACCTATCAATTTCTAGGCTCTGACTAGACTTAGATCATTAACTAATCCTGGCTTCAACTCTGTTACAAGAGTCTCTCCTTGTACTTAACCTTGAAGGACTTAACACCATTTAAATTTGCAATCTTCTTCCCAACACCTAGAAGGATCTAAGTGCCAACTTCATTATCAAACTTGTACTGCTTGCAAGAGTGTTAGAAACTCTGTTTCCTCACATTTCACATTCAATTGAATGCGTCTTGGAGGGTCTTTAGTCTTCAAACTACCCGATCTCAAGAAATTGCTTTGGTGAGGCCTAATCCCTAGTAGCCCTTACCAGTCACTTTTCTGCCTTTCTTGCTTAAACTTGACAAACAACATGGCAAATAAATGGCACTTTCAGATACCCTTTTCAGTCCTTTAAATGTTTCATAGGGTGTCAGACCCCTGTCTCATCCGTACTGTGGATTCCTACAAACAAGGGTAAAAGGGCTAATTGACCTAATTCCTAGGGTTTTACTGCTCTTTGGCTAGTTTCTCACTCAAAAATATTGTTCAAGCCCCAATTCTCTTAGCATTCTTAGGTATGGTCATACCCCACCTGGAACTATCCTTGTTCCATACAGTGGTTCCTTCCCCTACCTATTCTCTTTATCTTTTCTTCCTCAAACCTCTAACCAGACTGTTCTAGCTCGCTTAGGGTTTGAGTTTTATAATCTTAGCTCCATTCCCTATGCTTCCTACTACTATATATATACAAGTGATTGGCTCCCCTTCCATATTCAACTAAACTCAGGAAGATCTCGTGGTCAATGTTTATGGGGGAGCCATCGTAAATCTAAATACTCAAAACAGAGAAAACAACCCTCTACAATCTAATTTATAAATTCAAAACAACAATCCTACTCTAAGAAACTTGAACACAAAAGGAAAGTGACTCAAAACTATTCTAAGAACTCCAATACAGTGCTAAATCAGTATGTACAGTGTCTTCAAGATCTTTGTTTCTCAAGATACAAGAGTAAACATAGGGAAAATGTAGATTTCTCTATTCACACCAACCAAAACTTGATTACAATGCATACTAATTGTTGTCTACAAGCCACCACACCTATTTAGATGCCTTTACCATGTTTCAAGGGAATTTGATCAATCCCATACTCCTGATTTTTAGGGATTCCAATCCAACTAAGTTGCATGCAACCTAACAATGTTGTCGTGCAACTTTACAACATTCTTGCAACTCTGCCATCATCCTACATTTTAGGACCTCAATCTCCTTGATCTCGAGCCAACAACTCCCTTAACTGTCTCTTGGCATCTTCTAACAACGACCATGTGTTTAGAACACATTAAAGGCTCATCACTCACATTAACCTACTAAACTAATTAAAGTAAAAGATGCTTAACAAAGACTAAGCTATGATGACCTTAGTCCTAGTGACTAATTCATTTATTCCACACACAAACAAGACCTTCTAAGGTCCAAATTAAACACATTAATACCCTGACTTGGCTAAGGTCAGGTACAAGACAAAATTGATGACAAACAAAATGGAGGTTAGCCTAGGTGCCCCTGCACCATTGTGTCATGTGAAATTTTATAACATTGTCAAGGTAAGGTCCAATCAAGCAGTAAGAGATCTACCTAAGCTAGTGAAGCGTACTAACACAATATGAAAGGAATGTCAGATGGGAAAACAAACTAGTTTCTTTTCAGAGCAGACATCATAATTCTAATGGAGCACTGGATCCTAGTGCATATTGATCTGTGTGGTCCCTTCAGAGTCAGAATTCTACAAGGAGAAAGGTATTTTATGTTGCTTATTGATGATTACTCTAGGATGATATGGGTTTCTTTCTCAAGAGAAAAATGTGAAGCATTGGAGAAGTTCAAAAGTTTCAAAGCTATGGAATAGAATGAGAAAGGTCTGAAGATACAATGCCTAAGGTTAGACAGAGGTGGTGAGCTCACTTCCTGGGAGTTCAATTCTTTATGTGAAGAGCATGGAATCAAAAGATAGTTATATGCTCCCCGAACCACTCAAAAGAATGGAGTTTTAGAGAGAAAGAATAGAACAATTCTAGATGCTACTAGAACAATGATGTTAGAAGGAAATGTGCCTCACATATATTGGAGAGAAGCTATAAACACTGCTGTGTGCACTCTAAACTAGGTAAATGTTAATGGTATTTCCGGTAAGACTCTTTTTGAGATATGGTTTGGTTATAAGCCTACTATTAAATATTTCATGACCTTTGGAAGCAAGTGTTATATTAAGAGAGATGAGGACATAGGAAAGTTTGATGCAAGGAGAGATGAAGGAATATTTCTAGGTTACTCTACTAAAAGGAAGGCTTACCAGTGCTATAATAGAAGATTGAGAAAAATGGTTGAAAGTGCAAATGTCAGAGTTGATGAAAACTCTGCTAAATCATCCAGATACTGTGGATATGATTCAAATGACCAAAAAGATAGTACAAAGGGAAGAATGCTCAGACATGGAATCAAGTTCAAATTGTTTCGATAAATCAAGAAAGTCAAGAAGGAGAGACACATGGAAGTGTAGAAGAAATAACATAAGAACCAGAAGCGTGAGAGAATCCTAAAATTTTGAGGTATGTAAGGCTAAATCATTCTAAAAATAAGATTATAGGAGATAAGAATAAAGGTGTGAAGACTAAAAGAAGGATTACAAAAGAGTATTATCTGATTTCCAAGACTGAGCCTAACAATGTCAATGAAGCTAGTAATGATGAAAACTAGATAGAAGCTCTGAAGGAAGAACTGATGCAAATTGAAAAGAATGGTACATGGATTCTTGTTCCCAAACCTAAAGATACAAATGTGATTGGTACTAAATGGGTCTTTTGGAATAAGCTAAATGAACAAGGTGAAGTGGTCTGAAATAAAACAAAATTGGTATGTAAAGAGTATTCATAAATGGAAGGTATTGATTTTGAAGAAAATTTTACCCCTATTGCCAAAATTGAAGCTGTAAGATTATTTCTTGCTTATGTTGCATATAAGAATTATGAAGTCTATCAAATGGATGTGAAGTCAGCCTTTCTGAATGGTGAGTTAGAAAAAGAGGTATATGTTGAACAACTAGATGGATTTCAACTGACTGATAAGGAAGACATGGTCTTCTGATTGAAGAAAGCTCTATATGGACTCAAGCAAGCCCCCAAAGCCCAATATGCTAGACTGTATAAATACTTATTGAAGGTTGGATTCAATAAAGGTATTGCTGACAACAACTTGTATTTTAAGTTGGATCATGATAAAGAGTTGATTATTGAAGTCTTTTTTGATGACATTATTTTTGGAGGAGATGATGATCTATGTATGAAGTTTGCTAATGAAATAAAACGTGAATTTGAAATGAGTATGACTAGAGAAATGAAGTTCTTTCTGGGATTCCAAGTCACTCAGTTAGACAATGGGATTTTCATATCACAGTCCAAATATGTGAGAATTACTGAAGAAGTTTTGCATGGAAGACTCAAAGCTTGTTGGTACACCCATGGTAACCAAATGCAAGTTAACACAAAATGATGATTCTCCCAAGGAAAATCAAATAAGATACAAGTCAATGATTGGTGGATTGCTCTCCTTAACTCGGACCAGACTAGACATCATGAATGTTGTGTGTATGGTTGCTAGATATCAAGTTGACCTGAAAGAATCTCATGTGACTATTGTAAAGAGAATTTTAGGTATCTAAAAGGAGCAATTGATTTTGGACTTTGGTATCCTAAAGATGATGATCTTACTTTGAGTGCCTATATTGATGTGGATTGGACAGGAGATATAGATGATAGGAAAAGTAGTAGTGTTGGTGCCTTCTTCCTAGGGAAGAAGCTAGTGTCTTGGTTGACTTAAAAGTAGAATTCCATTTCCCTATCTACTATTGAGGCAGAGTATATTGTTGTTGCAAATAATTGTACTCAAGTGTTGTGGAAGAAACAGATGCTGAAAGATATCTGAGTAGTATATGATGAGCCTATTTCCATATACTATGACAACTCAATTGCAATAAACATATTGAAGAATTTGGTGCTACATTCTAAGACCAAGCATATTTCAATCAAGTTTCATTTCTTGAGGGAGAAAGTGAGTGAGAAAGAAGTCAAACTAGATTATGTTCCTACTAAAGAGTAGATTGTAGACATTTTCACCAAGCTATTGATAAAGGATACTTTTGAGTATCTCAAAGGGATGCTAGGGGTGATTAACCCTCCTAATCAGAAATAAGGATGCATTGTATTACATCAATTTGAGCATTTCATGATCATATTCTGATCCAGATTGATGTTTTTGTGGTTGCTACTCAAGGGGAGTAGATAGATGTGTAGATATGTGGTTCAGAGCTTGTATGTGGAAAGATAATGCTTATTTTTTCCATTGATGTCAAAGGGGGAGAAGTGCAATGTGAAAAATAGCATGAGGAGAAGAATGAGAATCTAAGGAGGAGTAAGTGTTGATTGAGAGTTGTATTGATGGTATTTTTTACATCATGTGTTGCCATCAATGCCAAAGTTGGAGATTGTTGGATGTTGTGGTTTTATTTCTTATATGTGGTTGTCATTGATGTCAACACTATTAGCATTAAGGTATTGAAGGTTGCATATGTTGAGGATATTGAGAAAATTGTTAAAGAAAGAGTTGAAGGTTCCCAGTGGAAAAGTGAAGGTCATGAAGGTGTTTTTCTCAGTACATTGAAGATCGGTCACTGTGGTATAAGGGTTTTATTGCTAAGTCTATCTATTTTATCCACTAAAATTTTTAGAGGTTCGCATGAAGATTTGTTCGAGTTATGAAGATTTGTGTTATGGCAGTTTTTTTGTGGCTTCACTTAGTGTTCCTAATTGAAGTTGATGTGATTTTAGTTGTGGATGCTTCTCTATTATTTCTTAATTCTTGTGGATGCTTCTAGATCATGCTCTATCTTTGTTGCATGTCTGCATTGATCAGTGTTCTCGTGGTTGGTGATTTTTCTCTTGTGTATTCAGGTTTTCGTGTTCTTGGCCGACATGGTGGTTGTAACTTATTGTGGGTCTTTAAAGATTAAAATTTGAATATTTGGAATGCTCGATGATGTTTTTTTGGGTCACAACATAATATTGGCTAACAGTGTTTGATTCACATTAAAATTTTTATTGTAAATTTGGGCCGACATTGCATGTATGTTTTATATTTTTATATTTCTTCTAGCCAACAAAGTTGTTGATGTATTCAATGTTGCAGATATATAAGAGCGATTATTAGAGCAAAGTGAAGTGTGCATAAGAGTGAATGTATGCCAGAGGAAGAGAAAATGTGCAAATAGTCTTCTAATCATTTGATTGCAAAGAAGAGTGTGAAGGAGTGTTTTTGTGCTTAACTAGAACTATAATCAAGCTTTTGTAGAAGCTATTTTCTTAGTTCATACCCAACGGATCTAATCCAAATCTCTATAAGACAATATGTCTTCTTTTGGAAGTGATCCCTCTTGTAATTGAGAAGTGAGCTCTAGGTAGTGTGCCTGAATGCATGTGCATTCCCATTATTCATCTTTATACTTTTAACAGGGTATAATATTGTGGACTAACATCCACCATGGATTTTTCCCTAATAGGGTTTCCACGTAAAAAAAAATTATGTTCTCTATGTTTCTGATGTGTTGATTGTTTATGGTTTATTGTTCATTCATCAAATCTAAGATTAAGTTAAGATAAATCCAAAAAATTTAAATATTCTGTGACAACTAATTCACCCCCCCTCTCAGTTGTCTTCCCTTGTTTTGCCAACAGGAATCTTGTACTTCTTGAAGGACAAAAAACATATTGGTTGCAAATGGTTGTTTATGAAAAACATTAGTTTAGATGGAGGTATTGAGAAATACAAAGAAAGGTTAGTTGCAAAAGGTTACTCTCAAGTTGAGGGTGTTGACTACGGTGAGATATTTTCTCCTATTGCAAAAATGACATCCATTAGATTTTTTCTTTCTATTTTTTCTACTTGTAGCATAAAAAATTGTCACCCTTGACAATTTCACACTAGGTTTTTCTCCCCCTAAATTATTGAGCCTAATTGGGTCCCTAATTTCCTAAATTATGCATTCTATAGCCCATTTGTACCCCTTTACGAGAAATTGCAAGCATTAAACAAATGTATCTAGTTATTATTTTGTCTTTGACACTTAATCTCCTAGAAAATAGGGCCAAGACCCATTCTCCCTAGGGCATATGGGTCCCCCTATTCTACCAAGGACTAATTTTGGATAAGTCAGTGTCAATATTTTAACATTCAAAATTCAACTTGAAAATGTTGATTATTAGGATTTAATCTTCAAAAAATTGTAGAAATGTTTATAAATACCTAGTTATTTCATCATTTGAAATATAACAAGAACTATGGAGAATTAATGAGAAATTATTATTATCAAGAAAAACATTTCAAAGCTTTATTGCAAAAATTCAAGATCCTAACATCATGTCAAATCTTATGTGATTTTGCGTTCATGTTATCATTGTTTTCTGAAGGCTAACACTTTTTTAGGTCTCGAAGAGATTCAAAATCAAGAAAGAAAGATCCAAGACCTTGAGGTGATGTGTATGAATTCAATTTTTCACCAAATCCAATGAAGGGCAGTGAGTTACACCACTTTAAAATCCCATCATTCATTCCTATCATTTATCCATTAATCATTGATAGTGCCATTGCGGAAGTGGAAAAACTAACATGGGGCTTGAAAAAGGAAAGACCCTAAATGGTACAACATTTCTTGTCTTTATGAATGTGTAGATCTCATGTTTGAAGATGATTGAAATAAGTTTAAAGAAAAAATGTTCATTATTGCATTTGAAGCCCTACATCTTGTCAACTCATGGAAACTCGCCTACAACTAAAAATTAGAAGTGAAAATCTATCATTAGAGGACGCCAAAAATAGAGCATGACACCCCTACAAGGACCTATACACCATTGGATTAATCATTCATCCTATGCACATTGAAAGAATTTTTTTTAGGCAGGTATATAATCCTCTGCACTTCCTAGACCTACCTACAAACTATTGTTTCAGTCTGTACATTTTTGGATTCTTGTAATTTTGATATTAGGGAACATAATATAATTAGTTTAATCAAGGAAAATTAATTTTGAATCCATTCCAGTCCCCAAATTGTTGAAGATCTAGAGGTTTGATTGGCTCGCCTTCATGGTTGAAAGTCAATCTATACACCTTGTTGATCTCCATCTCAATGAAACCCTAGGAAAAGGCCTTGAATCTTATTATTATAAGCACTTAGGACTTAGGATTATCCTTTTTCCATGTTACATTTTGGTGAAGCTAACATGTTAACATTATAGACCTGAAATTTGAAGCAACTAATCCTAGATCTAGGTTTTTCTTTCCATTGCTTTACATTTCTCATTTAGGGTTTCATTTTTGCATCATAAAAACATGAAAAAATTAATATATTTGCATATCATATTTCATCATTGGTTGCATTAGGGTTCATTTTAGTCATCTAGATCATTTCTACATTAAAAATTGCATTTTTAATTGTTGCATACTTGCATTTGAGTCATATTATCTTAAATTGGGAAAATTATGGAATTATAATCACTTGTAGACTTGTTTTCACAAAGAAGAAAAACCTTTAGATAGTATAATAAACATTATAAATTTTAATTTTCAAAACCCCTATCAAGGAATTAGACACCCATGGGTGCTTCTGGCCTCCTACACTTGCATCAACAAACATTTTCGCACATTTTTGTCTTTGCATCTTCATTCTATTTTTGCTTGCAGATCTCTAAATTGGAATTCTTAATTGCATGTATTTAGGAATCTTTCATATATTCTAAAAAGTAAAAAACATTACATTTTTTTATTTCAAAATTGCATCAAAATCATTTTTTTCATATTGTGGCATCTTGCAATAGTTGTAAGAATGGAAAAAGGAATGAAAGTGTTGTCACTGATGTCAACTGGTCAATTGGTTATCTACTAGTTGTTGTTGGTTGTATATGTTGAGGTTATTGAGAAAATTGTATTAAAGAAAGATTACAGGTATTGAGTTGTTGATTTAGTACTTGCACCTATGTTTGTGCAATTCAGATATGTTGGTCATGGTTGTTGAAGGTTGCTATATCTATATTTTTAGTTGTTGGTTCATAGTGAATTTTGAGTTGTGTTCACCAATTGTGAACTATGTTTTTTTCTATGTTCTGGCTGAGGTTTGGGAGAAGAGTTAATAGTCTAGATTTCCCCTTGATGAACTCTTTTGACTTGTGGTTCTAAAGTTAAGATGTTCTTATTGCATTGAAGATATTTTTGGTTTATGGAAGTTTTGAGCTTAATTGTTCTATATTTTTTACATTGGTTTTTCCAACCGTGTGTTAAGCACTATCTTTGAAGTTGATGAAGCATGTTGGATATATTTTGGGTTTTCCTCATTCTAATTACACCCTATGATGTTTGGCACTGACCTAATTTGAATTTGAAGTTGGATGGCCTACTTTGTATCTTTTTTCAAGGTTAGAGATAGTATAAATATAGGATGATCTAGTAATGGAAAATATACATAAGAAAAGAAGGAAGATACATGAAAGAGGAGACATGAATTTGATGCTATTAAGAAAGTTTATGTGAGTATTTGTGTGGTAGATTAGTGTGAATCTTAATGTCGAGTTTCTGAATGTAGTGAGTAGAAGGAAAAATCTATCATTCATGCAAGTTGATCAATTGATTTTGTTGGAATAATTTGTTGCATTGGGATTGTTGTCTCTTTGTAACAAGTCTTCTTTATATCTCTATGGCAGTGAGCTCTCTGAGTTGTAGCCCTATTGGACAATGAGTCCTTGTTCTCGTGAGTGAGTCCTTATCTCAAGCAGTGAGCCTTATTTCAAGTAGTGATCCTTTTGTAATCAATTTTGATATTCTCTACAATGTGAGTTAATCCTCACCATGGTTTTTCCCTCATTGGGTTTTCCACATAAATTTGGTGTTATTGTGTTTATGCATTGGCATTTGATGATTAATCATTCAAGTAGTTTAAGTATTAGTTATGGTAATTGAATTAAAGATTAAAATGTGTGACAACTGATTCACCCCCCCTCTCAGTTGTCCTAATTCGTATCAGAGCTTGGTTCCTTGGTGAAGATCTTAACTACTTGAGGAAGCTCTGGGATGGATAGAAAAATGATCTTTCATTATCCGAGGTTTCATGGAACTAATTATGGTATCTAAAAAGTATTGATGGAGTAATATTTGGAGTATTGTAGGTATGATTTGAAGAAGGCTTATAAGAATCCTTACACTCCTCCTTCTAATGTTTCAAGTACACCTGAAGAAATCAGAGCACATAAATTGAATAATAAGGTGAAGTTCATCTTGAAGAATACTCTGGTAAATTTTGAGTTGATTAAGGTTCAAAATTTGAAGAAAACTAAGGAAGTATGGGATGCTTTGGAAAGAGCACATGATGGTGATGAAAGAGTTAAAGAGGAAAAATTACAAAATTTGGAAACACAGTTTGATCTTATACATATGTATGAAGATGAAAATTTCAAATCTTATGTACAAAGATTGGATGAGGTAGTGGCTAGAATGTGATCTCTTGGTGCTAATATAGATGAAACCAAGATTGTAAAGAAGATTCTCATAACTCTTCTCGATGCTTATAGTGAGAAGGTGAGTTCTATTAAGAAGACTATAGATTATAAGACTTGTACTCAAGATTTTTTGTTAGGATTTTTGACATCTTATGAGATGAGGAAGCTGAGTCTAAGAAATGGAGGCAAAATAGAGATTTCTTTTAAAGCTACAAAAATCAAAGATCTGGATGAAGAAATATTTGATGAAATAGAAGCTAACTTTGTAAGAATAATGAGAAAATTCTTCGGTAAGTATGAAGGTAAGTTTCCATTTAAGTGCTTTAGTTGTGGAGAAATAGGTTGTTATGTTGCAAAATTTCTGGAAAGAGCTAAAAGGAATAAATAAAGATATGAGAAAGAAAATAATGGAAAGAATATTAGAAAAGCTTACTATGTGAATGAGAATGCTAGTATTTCATATGAAGATTTAGAAATGAAGATCTAAATGACAATGAATGCTTGTGCTTTCTGATTAAAGATAAACCTACTTCTACTAATTCAGAAAAAAATAGGTAAAGCATAGTCCTTTGGAGAAGGAGAAAATGAAGGTAAAATTATCTCTTCCCTACATGCTAAGCAAGAAAATAATTTTTGGGTAGTTGATAGTGGTTGCTCGCATCACATGACTGGTGATAAGAGTACATTTGTAAAGCTTGAGAAATATAATGTAGGTCTAGTTATTTTTGGAGATGATACTAGTGCTAAAATATGTGGGATAGGTTCAATAATTTTGATGGAAATCATAATACTAATGATGTTTACTATGTTAATGGTTTAAGGAATAATTTGTTGAATGTTGGTCATATGTGTAGAAAATGATATGATCTTATGTTTAAGGATGAGAAATGTGAGATTTGAAACAGTGATTGCTACAAGAAAGAAATTTGAAGGGAATATTTATGAACTTAAGGGTGTTGATGGACAATGCTTTATGACTCAGATAAATGGCAGTTGGTTATGGCATAATATAATGTGTCACATAAATTTTGATAACTTGGAAAGGATTAGTGTTGTTTAGGCTATGAGATATTTATCAAGAATTATAAAGCCTATTAATGCTATTTGCAAGAATTGTTAGTTTGGGAAGCAAGCAAGAAATCATTACAAATCTAGAGAACAATCTACTACTGGATTACTGGATTTAGTTCATATAGATCTCTATGGTCCTATGAGAGTGTGAAACATTCTTAGTGAAAGGTAATTTATTATTCTATTTGATAATTATTCTAGATATATATGGGTTACATTTCTTAGAGAGAAATCAAATGCATTAAATAGATTCAAGGCATTGAAGGCTACAGTTGAAAATGGAGTGAATTTGAAGATAAAATTATTAATATCTAATAGAGGTGGAGAATTAACCTCCCATGAGCTCAATATGTTTTGTGAAATGCATGGATTAAAGAGACAATTATCTTCTCTCAGAACTCCTAAGCATAATGGATTCGTTGAAAGGAAAAACAAAATAGTTCAAGAGGCTGCTAGGTGAATGATCACTGAAGCTGGGTTACCAGAAGTTTGCTGGAAAGAATCTATTCATACTATTGTATAAGTGTTAAATTGAGTTCATGCAAGAGAAAATAGTACAAAGATTGCATATGAGCTATGGCACGGAAGAATTCCTATAGTTAAATATTTCAAGGTATTCATAAGTAAATGCTATATCATAAGAGATGAAGAAAATTTGGGAAAGTTTGATGCAAGAAGTGATGAAGGAATATTTCTTGGATACTCTACTCAAAGCAAGGAATACTGATGTTTCAATAAAAAACTGAGAAAGATTGTAAAGATATCGAATGTGAAGGTTGATGAGACAATGAAGAATTTCATTGATATTGATAAATATGTAGCTGATGAACATGACTTTGCAAGAATAGAAGAATTTGTGGAAGAATAGAATAAAGATGAGTAGAAAAAGTAGGTTGAATAGAATGAAAGAGAAGAAGATGCATTGATAATGTACCCCAGAACACTGAAATATGTATAGAGGAATCATTTAGAAAATAAGATCATTGCAGACAATACAAGAGGTGCGTTAACCAAAATCAAAGCTGCTACTGAAGTAAATTTGTGTTTATTCTCTGAGATTGAGCTAAAGATAGTAAGTGAAGCCTATAAAGATTAACATTAGAAGGAAGCAATGAAAGAAGAACTTTTGCAAATTAAGAATCAGACTTGGGAATTGGTCCCAAGACCGGAAGATAAAAATATCATTGGATCAAAATGGGTATTCAGAAATAAGTTGAATGCAAATGGAGAAGTTGTCAAAAGAAAAGTGAGGCTTGTGTGTAAAGCCTACTCACAAGTAGAAGGCATATATTTTCAAGAGACTTTTTCCCCAGTAACAAGAATGGAAGCTATAAGGATGTTCTTGGCATTGGCTTCTTATAAATATTTCAAATTCTATTAGATGGATGTCAAGTCAACATTTCTAAATGGTGAGCTAGAAGAAGAAGTCTACATGGAACAAACAAAAGGATTTCAGTTAACAGATCAACTAGATATGGTGTGCAGATTGTAGAAAGATTTATATGGATTGAAGCAAGCTCCTAGAGCTTAGTATGCAAGGTTAGACAAGTATTTGATTTAGCAAGGATTTAACAAAGGCATGACAAATAGGAATTTGTACTTTAAGATTAAAAATGAAAAAATCTTGATTGTAGTTTTATATGTTGATGACACTGTTAGCTCTAAAATACGTAGGA
Organism: Sequoia sempervirens; assembly: GCA_007258455.2. Taxonomy (NCBI): domain Eukaryota; kingdom Viridiplantae; phylum Streptophyta; class Pinopsida; order Cupressales; family Cupressaceae; genus Sequoia; species Sequoia sempervirens. Next base: position 346,899,487 of record VDFB02047230.1, on the reverse strand, counting down.
AAAATACCTCAAGAGGTTGCCAATCTCTTGGTACATTTTAGGGTAACAAACAAGGTCAAATGGTTTAGACCTTCTACTCTTTAGGTGCTACTAGACCTAGGCGGGTGTACCTATATGTGTGAGGAAGACTTAACTTGTGCTAATCTCTTTGAAATGTTTTTCCCACAATGGCAGATGAGAGTGGACAAATAAGACTTGATTTGGTATAAACTGTATAGCAATATTCAAAACTAAAACCTAATATGTTCAGTTAACATATGTAAAAAATGAATGAAACTAAATGGTGAAAAATGTAGAGGATAGTGCCTTATTGGGTATGCAGAGTCAAATGAAATCTAAATGAGCAACCTCTTTCTGGAGAACATTCAAATTGTTTGTCATATGTTTTAGTTTATAACTTGTATAAACATGCAAGACTGTGACTACTAAGTTCTTCTTAATGATCTAGATGAATTTCCTGATTACTGTGATCAATTAAAAGGATTTAATCTTTTCTTGAAAGAACCGATCAATCAACCACACAAATACAACAAATGTGCACTGATAAACTGAATATAGACATTTATACATTCCTATCCTATCTTCTATTGTATTCTCTCTTCTATCCCTTTTTTTACAATCGAAAATGAACATTTATAAATTGGTATTTGAAAGGACACATCCTTTCGTAATCAAATGTTGGCGATCAGTTGTATTCGAGCTTTCACTAACACCCACTAAACACCCATAGAGACATCCCACAGTCACACCAGTCTTCAATGTCTCATCGATAGTCAAAAAATGTGCATCGCTATAGAATCCTGCTGTCTCATTGACATTTGATGTCTCACTGAGAAATATCCTTTTATCCCATGTGATTCTCTGTGACTTTTTGAGTTGGGGTGATGTCTCATAGGTTACCTTGTGTCTCACCGAGATATACCTGTGGTATTTTTTTGGTTGCTGAGACACTATTGCTTTCTCATCAATGAAACAATACTTCGGCATGACATATGAGTTGCCAGGACTACAAAACCTCATTCCGATAGTCATTTGATTGAATCCCTTTATGCTTTTTTGGCGAGACGAGGTGCATTCACTGAGACTTTATTCTGATAACCTTTAGTCTGGCTGATATGTCATTCTATGCACTAGTCGGTGAGACATAATGCATTTGGTAAGACCTCACTCCGAAGACTTTTAGTTTACTGGAAATGCTTACCCGTGCACCGATCGATAAGACATAATGCATTCGGTATAACTTATCCCGACAATAGTTTTCTTGTCAATGTGATCCTTCTGTCACTGAAACAATGAGTTGTGTCCTTCTAAAAGGTTCCTGTAGATGAATTCTGATTGGTGTGACATCCCTGAAGTCTTGCTGATAGACTACAACAGATGTATATTAACTAAAAATGCATTATGGGTCGAGGAGACCCTGACCATCTCATGCCGATAGGAATTATACTGTGAGATATTTAGGACTAGATGGATTCTATGGGACCACATGGAAAAATATGCGAAAAGTGTTATGAAGAGAGGAATTTGTGCTTATGGTAAGGACTCATTTGGAAACTCATGGGTATGAAAAACTTATAATTTTTTTTAGAATTTTATAGTTCTAACAGTGGCTCCATCTGGGGATGAATGGTTGTGAGATCATTACAAGGATCTAGATCTTTGGGTGAGCAGACCAAACGATCAAAGTGATCAACCAGTGAGCAAGATGGAATGAATGGAAATGGAGATGAACAAAACCCTAAACTACTGTGCATGGAAAAGAATTTTAAGAGGATTATCAAGAGTTTTCCATGCACTGGCAACCCTTAATCCTCTATGTTTTAACTTCATCTATTTTGAGTTGTTACGGTTTAAAATTCAAACCATAAATGATGGCTCAAGGCCATCGAAAAGAAAGGCCAATACTTTCCTCTATCAAACACACAAATTTTCTTTGAGTTCATCAAATTCTTCTTGAAGATATTCATGCAATCTTCCCTATCACTGTTATTGAAAGTTTTTGGAGAATCAGCATGCTCAGCTTGGCCCAAATTCCCTTCACCATTCTGCAATTCAAATTCTCCATCATCATGGGACAAATCTATGTTATCTTCAACATACAAAGTACATGCATATTCAATGCAACATTTATCATTATATTTTTCACTGTTATGTATTATAAAACACTCTCCCAACTGTACTAAAAATTCATCATCAAAGTGCTTCTCTTGAGAAACAAAAAATTATGTCATATCAACGTTGTTTGAGACAAACAATTCTGAAACCTTTTTCACCTCTTTGATATCACCATTTGGAGACGACACTGGATTATGACTCATATCTTTGATATCATGCATATATGAACTAATGAATGCTGGACTTCTATCATCCTTGGTATGCAAATAAATGTCTTCTCCACATGAGTTAGAAATTTCAAAATCACATACCTCTTCTTGAATGGACACAGATTTTGGATGAACTTCAAAGGTTTCTCCATCATTTCAAGAAATGCACTAGGATTCATATGAATCATTTTACAAAGAACTTCCACTGTCAAAACAAATGTATGCTGGAAACAGGACATCAGAATCACCTTCACGTGCACATCTCTAGTATTCAAGAGTTAGCATATCTGAAATTTTATCACTGCTGAGTGAACATATTTCTTCGTCCATATCTTCTACTATTTCTCCCTCTTCTTGATCTCCACAAGAGTTGGAAATATCTCCTTTTTGTAAATCAAGATTCACATGATTGTCCTCAAGCTCTTCCTCAATGTGGCATGATACACAATCCCCTTCTACTTCATTTTCCATTTCATCAACATGGCAATTTTTGAGATCATTAGAGTTATTCTCTTCACATGTTGATGTACTCTCCTCTTCATCATCAAATGTATCATGGTTCTCATCTATAGTAGGAAGTGCTATTTGTTCACTATCAAATGAATCAATATTTCCCATTGCTTCTTCATCTTGATCTTCATAAGAGGTGGAAGAATCCCTTGATTGTAGATCAAAACCCTTAGGTTCATCCTCATAATCTAAATATTCATTGAATCCTTCATAACATGCACTGCTTTCCCTGTTACAATTTGTTATGCAAGAAAAATCTCTTGTATCTTCATCTTCCTCATGTAGGCTATCATATGAATCATATTGAATTGAACATGTCTCATCTTCTATTGGTTGTAGTGTTTGATCGATCTTCTGATACTCATCTGTGATATCACCATTTTCTTCATACCTTTTCCTCTGCATGGTATCAATAAATTTATTCACTAGATCAAAGGTACATTGTTTTGATGACTCTGGCCAATAAATTGATTCAGGTTCCCTTTCTCTTACAAACTGTTCAACAAACATGGCCCTTGTAGGCCTACAATGAGAAGGTATTTGCATACAAATTTTTTTCATTCTGTTGTATAGAGGAATTATATCTTCTCCTTCAAATTTCCTTATGTCAAGAAATGCATCCAAGGGGGAAATTTTGCATCCCGATTCTGTGATGGAGTCATGGCTTTGAGTATATACATACTTATCTTCTTCTTCTTCAAATTGTTGATTCTGGCATACATATTGCTGCAAGTTCTGATTTTTTTGAATCTGTACGAACCCATGGGAAGCCCAATTTGATGTAGAAAAATTTCCATAGTGCTTGAGAAATTGATCTTGAAATCCTTAGAGAGAATTAATAGAAGCTATCAGTAGGCTATTAAACCAATCCCTAGATTCATGAATGAGTGACATCAGGAATAGCCTCATATGTAAATCCTCATAAAGTATATTGAAATCTTGGATGAAAGTATTGAAATTCCTCAAATGGTCTTCAGCGGTGATTGTACTACTCCTTGTAAACTTAGGAACCAGACTTCTCCAACTGCTATCCATAGGGTAAGGATATAATTGAGACCCTGTCAAGTCAAATTGTCTGATCATTATTATGTATTGATAAGGGGGAGCGTTAGGTGGGGACTGATACTGGTACGATGTATTATTGTATTGTGTATGAGGGTGCAACACACATTGTTGACCATGAGGTAGTTGTGGTAAATAAATGTTCTGTTGTGCATGATATGCATTACCTATATTGTGAAAATTCCCAATTGTATCATGAGGTGCTTGTGGAATCCAAGAACCACTTGCATTTGAATATCCTTCCTCATCAGAGAATGGTATGTATTGTGGTGTATCTAAAGTAGGAAAGATACCCAATTCACTCAACCTTTGAAGTTAAGCTAGTTCTTCTTTCTCTTTGTTTAGTTTATCTCTCAGCACATTCAAAGGTAATTCCCAAAGGTTGTCGTGCATTTTTCATCAATTTTTTTTCTAGAGTCACCACCTACTTTTCCAAAAGTAGGAAAATGATTCTTTTGAAATAATTATTTTTGATCTTCTCCTTAGCGGAATCACTTTTTCTAAAAAATTTCAAATTATAAATCTATCTTCAATGACTTTATATGATGGTCTTCAACCGGATATTCTAAAATAATCCTGAGCAGAGTCGCCAATTTGTTAGCTCTCAAAAAGGCAGGTGAAATGCCTCAAGAGGTTTCCAATCTCTTGGTATGTTTCAAGGTAGAAGACAAGGTCAAATGGTTTAGACCTTCTACTCTTTAGGTGCTGCTAGACCTAGGCAGGTGTACCTATATGTGTGAGGCAGACTTAACTTGTGCTAATCTCTTTGAAATTTTTCTCCAACAATGGCGGATGAGAGTAGACAAATAAGACTTGATTTGGTATAAATTGTATAGCAATATTCAAAACTAATACCTAATATGTTTAGTTAACAGATGTAAAAAATGAATGAAACTAAATGGTGAAAAATGCAGAGACTAGTGCCTTATTGGGTATGCGGAGTCAAATGAAATCTAAATGAGCAACCTCTTTCTGGAGAACATTCAAATTTTTTGGCATATGTTTTAGTTTATAACTTGTATAAACATGCAAGACTGTGACTACCAAGTTCTTCTTAATGATCTAGATGAATTTCCCTGATTACTGTGATCAATTAAAAGGATTTAATCTTTTCTTGAAAGAACCAATCAATCAACCACACAGATACAACAAATGTGCACTGATAAATTGAATATAAACTTCTTATATCAATTTAAATAACCAAAAACCATCAATCTTGGAGATAACTTTAGTAATACTTTCAATGAACACAAAAGACAATTGACACCAGAAATACGCTGCCACATCAACTGATTCTCATTAATATCTCCATTTTGTAATCATACATCATAGTCTCTGTTTTGTGAAAATTCTTTTCCTATCCTATCTTCTATTGTATTCTCTCTTCTATCCCTTTTTTTTACAATAAAAAATGAACATTTATACATTGGTATTTGAAAGGACACATCCTTTCGTAATCAAATGGCGGCGATTAGTTGTATTCAGGCTTTCACTCACACCCACTAAACACTTGTAGAGACATCCTGTAGTCACACCAATCTTCAATATCTCACCGATAGTCAAAAAATGTGCATCGCTATAATGTCCTACCATCTCATCAATGTTTAATGTCTCACCGAGAAATATCCTTTCATCCCATGTAATTTTTTGTGACTTTTGGAGTCGAGGTGATGTTTCATAGGTTACCTTGTATCTCACTGAGATATGCCCGTGGTATTTTTTAGGTCGCTAAGACACTATTGCTTTCTCATCGATGAAACAATACTTCGGCATGACATATGAGTTGCCAGGACTGCAAAACCTCATTCTTATAGTCATTTGATTGAATCCCTTTATGCTTTGTCGGCGAGACCAGGTGCATTTGCTGAGACTTTATTCCGACAACCTTTAGTCTGGTTGATACATCATTCTATGCACTAGTCGGTGAGACATAATGCATTCGGTAAGACCTCACTCTAAAGACTTTTGGTTTGGCTGAAATGCTTACCCGTGCACCGATCGGTAAGACATAATGCATTTGGTATAACTTATCTCGATGATAGTTTTCTTACCGATGTGATCCTTCTGTCGCCAAAACAATGAATTGTTTCCTGCCGAAAGGTGCCTGTAGATGAATTCCGATTGGTGTGACATCCCTGAAGTCTTATCGATAGACTACAAAAGATGTATATTAACTAAAAATGCATTATGGGTCGAGGAGACCCTAACCATCTCATGCCGATAGGAATGATACTGTGAGATATTTAGGACTAGATGGATTCTATGGGACCACATGGAAAAATATGGGAAAAGTGTTATGAAGAGAGGAATTTGTTCTTATGGTAAGGACTCATTTTGGAACTCATGGGTATGAACAACTTGTAAAAAATTTCAAAATTTTACAGTTCTAACAAATGCTATCTTTGGAGGAAATGAAAAAATGTGCAAGATGTTTGCGTAAGAGATGTAGAAATAATTTGAAATGTCTATGTTTGGGGAGATGAATTTATTTCTTGGGCTATATAGGTTAATCAAACAAAGAAAGGAATTTTCATTTCATAGTTTAAGTATGTAAGAGAGAAGCTGAAGAATTTTGGGATGGATGGTTTCAAATCAGTCAGTACTCCTATGGATACTGGTTACAAATTGGGTAAATATGATGATTCACCTAAGGCTTATTAGAGCAATTATAGATCTATGATTGGTGGACTAATGTATTTGACTACTACCAGATTGGATATTATGCATGTGTTCTATCTTGTGGCTAGATTTCAAGAAGATCTAAAGGAAACACATGTTGTAGTTAAAAGAATATTCAGATATTTGAATGAAACTCTATATTATGGCTTATGGTATCCTAAAGTTGTTGAATTTACACTTAGTGCCTATACATATACAAATTGGGTTGGATGTGTAGATGACATAAAGAGTACTTGAGTGGTGGTTCATTCCCTCTTGGATGTAGATTGGTGGCATGGTTGAACAAGAAGCAAGACTCAGCCTCTTTGTCTACTGTTGAAGCTAAGTATATTGCTGTTGCATCTTGTTGTACATAAGTTTTATGGATGAAATAGACATTGAAAGATATTACAATGCTATATGATGATCCCATTTCTATCTTCTATGATAATAAAAGTGCAATCAACATTTCGAAGAATCATGTGATGTACTCGAGGATGAATCATATATCTATTAGATATCATTTCTTGAGAGAGAAGGTCATAGAGAATGAAGTCAAGCTTGAGTATGCTCTGACAAAGGATTAGATTGTTGATATATTTACAAAGGCTCTTCCTAAAGATACTTTTGAGTATCTTCAAGAGAAGTTAGAGGTTATTTCCCCTCCTTTCATAAACTAAGATGCATTTGGAGATGCATCAGTCTGGTGGATTCATGGTTTTATCTTTTTGGACTGATTTTTTAGTGGCTACCTCTTAGGGGGAGTAGGTAGTTTCAAGTGTTGTCATTGTGAGTATTATTTTTTCCTTTTCCATTGATGTCAAAGTGGGAGAGAAAGCATGTGAAAAGGACAAAAAGCTAATGAAAGAAAGTAGGTAATGAGGTAGATGATCTTTTGATGGGGAGAAGCAAAAAGAAAAATCTTGAGAAGTATATTCAGAATTGGTATGGTGTCTTTGATGGTTTTTCACTTCATGTGTTGCCATCAATGACAAAGGGGGAGATTTTTGCAAGAATGGAAAATGGAATGAAACTATTGTCATCGATGTAAACTAGTCAACTAGTTATCTACTAGTTGTTGTTTGCTATATATGTTGAGGATATTGAGAAAAATGTATTAAAGAAAGATTACAAGTATTTAGTTGTTGATCTGGTACTTGTCCCTCGTAGAGCTTCTAAAATTCTAATAATTTTGAGTTGGTTCTTACCTTATCATGATATATTTCCTCTATTCCCAAGGGTAGGGTTTAGGGGTTTGGTCCAAAAGCTTTTGTCTCAAATTTCATAAGTATTCAACCCTTATGAATTCTAATCATTTGTTAACTTGTCACAACCGGTCACCGGTTACCTAAGTTATCACTTTAACCATCACAAACATATTTTTACCGGCCCCTTGCTCTAGGTCTATCAGTCACTGATTACATTTTCATTGTTTTAATATTTCCTATGGTCGGGAAAAATATTTCATGCTAAATGACTTAAGTCTTAAGTATTTATTCCCAAGGGTTTAAGTTACGTCAACCTACTTAGGTCCCCTTCTTTAAGATTAACTTTTGTGCATGTGCATATTTGCTAACCGTTACATCAGAGCATTCAATCCTCGCCACTCCCCCCAACCTTGTAGGATTAAAATAATAGTTTCCAAAAGGTATCGGGCTCAATGGGCTAGTGGCACGTGTACTACGGTATGAGTGGGGCCCATTCTCCACTATCATACCCAGTGCTTTAAGGTTTTGATCAATGATATAGATACAATGTTGAGATTTAATCTCACCCATTCCCTGTTGAACCTATGGGATTAAAATAATTATTTATAAAAGGAAGTGGGGCCAGTGGGTTTTCGCCACGTGGATTTATTTTTCCACTTGGAAGGAAAGAAGGTGGAGCCTGCAAATCAAATGAGTTGGCATTTGACTGGCATAATTTCATTGGCTAAGGTTTAGGTGAATGATGGCAATGGAAATTTAAACTTCATTGACTCGATCTAAGTCATCCAATGTGCAATCTTAGAAGGATATTAATGGTTGTCATTCAAAATCAAATATGTTAACATGAGATCCATTATGATTCGTGCAAGTGAGTAGTAATGGAAGAAAAGACATCTAGAGCTACCCAATTTTGACCTAAAGGCACATAGAGGATTGGTTTTTCACATAATTGAAGGTTGCAGATGAATTTGAAACATCTAGAAGATCGAGAAAAATATTCTAGAGTTCAATGTGGTCAAAATTAGGGTTTCCTTCAAGAAAAAAATTCATAAGCAAACACCATTCTCTATGCTTTATCCAAATTGTATTGAATTAGGGTAACTATTCACTGCATCTTCCAATTGAATTGGTCTGTGTTTTTTTTAATTTCTTTATTATGGTTTAAATTTTCTTGAAATCTAGTTAAAATCTTGTTAAACCCATTGAAATTGTGCCTTTGAGCCATGCCATAGGTTTTGAATTGAAAAGATAGATTTTACACCTCTTAGTATTGAAACCCTAGATTTGTTAGAACCCACCTTGTTTCCAATGGTGCCCATAGCACAAAACCTCAATTTTGAGACTACATCGAGGACTATCTCCCAGGACATTATTGACCAATTGAAACCATCCAACAGTAAAAGGGTTGAGGGAAGAGTTTTATTTTATGGCCCTACAATCAAGGAAGGGTTAGTGGACAAAAAATGTGGTATCAAGGATGCCAATGTGTTGTACATAGGGTGGAATTTTTTCCAAATTTGGTTTGGGAATAGAAATTTCAGAGTTCCCATCTACAACCCTTGGAGATTGGATCTTGGGAAATTGGTGGTGCCAAATGTATACACGAACTTGGATTTGTTGAAGGACATTGCTGCAAGGTATGACCCTGTTTCAAGAGTGATTAGGGCATATGATGGTGTTGAGATGGTCAAGATAACCAAAGAGGAAATTGTAGAGGTTTTTGAATTGCATGAATGGAACAAGGATATGATACCTATTGATCTCAAAGCCTTCAGAGAAGAGTATAGAAACACAAAGTTTCTATTCAGAACAATAATGTTTCCCATTAACATTGCAATTACTAGGGTTGGGAAGAATAGGAAGAAGATAAAGATTGGTAAAGATGAACACAAACCCTTTCTCATGAAGTACTTTGCCAACTATTTTAAGAAAATAGTTGTATCCTTATGCTAGATCCTTGGTATTGATGCACCATCCACCATGTTGAGAGATTTTGTTTATATGGTAGCACACCTCCAACACCCACCATATAACATAGTGTATGATTATCCTACATATGTGGCAAAGGAAATGTATAAGGGTTTGTCTTCACTGAAGGAAGGAAAGGAATTCGTGAGCTTTTTGTGGTATTCTCTCCTAATGCACATGTTCCTATATGGGGGAGAGAAGAACTTTGGTAAGGATATGGCACTAACAAAAGAAGAGGGTGATATTGAGCTACCTGTCTAATGTTGGACTCAAATCTTGCACAAGGATGACTTGAAATTTGATTATGTGTTCTTCAACATCTCTGCTTCAAAGTTGAGGATATTCTTAGTTCATGATGCACCAAGGATCCCCAAAGAGATACATGATTTTTTGAGGCCCATGGAGAAAAGGTCTAATTTGAATTCGAACCACAATTGGGGGGATATAATTGCATACCCCAACACAACAATCTTCATGGTTTATGGAACTAATGTGATTCCTCATGCACTACCAAGAGATGTGCCATTAAGGATTGGATTCATTGAAATTATGAGATCATATGGTCCACTTTCCTGAGACACAAAGGAAGGGCTCATTCTTCCCTAAGTGGATAGTGTTTACAAATTTTGTAATGGAAAAGGGAGGATGGAATAATTTGGGACAAATTCTTGCACCATGCAAGTTGGGAATAGTGTGCCCAAGGAACCATGACCTTGAGGGATTTATTTCTTCCTTGAAGGAAAAGAATAGGATTGGTTCCTTTGTGCATAAATTTTATTATCCTGAAGATGTCATCAAGAATATCTTTGATTTTCAAGAATAGGAGGAGAGGAAGGCAAAGTATCTTGCTTTCAATAAAATGATGGATAGAGCTATAAGGGTAGACCCCAATTATGATCCTATACTCAATATTAAGGGTGAATTGAATAGAGTCATGTATGTTCTCGACAATTTGGAGAACATAGTAGGCTTCTTGAGAGAAGAATGTATAATAACAGAAAAAGGGAATTCAATGGAAATTGAAGAAGATCCCACAGTAGTCTTGGAGGAAAGACCCCTCTTATTAGCCACAACCAAATGTTGGAATTTACTCTAGGAAGAAGGAGAGAATTAAGAATTGAAAAACATTGCCAACTCCTACTATGTCGAAGGGATCAAGGGAAACTTCCTGAGAGATCAATGCCATCACCTCCAAGACAAGTTCCACCTATTATAATTGACATGGATTCACCCCCAAGATGTCCTTCTCCATTAGAGTAGCCACCAGCCAAAAAGCAAAGGATTGAGGTGAGAGGGGTAGTTGATTACCTTGAAATAGATGAAGATGATATTTTGGTGACACCTGAAGAGATGCAATAGGGAATGCCTTCTCCCCCAAGGTAGGTTGCATCAAGTTCTAGTGAAAGTAGCCTTAGACTGAGGAAGGTTGACATAAATGGTTTAAATAATACAGATGACTTGAGGTAGGAAGCCTACAAGGAATTCATGGAGGATGACTCTTTTATTGAAACAAAAGAATTCAAAGATTTTGTGTGGAAAAAAAAGGATTCAGAATATGTAGAGAATGTGGCTAAAGAGAGAAGCCTACATCTAGAACTTCATGAGAGCGTTATTCAAGAAAATGTAAGGAAGGCTATGAGGAAGGAATTTCAAAGTATCATAGCTAAAGAGGGCAGAGCACTTGTGCAAAAAAGTGGTGTTATTATTGCCCGAATAGGATATTGTTGATGCAGTTGTACTGGATACCATAAGGAGACCTGAATGGCCCTTATTTCAAATTGAGGAAGAGGCCAAATTGTAACTACAAGGATCAACATTTAGTGAGGAATGGAATGCCTTGGCCATTTGGTCATTGTATTTTGGATCTAGGAAGCTCCAATAGTTGTAGAACAAACTGAATTCAGTGGGAAATTGGTTATAAGGAGAGTTTTAGATGCTCTAGCATTGGAAGCAACTGACATGACAATAAATTATCACTAAATTCACTAAGGAAATAGTGGAGAGAATCACTACCACTAGAGATTTGTATAGAGGTAAATATAATGAACTTTTTTTATGAATATAATAAGATTCGACAAAGGGTAGCTAAATTGGAAATAGACCTAGCATTGTGGAAGCAACAGGTGGAAACATTGAGGAATCAAGGCCCGACTACCTCAAGTCATGTTGCACCCACTTCTCCAATAGAACATCCTCAATCTCCTCCTCCTCCACTAGAACAATCCTTGGACATAAGGCCATACAACTTGGGTCAAGAGCCACTTACATTTGAGGATCCAAGCACATTAGGTGCAACTCCATCAAATGATCCCACCAAGGTGCAATTATTCTTAAAAATTGATGTGTAAAAGAAATTGTTCGAACAAGTTTAGGACACCATATATGAGAACAATTCCAAGATTGTTCATACATTTCTAGAACATATGAATGAGAAGATTCAGGGAAAACTAAATAGTATTCATTCAAATTATTCATTGATGTTGTAAGCAATAAGGTTATCCTAAACATATAAGGATTTAGCTACCCCAATCCTGGATAAATTGATTCCTAGGGTTGAGAACTTGAATCTTATGGTAGTTGGGACTGCACATCAAAAGGATAAGTATCTAAATATTATCCCAACTTATAAATTCATTGATGGGATTAAGGAGCAGAAGTTTAAAGGGTATGCTACTCCTCTGGAGGTGAAAATAAAAGAGTTGAAGGCAAGATTTGATGAAGCATATTTGGTGTTGTTACCTGATATTCAAAATATGTATGATGAGGTAAAATCTCTACAAACATGGAAGGACCAAGTGGATACAACTATTGTTTCTCAAGCATCTCTCATTTATGAGAGTGTTGATATTAACATGTTGAAGAATACTCTTGAGAAATTGTCTTTCATCATCATCTTCCTAGAAGATTTTGATAAAGAAGCCAATTCAAGGATGGAAAAGTATGCTCCATATAGAAAGAAGATGGATGAAATTATTGGATTTGATTGGCCTTCTGACACAATATATGAATTTTGGAAGAATATTTTCATTAATGATTTGGAAATGGAAGCACAGGGATGGAGAACACATATACATGGTCGAGTATATTGTAGGTCTAGGTCTAGCCTTAGAGATTACAATGCATAAAAGGTATGTTTCTCCAATTTAAAATTATGGTAGTTGAAGCTGACAATTGATTACTTGGATTAAGTGTTGGATGTTGATCTAGATTTTGATCCACCTTTTCCCTCCTTTTGCACACTTTTTTCAAATTTCTAAAAGGGATAAAGATGTTGTAATGGTTTGAAGACTACTCACTTCAACAAATTTCCTTTTGGAAGGTGTGGGAGTTTCCACTGACTAAAAGAATCCTTTGTCTAAATGATGAATATTCTTTTGGTTTGTTGTAACCATTCCTAATGGAATGACCAATATACTTTTTCAAATGAAAATGTGACATGTGTACATTTCATCTTGAAGCTTTTTTTTCTCCCTTATTCTATAAAAGGGAATTCAAGGCCATTTGAAAGGGTCTCTTTTTGAATCCTAGATCTGAAAATTCAAATTGAGAACACAAAAAATACATTTTTAGTCGTTATCTTAGGTTTTGAGTCAAGCAAGTAGATTTTGTAAATTATATAGTTTCTAGGCATGTCTGGATCAAATATGAAAATATTTTGAGTCTATTATCACTCCATGTGTAACATTCTATGTGAATTATTAATGAAAATTCAATCAAAGATCATTTCATTAGTTTTCATTGCTGTTTTGCAGTGAGATATGTTTTAATTTTGGCTTTGGTTTAATGAATTAGTTAAAATACCTTGATAAAAGCATGAATTCATATAGATGTTTAGTGGAGCTTATAATTAGTCATAGAGTTTGAGTATTGATATGTGAATTGTAATGCCATTTCACAAAGATCATGGCTATTTGGAATTAAAACCACCTTATCATTCAATTTACTATGTTTTGACTCTCTGCCCTAAGATAAGGCACTGATCTAAAGGTGTTGAGTGTATTTCATATGGTTCTAGTTTTTAATTTGAGAAAAATATTCATAAAAAAACTTTTAATCGATTTACCTTTGTTGAGGTTGGTGTTGTGTGAATTCTCAACTTTAAGTGTTTAATCTTTCAAAGGAATTGCTAGTTTCTTTAAAGGTTTCATCTATTTAGCATTCAAATGAGAATGTATCTGTTTATTATGCAATGTGTTGTTTAATAGTGTAGTAAGATTATAAGATGCACATTGTGGGATCACCCTCCTGGGTTTTGCAAAGCCCAAAGTGCAGGAGGGAAGCATCTTAGCTTCCTCTCATTTGTTGGCCAATCATTTCCTAAGTATTCAAGAATTGAATTTGGAAAATTCATAGGTGCTTGGTGAAATCTACTTGGTTCTTTAAAAACCAGTAATAGTCCCTATGTTCATATAGTTCAAATATGTTGGTCATGGTTGTTGAAGGTTTCTATATCCATATTTTTGGCTATTGTTTCATTGTGAATTTTGAGTTGTGTTCACCAGTTGTAAACTATGGTTTTTTTTTTGTTTTGGCTAAGGTTTGAGAGAAGAGTTGTTGGTATGGATTTCCCCTTGATGAAGTCTCTTGACTTATGGTTATAAAGTTAATATTTTTGATTGCATTGAAGATATTTTTGGTTTCGAAAAGTTTTGAGCTTAATTGTTCTATGTTTTTTTACGTTGGTTTGGTCGACCATGTGTTAAGTACTATCTCCAAAGTTGATGAAGCATGTTGGATCTATTTTGAGTTTTGGTGAAGGGTGTATTTGGGTCGTTCTCATTCTAATTCCACCCTAGGATGTTTGGTGCCAACTTAATTTGAATTTGAAGTTGGATGTCTGACTTTGTATCTTTTTTCAAGGTTGGAGATAGTATAAATACAAGACGAGCTAGTAATGGAAACTATAAATAAGGAAATAAGGAAGATAAGTGAAAGAGCAGACATGAATTTGATGCTATTTAGAAAGTGTGTGTGTGTTATGTGTGTGGTAGATTAGTGCGCAGCTTAATGCTAAGTTTTGAATTTAGTGAGCAAAAGGTGAACTCTATCATTCATGTAGGTTGATCAAGTGATTGTGGTGGAATCTAATTGTTGTCTCTCTATAACAAGTATTTTGTGTCTTCTTTGTATATTTGTGGCAGTGAGCCCTCTGAGTTCTAGCCCTATTAGACAATGAGTCCTTGTTTTGGATAGTGAGCCTTATTTCAGGTAGTGAACGTTTTGTAATCAGTTTTGATATTCTCTATAGTGTGAGGTAATCCTCACCATGGTTTTTCCCTCATCAGGTTTTCCATGTAAATCTGGTGTTATTATGTTTATGCATTGGATTTGAGTTTCTACATTGGAATTTGATGATTAATAATTTAAGCAATTTAAGTTTTAGTTATGGTAATTGAATTGAAGATTAAAATCTATGACAATTGATTCATCCCCCTCTTAGTTGTCCTATTCAACAAGAATCAATCAATTATTTCATTTTAGATTTGGAAATTTCATTTAAAAATATCAAAACACATTCCAAATTTTTGCACAATTGTAGTAGGCATCACATAGGCATATATTAAAAAATGTAAAAAATATTCAATGCTAAACCTATATGCAAGCAGACCCAAAGTCCTTCAATAGTGCCCGACATAGTAATACTTTGAAATTTCAAAAACCCTTTCTAGGACATAAATGTCCTTGGGTGCCTCTATCCTATTTGGGCACCATTTTCCTATTGATTTTGGCTTAAATTTTTGTGACAGAGCTCTCTTTGTGTCCTCTATCCAGATCTAATGTTTGTTTTCCAATTATGTCTACAAAACCATCTGATTTTAATCATTGGATCCATAAAAAAGGTACCAACATGTTTCCATTTCAAAGATGTGGTTTTTATTTGGTAACACATGACTTGTATCATTATAATCTCCCTACTTACGAGTGTAATCTAAGGAAATGACATGGAATCATTGACAAGTGAGTTAGTTACTCTCCCAATATGTCTCCTAATTATCAGAGTATTGTTGATGGATTTTTTTCACTTCTCAACATAGATAGAACACAAGTTTCCTATCTCTCTTGAAAGGTAACTTTCCTATAGACAAGTTTCAAAAAACTACCCCATAGTCTCTCGACTGTCAAGTCTTGATGGTGCATAACAACTCAATTGTAATGTGGGATTTTTTGGTAATTACAAGGGGCCTTTATGGTTCACAAAGTTAAAATTATGGGTCTATAATTAAGTTTCAAAAATATGGTAATTGGTGTACTATAGTAGAAAATTTCAAAAGAGTAGTCTGAAACTTATTTTATTCATCATATATAACATTACTATGATATTGGAATTTTAAGTTTAACACAGATTTAAAATAAACGTCAAAAGATTTAAAGTTTAGAGAGTTATTCTAATTTCTAAGAAATATGAATAAGAACAGTGGTAAGTATTATAGTAGATAGACTTCCCCAACCCAAGTTTTTCTTAACCAAGAGTACTCTACAGTATCACAAAACTAGTTCCATCTTCTAAGGTTAACTTAAAATTTTCAAACTATAACATAAATACATAAATCATGCACATACATAGTTGAACTTAAGTTCATTAAGTGAATAAGCTCATACTAGCTTTACATAGTAATCTATCATCAATATAATACCAAAAGCATGAGTTGGAAATGCATCAAATACCATAACATAGAGACATTATTAAAGTTGTTCAGAAACTAACAATCTAGAAATAGAACTAAACTACAAATAAACTGAACTGGAATAAACTATGGAGGTTGAATCATGCACACATTAAGAGAGAACTCAAAGAAACCACCAAACTTCAATGTTTTCTTGTATATTGCTTCAAAATGTCTTTATACAACTCATCTCTCTCTCTTTTAAAATGAGAGGATGCCCCTATTTATAGTTTCCCATAATCCAAATGAATGGCCCAAATTTACTATAGCTTAGGGTTTACACAATGTCCAATACAAATACAATATTTCTAAATATAAAATTGGCAGCAACTTTTTCTTTACTCTATTTTGTCTTCTAGCCAATTTATCTTGTATCTTATTTTGTCTTTTAGCTGCTTTTATCCTGTAGCTAGAAAATATAAATATTTGTATTCTATTATAACATTCCCAACATCCTTTTGCATGATAGAGTATTGGAAAAATTTATTTGCAACTACTAGAAGCTTAGCATGCTCTAGGAAGTTAGACTTGCTAATATTGTAGGTGACCATCCTAAATTCTTCCATTAACTTTGCATGTTGCTTCATACCTGAATGATTTTTTTTGAACAAATGAAGGCCCATGCAACAAAGTCCATGAAGCTTCCAGACAAATTTTCATTGGTTCCCTGCTCCATTTTCTTTTGGAATTCATGTTTTACCAACTTGTCATCCAATTATTGAGCTAGCATTTTAGCTCCTATTAACAATTCCAAAATCTCACCGCATTCAAATAAATTATCAATGAGGTGAGTGAAAATAGTATCCAACTCACTCATTGAATTTTCCAAAACCCCTTTTTTGAATTCAAAATTGAATAACCAGGCCTCTAGCAAGTAGTGATCCTCTTTAGGTAAATCCAATTCCTGCCCCCCACACCTTTGTAGATAGCTTTAGGATGCACTTCAACTTGGGGAATGTCATGTTTTATAAGTTATGAAAGTATTTACATGCCTTGACCTCCTTCTCGATCTCATTTTTCAAAATAAAAAAATGATTGTGCATTTTAGCCCCATAATGAATGACCTTTTTCCCCATGTCGGTCACCCTCTTGAGCCAGTCTAAGGTAGACTTGGTCCAAGTGCTCATCTTTTCTATTTTACTAATTTCCCTTTGAATAAAATTGTGGGTGTTGATGATTCTCTTGGGATTTCTTCTCCAAAGGTGGACCATTGTTGTATGAAAGTGGTGAATTACACCACTTATGCCTTCAACTCCACCTTGGTGGCCTGATCCTTATCCATTTGGCTCAAGATGGTGGTGACCGAGCCTTGGAATTCATTTATTTTATGTGCTCGAGAGGCATGGCCAAGAATGATAGAAGTTATTCGATAATTTTTGGCCCGAATGGTCCCTGCATCCTTGTCTACCACTAGAGTCACCACCTAGAGAATACAAAAGCCTGACATGTGTATGGTAATATGATATTTTATCTTTGGCTTCTTTATTTCCCATGTCTTGATTTAGGCTCTTGCTAATATGGCCTCCAAGCAAGCCTTTGCATCTTGGAGCACTAGAGCTTTGTTTTTCAACCGTTGCTCTAGCCATGAAGGGATCTTTGTTTGTTGATCAAGAGATTTAGTGTTGAATTCATTTTTTGTATCTTCTTGATCCTTTAGAATCTCTTATTTCCCATGGCTAGGAGCATCTTCAGTGTTCTTCTCTTCTTCATTCTTCCCCTCTTCTTGCAAAACTGCCTTTCCCTTTTTAGGCCCAATGAAATTTGCATTTCTTTCTTCAATATTTTATTCTTCTTTTGTTTCTTTTTTCACCCTCATCATGCTCAACTCCTATCTCTTGAGTGAGTTTAGATTTCTCCTCACTAGTACTCTTCTTTTCTTTACCTTCTTCTTCCAAATAATTTTTTTCATCTTTTGGCTCTCATCTTGGCCAACTTGTTGAGACTTATCATCCCTTTTAACATTTTCTTCTTGCTCTTCTATGTTGACCTCTGGGTCATTCTTTTCCTCTTCAAAGTGGTGTTATTTTAGACTTGATTCTTTAACATCATGCTCCTTATTTTTATGCATCTTCTTTCTCTATGTTATATGTCTCTACATTGTAATAATTTTCAAAACAACTTAATTCCCCATCTTTGGGTGTTTGCTGTCTTTCCTCATCTAAGACAACTTCATCCAAATCAAAAATTTGTAGGCCCTTGTCAACATGCTCAAAGTAGTCATCACCATCCAAACCTACATGATCTTCAGTCATACCAAATGTATCCTAGAGTTGTTTCACACCCATGCTTTCCATTTCTTCACATATTTTCATGATTTCCTCCATTTTTGGTGGCTCAGTAGGAGGTGGAGGGATAGGTAATGACGTAGCGAGCTAGGCCATGGAGAATTTATCCTTTGGAGTCAAAATAGTCTCCAAAAATTGAAGAGGAATATTTTGCAAATAAGCAATGGAAGATTATGGTAATGTGATTGGTTCCATTGGGGTGGTTGAAATGAAAGGTGGTAAAGAGGAGAAATTCTACTATGAAGGCAAGAGAAAAGAAGAAGATAAAGGGGGAGAAGTTTGACAAGGAAGAGATAACCACAACCATGAAAGTAGTCAATGAAGTGGAGGTAAGGTGAACTGGGATGTTCACAATGGGTGGAGATGATACAAGAAGTGGTGGTGGCGTGGAAGGAGATGGTGCAATGAAAGTGAATGGAAGTGGAGAAGTGGTATGTGGAGGTTATTATGGTCGACCTTCCTCTTTCAGGGGAAAGGATTCTCTTGTATGGTGAGCATACCGGGAACAAAGATTCCTATATTTTTCGATTTATTGGGAAGTTTTTTCACTTCCACCACCTTTTTGGAGTACACCTTCTACTTGGGCTTTCATTTTGGTGCATCCTTTCTTTTCCTTGACTGGGTGGCAAGCAAAGACTTTGGGACTTCTCCTAAAGAACTAACATTAGCTCCACTTTCTATTTCACTTACAATTTCATCCTCCAATTCCCCATATCTCAATTCAACACCCTAGCATTATAATTGAGCCACTTGATTATCCAACCACCTTTTAGTTTGTTTCTCTATCAGGTGCATGATTGTATCCAAAAATATAATTTTTTGCTTAGTTTAGTCAATTATTGGTAGGGGTACCTTAGCCATAGCATTGTATGCCTCATCAAGAGTGTTATTGTCTTTGACCACTTGGTCAAGAATTAGAAATAAATCAATATATTTTATAAATCTTGTTGTCATCCTCATATAATGTTGTCTCTAAACTTCATGGTCATCATCATAGTTTTCCCAAAAGTCTTCAACGTGGGCCTTATGAGAATGTTTCCTCCCAATCTATTTCTTCAATTTTCCACACGTGTCAAGGCCTCCTCACTCAGTATGTAACTCAAGGTTGTACTCTACAATTTACTTCTCTAAATATTCTACACAACGGATAGTGGGGTACGAATACATCCCTTGACAAAAAAAATGGGGTATGAGACCCCTGTGCGATGCCTTTCTTGTAGCAATGAATGGGAGGTTTGTAACTACTGAGTAAGCCCTAACAAGATTATTCTATCATTGGGACACCTTGTTAGATGATATGGGAATCCTAAGAATCCTTCAATCCTTGTGTAAGTGAATTTTGGGAACTAGATAAACTAGTACACAAAATTCTTGATCAATTCCTTTGTGTAGTGGGATAGCCTTTTATTGTAGTCATTTGGCAAGGTTTACAGAATATGCATGATAAAAGCATCGTTTACCTGCCTATTATCCTTCTTGTAATTCTTGTGTTGTAGTTGTAGGTAACAATCATAAATGATACTTTTTCCTTTCTTTGAAGTTTGTCCTTTCTTTGTCCCAAGTTCACCTACACAAGTCAACCCCTTGTAAAGAAAATTGACTGCCAAGAGATACACAATGTAAGAAGTCATGTAGAACTCCTTGGTTTTCTTTACTGCGACAAGCTGATTGTAGATATTGTCATTCATCATCTTGGCCAATGAAATTTTGTGTCACTCTTGAGGATATCCTCTATGAAGTACCACATCCATTCCTCAAAGATAGAGGAGGTTGGGAATCCCATCACTCTACTCAAAAGTGTTACAAGGTCGTTGACTTCCTCCATGAAGTCACTCCAATAAAGCTTTTGAGGAAATTTATTTACACTTGGATGAGGCTCAATCATCCATGTTTAATTTATGGTTCTTTTACAACCTGTGGGATCTTCTTTCCACACATTATGTGCATTCTCCTTCTCAGTATCTTTCATTTTATCAAAAAAAGGGATCCCAAATGTTCACCTGATGACATGGGAGTCAAGTCATTCAATACTCTCCCATCTATAGTTACTATTCTCCTTGTTGGCTAATGGTAGCATTTTTTGCATACAAATATTAACTTTGGGCTAATCAAAGACACAGGGAAGCTTGTTTCCTTAGCAATTCCACTCTTCAATTTCCATGCTTCTTTAGTCTTTGGGCTGACTAGGACACATTATCTAAATTCATCAATATTTATATGACCCAAATCAATTTCTATCACCTTGTCCCATTGTGAGAAGATCCTCAAAGTGCACTCAACTCCATGGAACTCATACTTCATTTTGGATTTCTCCTTTTCCCCATTTTCAACCCTTGTGCTCTTCTTAGCCTTGTCATTCTTCTCAACTTGTTCCATAAATTCTACACAAAGAATGCATAATAAATTTCCTAAAAAATTACGAAGGGCTAAAACATTGATAAATACATCCATAAATCCAAGAAGAATCAATAAATCCATTAATTCCTAGCATTTCCTAACCATTTCAAGGATTTTTTGTTTTGGAGGCTAGACAATGTGGATTTCCATCTTGCAGATGTCGTTAATGTAGAAGCCATTGGCAGTGGTGCCAGTGTTATGGCATTCCACAAATGGCATCCCACAATCATACTTCCACAATAACACAAAATCAAGTTGTTTCAATGTGAATTCATTAATTCATGTGGAAAATGAAAATTGAAACACTTGGGATCATTATACTTGGTCAAATTTGTGTCCTCAAACTTTGAAGTAAAGCTCAATGCAGAAGCCGCCAATGCAAAAGTCATTAAAGTTAACGCCAAAAAGAATGGCTTGTGCATGATGACATCCTGCATGCGACTTCCCACATTGAAGTCCCCACAAATTTTTTAAACTTCAGAAACTTCAGGTTGAGTCAATTTAGCACATAGGAAATGGAAGTGGACTGTGTTAGGTCATCATGCTTAGAAATTTTATCATTTTATGAAGTGCGTAAATTTAGCATGTAGATTTCACTTATGTGGATTTCTTTCGATGTTAACCCATTGAAACAACTTGAGGGTCATGGAAAACCACAAGCAACATCCCACATATTAAAACCCTCAAACATTTTAGACACTTAATCTTTTAAGTTCACTTCATCAAAGGGTTTGTTTAGCACATGGGGAAGTCAATTTTACAATTTGAGCAACTATTTGGGTGATGCAAAAAAGGATCTTGTAGAAGGCTAACCATTGGGATTCTCTTAAGTTTTTGCCAGTGAAAATAGCTTGGGGCGGATGAAAACCCGCAAACGAGCAAAAACTTGAAATTTTTGTTTCACATTTAAAGGTCAATGCAAAGGCATTGAAATTGATGCTTTCGTCATCAATTATTCGTATTAAATATTTGTGGGAATGGCTTATTTTTATGTATTTTTGGAAATATGAGGGTAGAAGTCATTGGTCAAAAAGTTGTCTAAGTTTCACCATTAAAAAACATCTTATGTCCCACAGCTTCCCACCTATGGCATCCTGCGAGATATTTTCCACAAAGGTTTGGGGTCTTAGTTATTTTGAGGTTTTTGATTTTAATTTTTTGTGGGAATCATTGATATGGAAGCCATTGATTGGGAAGCTATTCAAGTTTTTCCAAAAGAGATGGTTTGAGTGTTATGGATTCCCGCCAATGGAATCTACCAAGGGAACTTCTGCGGAGGGTTTTCAATGTTTATAATTTTTAAATTTTGGCATTTTGATGATTCTAGAGTTTGATTGTAGGAGAGGGGAAAGTGGATGCCATTATCACTAATGCCATTGAAAATTACATTTCAATGATGGTTTCCCATGAAGGAAATCTCACATCAATCATTCATTTAGAAATTTGCTAAAGTTCTAGGGCTTACCAGTTGTGGGTTGATTAGAGATTTCTACTTTGACAACAATGGGGTTTACTTAGTCATGTATTCCTTCAAGAAGGTTGATCAAACATATTTTAATTGTAGCTTTTATAGATTCATTCAAGGTCCTTCCATGAATTTAACTACCTAAACAACCCCTAGACACACTAACCTCGAAACCCTAGGCATACAAGGCAAACAATTCTCAGAAAATTCAAAACAACATAGTAATGAAAAGGGGAACGATCCCTACTTGATACCATGCAAATGGGATAAGAGGGTGACTGCTTCAATCCTTGAATCACTCATTTTTTCAATAGTTTGATGAAGCTCTTGAATCTTTCAAATGCATAAAGTTGAGAATAATGAATCACCAAGCTACTATTTCTAAACTTCATCACCAATAATGCATGATATTAAAAGCAGGTTTTCAAAAATCACACACAAGGATAGATGCGAAAAACACAGTGTGGATGCTAGTGAGTTGGAGGTCATGTGGAAAAATGAATGTTATATTCCAAAAAAAATAGTGTTGTGAGGACAACGACCTGCAAAGAGATTGATGCAATGAAAAAGGGAGGCACGATTTCCGCATAATAGAAACCCACAAAGAAGTTTCTACAATTTCCCCAAACTTAATGAATCTTGAAAAAATAGCTTTGGAATCATGGGAAGTTGGGAACTTGAAGATATGTTTCTCAATCAAGTCCAAAAGTGAGAGCACAAAATTGAAGAAAGAGTGAGCTAGCCCTGTAAAAGGGAAAACAAAAAAGAGGGGGTCCTTGGTCCAAGCAAGGAATGTCTGCAAAATACACAAGTATCTTTACACAAGAGAATGAAATCATCGATACATTTCTTAATATAACTTTTCCTAATCTTCATTCATCTCCCAACATCTCCCCTACTTGTGATAATTTTTTGGTGCAAGAGGACATAATCATAGACAAGCATGACAATCATTTTTGTTCTTCTCCAAGTATCTCTCCTACTTGTGAAGAAAGTATCTTGGTGTTAGAAGATGCAATCATTGAGTGTCATGAGAATATGTTTTGCTTCTCTCCCACTTCCTCTCCTATTTGGGAAGATATTATGGCACAAGGGGATGGAATAATTAATGCATTTATTTAAAAATGTAGTAAGATGGATTACATAGATGATTATGCTAGGATGGTGTTACATCCCCCTCGATAGAAAATCATCAACAAGAATTCAAATCCATTGAGGTTATGAATGAAAAATTGACTATTATGTCTCCTTTGATTATTGTACCTCCTAAAATTCCTCTAATCATTGAACCTCCTAAGTTACCTCTCATTATTGGACCTCCTAAACCTCATGGCCATATCCTAAACTTTGCAAAATAACTTACTAATAATGATGTATTGTAGCAAACAAGTTATCATATTGTAGCTCACACATATAACACTAGAAACAACAAGCAGCTGAAACAAACTCCAACATCCATCCCATTTCCTCAATCATATCTCCCACCCACACCCAACATTTTGCAACATAGTAGTAAAGAATTTATCTTGTTGAGAAAATTTGTAACACTCCTGCTAAGATATCCTTGTGGGATTTGATTTAACCATCACCTATTTACCATCACATGCTTCAAAATGATTTGCAAATTTTTTTTATCCCTCCTAGTGTGTAACCAAATGATATGGTATATTTTATTGAGAATATGAATGCACCTAGTATGGACATTGGCTTTCATCAAAATGAGTCACCCCCTTTGGGAATACAAAAACAAAATGATTCCTTGATGATAGTAGCTCTATTATTAATAGGGTTAGAATTATGTGTACCCTTATTGAAAATGTTTTGGGACTTAATGTTTGTTGTGTGAACCTTTTTGATAGAATTGGATCAAATAAGCCTAAAATTCAACCAGTTGATTTATCCATCTATGGTTTTGATAATGTGGGTGTGATAGGTCGAATTAGGTGGTTAGAAAGCAAGCAACAAGTTAAAGAGCATGAATAAACAACTAAAACAACCTACACTTCAAGATTAGCCTAAGTTGGAAACAAAACAAGACAAAGCCATGAAATGAAACTTTATACCTTGCGTTGAGTCGATCCTTTGGTTGGCCCTTCGATATTGGATGTGTATGCTCCTTAGATGGCACAAGATGTGTGATGTGAGATGCAAATGATGCTTGGAAACATGAAAATAGCTAAGTGTGGATTGAGAAACAAAACTGCAAGAGTTTAGCTACCCAAAATGATCTCCCCAAAATGAGAGAAAAGAGGGGGTATTTATAGGATTTTTAGAAAATCCTAGGGGAAATGGATTGAGATTGATCCACCAAATATCAAGATGTAGGGCTAAGGTGAGTTGAGAACTCACAAGCCCTCACATCTTGACATGTGGCATGTGAGATAGCCCTAAAAGGTGAAGTGGACATGAGGTGGAAGGGAGAAGGACATGACATGGAGAGGGGTACAAAGTACCTTGGGATTGGACAAGATCTCCTCATAAAGGAGGTACTTGTCCCCATGTGGGTGAAAGGACAAGTGGGGAATTAAAATTCCCTCAAATATCCTTATGGGGAGATGAGAAAGAATTTTAAATTCCAAAGGGTGCATTGGGGGATTAAAAGGTGAATTAAAAATTCACATGGGGAAGAGAGGAGCCTAGGATAAATAAAAAGGAATTAAAAATTCCTTGGGGGATGGGGAGAGTTGACTAAAGGGGTGATTAGGATTGTGCAAGTACTTGATTAGATTAATTAATGAAGATTAGAAGAGGGTTAGATCTCACATGTGACTTGATGTGACAAGTCAAAAGATCACATGGGGAAAGTAATGGAAGGATTAGAGGAGGGTTAGGTGGCTAAAGAGATTAGAGGCCAACTCTTACAAAAGTTGGAGGATGTGACACCTCCTAATCAAGGATTAGGCATGTGCACACCTAATGATAGGATTAGAAGAAGGATTAAGATTAAGATAAAAATGATGGAGGATGTGACATAAAGGGAATTAAATAAATGGAATATTTATTTAATTCAATTGATGGAAGAAGGATTAAAGAGATAAGGTATATTGATTAAATACCTTAGGGATTTGGCAGAATTAAAGCTATTAATTAAATAATAGCAGTATTATGAAAATAAGACGAAAGGGGATGAATTTGGATAAATTAAGTGTCCAAATTTAGACATCTACATTTTGCCCCTCTTTGAGATGATGTTATGAAGTAGCATCATTTCAAAGAATATTAAAACATAGAACCTAGAAGAAGATGGTTAGATTGAAAAAGATGCCCCAGTCATTCAAAGAAGTGACTAGGAAGGAAGATGATGGGGGTAAAGATGAAAGTTAGGGATGAAGGATGCCCCCTCGAGAGGACATGCGGGTTTAGGAGAACACGGGTGGGCTCTCGAAATGGATGAGGTGATGCAAGGGGGGCTGAAGAAGATGATGCAATGTGATGAAAGATTGGGAGGGGATCGTGATGAAGGATGAATGGATGGGGGGAATTTGAGGATGAGAGATGAAATGCAATCTAAATGCAATTTGCCATCGTTGGAGCATTAATTTTTGCTATAGCAGAAGACACGAGACGCCAGGGTATGAAGAACCAAGGCGGATTAGTGTCTAATGCATAAAACAAACAGAACAAACAAGAAGGCTATCCCAACACCCCAAAGTCACGATGACCTTGGTCGGGCCAGGTATTGGGATAACCACAAGCATGCAAGGATGCCCCAGCATAACACAAGACCTCAGGGATCTTGGTGGGTACTACGTGGGACAACCGAGAAGACAAAGAAAAGATCAAGATACACCCCAATGTTGACTAGTCAAAGCACACCATGATATGATGGATCAAGGCGATGATGACAAGTGATGATAGGGAGCTCAAATGATAAACAAAATTCAAAAGCATCAAAAGATCACAATGAATTTTAAACATCCTTTGCCATAGGATCCATCAAGGGGAGGGATGGGATTGATGAGGTCTGTTAGGAAGGATGCATCCTGTTGAGACCAATGATGGATACTAAATCAAAAGATTGATATGACGCAAGATATTCAGAACTGATTGGATCTGATGGTACAAGTGGATCTTGTTTGTTAAGAACCTAGCTAGATAAGGGGCATAGCTTGATGACATGACACACGAGAGACACGACACCAGACTGACACATCCTAGCGACCTAGGGGCTCGGGGGCCGATCAAAGATTAGCCTTGCCTACGTGGAAGCGCAGAGCCCTCGTAGTTCGATAAAAGGTTGATGACAGACCATGATGGAGATTTTGATGGATGATCAAGATAGGATGGAGAACAGGAGAAAAGTGGACAATATAGATCGATGATGGATGGAACCCCGGGGGCGGATCAAATGATCGACCTTGCCTACGTGAAAGCGCAGGGGAAACGTAGTTCGACGGAAGGCCAAAGACAAGTGATGGATAAAAGATGAAGAGAACCCTAGATAAGGGGATAAAATGATTGGACTGACACGATGGGACAAGATAGACCTGTTAGATTGGAGAGGAGGATAGTGACAAAGCTCAGGGATGGGATAGTTATCCAAATAATCAAAAGATGTGATTGGACAGGAAGATAAAGATGGGGATATGAAAGGGAGGGTTCCGATGGATGGATAGGAGGATGACGATGGGGATGGGAAGAAACCTATAACCAGAGGCCAATGACAAGGGATGATGAAATGGAGTAGGGGGATAGGGATGGGGGATGAAAGGGATGGGGATAAAGGTAGGGATGGATAGGAAGATAAGGATGGGGAGATGGCAAGGATGCAATTGGACTGGATGAATGATGTCTTCAAGGATTGCATTACAAAGGAAGATAAATGCCCCCACTCTAGATATATCATGTGCGAGGAGGCATGAAGGATGGAAGACAAGTGGATGGGAAGATAAAAGAGTGAGATGGATGAAGATAGGATGCATGGATAAGGAAGGGAGATTGAGGGTGAATGACGGGTGGATAAGGAAGATAGATGAGTGCGAATGAGGATTGGGATAGTGTGTGGATGAGGGGAAGGTATGCTAAGAGGTGTCCAAAGCATGCTTATATGTTTGCCCCATTGTTATCAAGATCACAAGGAGGATGGAAGGATTGGGGTAAATGAGATATGCCAAGAAGGATGTGTAAGCTCGATAGGATGGAGGGGGTGGATGAAAATGATGTATAGCAATAAGATGGGTGCATAGCCGAAAGTGTAGCAGGAAGCATAGTGGATGGAGGGAATGCAAATCAGGAAATTGCCCCCAAGTGCAGATGGGGATTTATGCATGACGCCTGTTTGCCAGGTTTTCATCATGGTACTTATCCAAGGCGCTTGTTTTCCAAGTTTTCACCATTGGACGGATTATTTTTCTTTACTATTTTATTTTTTTGATTTTGATTTTGATTTTTTTTTTTGATTTTTTGACTTTTTGGATAGTATGCAGAAGGAGATGGATAAGGATAGGGAGGCGAATAAGTGGATTTAGAAGACATGAGATAAGGATATGGATGAAGGACTCAAGCATCAAGTTCTATATCAGGTATTAAAAGCTCATGTTGGAATCGACTATTGTATGTTGGTACAACCTTATGAGGAGAAATGGATTATGCAAAAGGATGAATTAGAGGGATTTGATGGGGGAGATATGTGGGGTAATGGGTGGGATGTTGAAAAGTGTATGGATGGAATGATGGGGTGGATGTGTGATGGGGAGATGTGTTCAGGACCAACATTGGCACATGTGGTGATGGATGTGAAAAGATAAAAGGATTAATAGATGGAGAATGCGGGGATAATGGAGGAGATGGAATAGTGAATTTCGGGACATAGGGACCCAAAACAGACTTAGGAGATGAAAGGTGGGTATGCTTAGCTTTTGGATTAGGAACTTTGGATGTTCTTACAAATTTTTCATTTGATGGCATTGCATCTTTTTTTCTTTGGGATCCACATGGTTTTGATCTTTTCTTTGCTAGCTCTTTGCGAGCTATAGATTTGATTTTGATTTTGGATTTTGTTTTTCTTTTCTTCAACATGTCATATAAAGGGGACATGGGGAGCTTTAGATTCATGTGGATGTTTGGATTTATGCATTTTTCCTCTAGCATCCAAAGTGCTCGTACTAGCAATGGGATGGGTGTGAGAAGATGGATGATGTGAAGTGATGGAGGTAGGAGTATGGGGATTGCGTGTAGATGGGGGATGTTTAGGTATGTGCCTGTGTTGATCCTGATTATGGGATATGCGAGAGGGATGTTTACGATGGATGACATGGATAGGTGTTGGATGGGTGAAAGGATGAGATGGAGGAGGTGATCTTGGGATATACGGACCCAAGATGGATAGAGCAGATGAAGGATAGGAGATGGTGGATGGAGGGATGTAAGGACCCAAAATGGATGGAGCAGATGAAGGAGGAATATGGACAGTTGTTTTGAGGTGATACGATAGAGGAGGAGGGATTGCAGCATATGATTTGGTGGAGCGATGGGAAGAGCCGAACATTTCTTTTGGAAAAGGCTCGTTGAGGACGTCTAGAGGTTGTACCAACATGTTTAGATTGTGAGTCTTGGGGAATAGATCCAAGACCTTGCATGCAGATTTGTTCTTTGACTTGGATGGGCTCTAAAATACCTTGCTCGTGAAGGCCTAGACCTTTTCCTTGATAGTGCATGTTCTTGAGCATTCGATCCATGATAGGATTTTTGTTATTTTGAAAACATGATGCGAGTCCATTATTAGGTGGGGGATGATGGGTGGTATATACACTGTGTTTTTCGTCTACAAGGAGGCCACCATGGAAGAATGTGAGAGTGCCAAGGGGATATGCAAGCGGTGTGGGGGTAGCATTTTTAGGCGATGATGGGGGATCCTGAGAAGGAGATGATGGGATAGCAACATTTGGATGGGTGGTATTAGGAGAGGGAATAGGGGATATGATAGGATCTGATTTTGTGGTAGTAGGCTTATGCAATGGAGACGGAGATGGAGCAGTAGAATCTTGGATGTCAAGAGGATCATGGGATGGAATGGATGGGGGACTGTGATCTTGTGATAGACTAGATGGGATGGTAGGACCTTGATCTAGAGGAGGGGATATGTTGGCATGCTTTGGATCAGGCTCTTGGCATGACTCATCGTGTGCGGGAGGTATGATAATGGAGTCATGGGGGGACTCTTCAAGTGGGGAAGATGGAAGGATGGAGGATTCAAGATATTCTTGGGAATGGATACTAGGAGTGGAAGAAGTGGATTGGATTTGGGTGTCATCGATAGGTTCGGCGACTCTCAGAGTAGAGGGTGGGTGTTCAGTGGATTCAGAGGATGTGATGGTAGGAGATGGGGACTCAGTGGATTCAAGGGATGTGATGGTAGGAGATGGGGACTCGGTGGATTTAGAGGATGTGATGGTAGGAGATGGGGGTTCAACGGATTTAGAAGATGTGATGGTAGGAGATGGGGACTTAGTAGATTCAGATGATGTGATGGTAGGAGATGGGAACTCAGTGGATTCAAAGGATGTGATGGTATCATCAATGATAGGTGTTGGATGGAGAAGGGTCTCGTCACTAGCGACCATGGATGATGGGTTGGGATGGCATGGTTCCACGACTGCAATGTGTGGAGTGGGGGATGTTTCCTTTGTTATAAGTCCTTGGAGAAACTTGAATACACTAGGCTGACGTGGTGAGGTGGGAGTGGATGAAGGTTTATGGATTAGTGGACTAGGATTAGATGGAAGATTAAGACTGGATGGAGGATTAAGGTAAGGATATGGGCATGGGGAGTTAGGATAGGATGACACGGATGGTGGATTGTTGGTAGAAGATATGGGCGGCGTGTTGTAATAAAGGTATTGGGACGGTGGATGAGGATGGGAAGATTGAGGTGCTGGATTAATATAGGGAGATGGAGATGGTGGATTAGGATGAGAAGCTTGAGGTGGTGGATGGAGATAGGGGACTGCGGATGTCAGAGTAGGATAAGGATAGGTTGGTGTGGATGTTGGATTAGAATAGGAAGGTGCGAATGTAGGATTAGGGTGAGCAGATTGATATGGGAGATTGGGGTAGTGGGTATATGCAGATGAATGATTGAGATAGGAGAATGTGGACGGCAAACTAGGATAAGAGGATGCGAGTGTTGGATAAGAGGATGATGTAGATGAAGGATATGATGGATATGATGGACATCCCTTGTCAAAGGTAGCATAAGGAGTGTGATTAGGCATAGATGAAGACATGATGGGATGACTCAATGGGGTGATTGGATTTTGGAATGTGGGTGGGGAAAGCTTACTAGCAATGATAGTGTCAAGGGGATCTATGTCGTATACCTCTTGGTCAACAAGACTTTCGTTATCGTCGTCGACGTAATTAGGGTTTCCCTTGACCACTATTGATGGAGGATAAGAATTCATGATGATGAAAGGATAAAGATGATGGATAAAGATTTTGGATGGAAATGGACAAAGGCCCAAATCAGGATTTAGGACAAGCTCAGATCGGGATTGGATTAAAGCTCAAACTAGGATGATTGGATGACACGATCGGATTGATTTTGACAATTGGATTGGATAGGATTGGATTGATTGATTGAAAGGTCGGATGATGGATTGGGTAGGATGACGAAAGGGACTGCCAATCCCGTTAGATGACTTAGGATACTGATTGATCGGATTAAAGGATAAATGGATGATTGTAGCACCGAATCCACCTTGAGATTGAAGGTGAATTGATTGGGCTGACGATGATGATAAACTTAGGATGGATGACAACCCTAAGAGGATGTTGATGATGACGATCAGATCAGACACTTCGGTCAATTTGGATAATAACCCGAGACAAAGTTCAGGGGATTTGGATGGGGAAAACGATGATTTGATTGGAGAAATGGATGATAGAAATGAATACTCCAAACGAGTAAATGATTGATCAGGATGGATGAACGATTACTCAGAATGAGTAAACGAATGATCAGAATGATAGAACAAGAGTCCAGAATGATGAAAGGAGATGTGAAATGGATGAATATTTGCTCGAAACGAGTAAACGGATGATCGGAATGATAGAACTAGAATTCAGAACGATAAAAGGATGTGCTAAATGGGTGAACGTTTACTCGGAACGAGTAAACGGATGATCAGAATGATAGGACGAGTGTTTGGAATGATGAAAGGATGTGTGAAATGGATGAATGTTTACTCGGAACGAGTAAACTGAGAGAATGGTAGGGTATACCACCTTCGAGGAGGCAGATGATGAAGAAAAAGGTGCCCCGGCCAACTTCTCAAAAGTATGAAGTGGTATATATCATTGGAAAGAGCACGAAAAACTGAGAAGAACTGCCTTTGAACGGAGTCAATCGGATAAACGGTGTAGAAATGGCGGCCCCGGGAAGAAAGAGCACTGGGACAGGCCCGCCACCGGATTAGGACAGGCCCGCCACTGCACTAGGACAAGCCCGCCACTAGATTAGGACAGGCCCGCCACTGCACTGGGACAGGCCTGCCACTGCACAGGGACCGGTTTGGCACTGCAGAAGGACCAGTTTGGCACTGCACTAGGACCGGTTTGGCACTGCACTAGGACCAGTTTGGCACTGCAGAAGGACCAGTTTGGCACTGCTCTAGGACTAGTTTGGCACTGCAGAAGGACCAGTTTGGTACTGCAGAAGGACAAGTTTGCCAAAGGATAAACTTAAGCTTGATGTTTTGATGGATGGCAAAGGCAAAGGACCAAAAATATAGCAAACACTGTTAAACAGATTTGGCTAGACTGAAAATGACTGGTTTTGCAAGAGAAAGACAATTCAGACAACACAACCCTAAGATTTAGTAGAAGTGGGTATGGCCAACAAAATCTTCTACTCTAGGATGAACATGGTTGCTAAGGAGTCCTCGATATACGCACGGTACGTGAGGCCCAAACCGTGAACACCAACCCGTTACAAGCGTGAGTCGGGAACCTTAGTGAGATACTAAAGGCTCGGACCAACTCTTCACGTCATCCCGACGCTTCGCCAATTACAACGTGGTTGGATTGAGGTACAGCTTTCGCTCTCCCCCCTTTATATACCCCGCCGGTACGCGTGGTTGGAATCGTCCCTTGGGGTGATGAAATCCCCAAGCAGGTCCCACTAAGAAATTGAAAAAGGGTGACAGAAAAGGACTTGGAAAGCTATGATTTCTCGTCACCCAGGATCGCCAAATGGCGCAAGGGGATTGGATACGTCAAGTAGCTTTCCCAAACACGCCAAGCAAGGTTTATTGACACCTCTTTAATTAAGCTATGTTCCTATTTTATCAAAGCACAATTCGGGAAAACTTGAA